>VMDO01000444.1:280807-305764 GCA_007922755.1 Pedetes capensis | reverse complement strand
ATCTGAAAAAACATATGATTCTTTTTCTAGAATTGAAATATATAATAATTCAAATTATTAACATAGTTGATAGGTTTTATAAAAGATTAGGCATGGTTAAGGAGAGAATTAGTAAAATGAAAGCTATATCAGTGGAAAAGATCCAGAATGAAGGAGAGGAAAACAGAAAGGGTATAAAATACAGAAGAGAGGGTACTAGGCATAAAGGATGAATAGATACATGTATGTGAAATCCCAGAAGTAGAAAGCAAAGAAAAGTGGAGAAGTAGTATTTGATGAGGTGAGGACTGAAAAGTTTCCTAAACAGGTGAAATTATCCAACCATAGATTTAACCTCAAGCAGATAAATATAAAGAAACACACACCTGGATATCCCACATAAAACTGCTAACAATCAAAGACAAGAAAAATCTTTAAAACAGCCACAGGAAGAAGGTAAATTACTTCCAAAGGAACAGCAATTAGACTGATACCTAACTTTTCATAAGAAATAATGAATGATTTTTCACAGAAACAATAGAAGGCAGCAAGTAATAAGATGATAACTTTAATATGCTGAAAGAAAATAACTGCCAGGAACATATCATTCAAGAATAAAACCAAAAGTTAAGAAAATATGTCATCAGCGGACTACAAAAAAGGAAACATAAAAGAATTCTTCAGGCAGAAGAAAAATAATCCTGATGAAAGCTCAGAGATGTGGGAAGAAATGTTGTTTTTAGGTGCTGTTGAGTTGGTATCCAACTCATAGCGACCCTGTGTACAACAGGAGAAACACTATTGTTAGTGCTTCTCTGCTGTTCATAGGGTTTTCAATGGCAGATTGATTTTTGGCAGTGGGTTGCCAGGCCTGTCTCCCAACCCTACAGCACCTGGTGTTCCCAGGAGATCTCCCATCCAAGTAATAACCAGGCCTGACCCTGCTTAGCTTCTGGGATCTGATGCCACAGGGCTATGGCATAGGAAGAAATACAAACAACAAAAAGGACAAACGTGTGATAAATCTAAATGAACACTGATTATATAAAATAATTATACGTTTTGTTGTTGGGTGCTGTCAAGTCAGATCCAACTCATAGTAACCCTAAGTACAACAGAAAGAAACACTAACCAACTCTGTACCCTTCACATGATCTTTTTATGTTTGAGTCCAGTGTTACAGCCACTATGTTTCTTGTCATTTTGAGCTGTGACACATCAGCAAAAGGAGGTCCCAGGGGCTTTACTCTATTCTTTTCACTAAGGTTGACTGCACTTCGCAGAGGCACCTCTTTCTCAATCATTTCTTGAATGACTTCCAGCCTGGGGGGGCCTCATTTTCTGGCACTATATTTGAAGTGCTTCTCTTCCACTCATAATGTGTTCAATGGCTAATTATTTCAGGGGAGGGCTGCCAGGTCCTTCTCTCTAGTCTGTATGGAAGCTCAGCTGAAACCTGTCCACCATGGGTGGCCCTGCTGGTACCTGACGTACCCGTGGCATATCTTTCAGCATCCTAACAGCACAGAAACCCACACAGCATGAGAAGCTGACAGACATGTGAGGATAATTTTATCTAGGGATATTCAAAATACAGAGTTAAAATATATAATCATGGTATTACATTATGAAGGAGGAGTTAGTAGAGAATGGATGAAAGTATGGAATATCACTAGAACTTGATAAATCAAGGATGCATGTTAAAATCTCTAAGTGCTATTGTATAAATTGTTGTGTTTTCCCCTACCTAAATTTGTATGTTGAAACTTCATCACCGCTGTCACCGCTGTCATGGTATTAGGAGGTGGAGCCTTTGGGAGGTGATCAGGCATGAAGAGGGTGCTTTCAGGGATGGGATTAGTGCCCTTATAAAAGTGGCCTGAGTAAGACCCCTTACCACCATGGGAGGACACAATGAGAAGGTAGCATCTATAAATCCAAAAGTAGGTCCTCACCAGATAAGGAATCTGCTGTCTTTTCTTTTCCCCCCAGTACTTAGGGGTTGAATCCAGGGCCTTGTGCATGGTAAGCAAGTGCTCTACCACTAAGCTGCACTCCTAGTCCCTTTTTTATTTTTTGTTTTGAGACAACGTCTTGCTAAGTTGCCTCCTGAGTCTCTGTGATTATAGGTGTGAGCTATGGTACCAGCCTTGCTGTCATTTTGATCTTGCAGTTCCCTGATTCTGGAATGTGAGAAATATATTTGCTGATAAGCCATTCAGTCTGTGGTATTGTGTTACAGCATCCTGGACATACTAAGACAATGAGGTAGCTCCTGTATGTGTCTATTTTTTCCAAATTAGTGGTGGGATGGGTGAATAATAAAACCATATTTGACTAATCCAAAAGAAGACAGAAAAGAAGCAAAAGGAAGATAAAACAAGCAGAATAACTCTGAAAGCAAAGTATGAGATGGCAGCTTTAAACCTATATGCACCAGTAATTATATTAATATAAATAGAGAAAATAGCCAATTAAAAGACAGAATTGTTAAATCAAAAAGGGAAAGGCAACAAAACAGGAGGCCCAGGCAAAATGTAAGGGAGAAAGCCTGTTGGACACTGACAATGGCTAGGATGTGGAATGGGGTCCCTGTGTCCTTATTTTCAAAATATAAATTATACAAATGTAATGATAGGGAAGTTTGTTAAGCACATACTAAAGAACTAGACTAAGCAATTGATACACTTGACCTCAGTTATTAGTGTCCAGCAGATTTTCTCTGTTGCCTACCCACAGGCAGTTACACCAAAGGGTGGTGGTAGGCCCACGGGAATAATGGGGGTCTGCACCACACTCCAGGAGGGCTTTCTGGGCACAATGACTCCAAATCTAAGGGGCAATGCTTTTGTTTTTAAAATGAAAACTTGAAAGGAATCAACCTGATACTTTAGACAAACAAAATAAACCTTGCTCCTCACTCCCAGCCTACCAACCTTTACTGGCAAGCTCAATCCAAATTTGGAGGTAGAGGCCAAGGACACTTAACTGACTTTGCAGTAAAGAGATGAGAGAAGAGTAAGTTTAGAGTCAATGATTTTATGTTAAAATCTGCTATGGCCAGTTATGTGACATTGGGTAAGTCAACTAACTCACTTAAGCTCAGTTCATCAGTGAAGTTGTGGTGAAACTACCTGCCTCATAGGTTTTGTTGGGATTACTATGAGTGGAAGTGCTCTGTCTCTTCCATGGAATGTCCTCTCTCTAATTGCTACCTGTGCATAAGCAAGTACTTAAAACCCCAAATCTGAGATCACTTAGGCACTTGTTTTGCAGATGAGAAAAACGAGGTACCAGCAGGCCAAATATTCGCTGTATGATCTTGGTCAAATTGCTTCATCTCTGTGGTACCAGTTTCTCATCTATAAAACAGAGAAAGTAATACCTGCTTCATACAGTTTTGGTGAAGATTGAATGAGGAAAAGGCAGTTG
Source organism: Pedetes capensis (assembly GCA_007922755.1). Taxonomy (NCBI): domain Eukaryota; kingdom Metazoa; phylum Chordata; class Mammalia; order Rodentia; family Pedetidae; genus Pedetes; species Pedetes capensis. Next base: position 302,353 of record VMDO01000444.1, on the reverse strand, counting down.
GTGGCCATTTGGTGTATTGCAGCAGCTACTTCATTATGGTCATTTGTCAATAAATATTATGGTCATTTTGTGTGGCATTTGAGAAGTCTCTCTGTTCTGAGGTATTGAGAGCTGGCAGCCTGTAGCCATTTGGTCACAAACCCTGGGTTGGTGGGTTGTCCTGGGGAGACCTTCCTCATGGGGTCAGGTAAAGTTCAGTGAACTCGCAAAGAAGTGAGATTTTAGACGCTCCAAGGTACATCCACTCATCTCCTCTCCACTACCTCTGCCTGTTATTAAACTGGTAGTTTTTACAACATCAATAAAGAACTTTCCTACCCAATTACCCCAGACAATAGGCTGAAAAGCAGTTTCGACTATGAAAACTTCGTGTTGGGTTCATTTAGATTGTTTGGCTGCATCAAATCCTCACTTGAGTTCAAAAGTTCAGCTGAACCATGAACTTTGTAATTTCACAGCAGGCAGTTCTACAAATACAGTGGAAAGTGAAAAAACATACGATATTTCAGGTGGGCTTGTCACGTTGTATATAATATGGTTAGGAATGGGCGTATGTGAAATAGCCCTTCATTTCCAGAACCCAGGGACATATCAAAAAGAAAGAGGGAGACAGAATTAAACCAAACTGTCCCTTGAATTACCTGACCTCTGAGGCTTCCCAGGGAATGCACATTCAGTGACTAATCGTTAGTGGACAAACTAAAGCCAGCTAATCTTCTTAATAAATTGTGAAGTCTTGTATACCTCTTGGTTTTAGTGGTGGCTTTTCTGCCTGTCTGGAACCGGCAGCATATCAAAACAAAAGGGTCATGACTTTATGTATTTGTTAAAGTTAGAATCCACGTTCTCATATAACTCAGGCTTGATTTGACCTGGTTACACAAGTGGAGGTGGAGCAAAAATTTCACAGGAATGAGGCTAATGCTGTATTTTCGCTTGTCTATTAATAAATATGCACACTTGCACATGAAGTTCAAGAGCCCCTAATTCTGTAAGCCTTGCATTTGTGCAACCTTAGTTTCTGTGGTAAAGCAGGACAGCAAACCCTTGGATTAGACTGTTGTTCAGCCTGGACCCAGCAAAATCCTGAACCTCATGGAATGAGATTTCACAGTACATCGCTGTAGTCTTCATTTGTTCTGTTTCTCGTTGCTTTTTATGTTGCAGCTTGTAAAAGTGAAGGAGAAGCTTGTGGCAAACAATTGGCACAAGGAGGTCGGTTGGAGCAAGGTGTTTTTATACAGCAGCTGTTTGTCCCCCTTTATTTACCAAAGGTCATGAGAGGGAAGTTACGCTTGGTCATTTGTGGAAGCAGAGAGGAAGGGATGGGGTGAGAAGGTCAAGTCCTGTGAGGGATGGTTCCTCATGAGTTAAATAGGACTAGCTTTTTAAAGCAGTTTCCCTTTCTTCTCGCTTTTATCTCACAGTTGCCAGGATTTTAACTCTATCAAGCTCAGAACTCTTTTTAGAAAAATCCCCCAGTGGAGATGGTCCAGTACTATCATTGTCTTAATGGCACGCTTTTCCTTACAGGAAAGTCTCCTTTAGTTCAGACAAGAATTGACAAAACTTTCCATTTTTTCCAGACATAAATCATCACAGTAAATGTTGTGCCTCCAACAGAGAACCATGATAATAAAGGGGGTGAGAGCAGCGTGAAGATTGTGAAATTGGCTTGACCTAGTTAAAGGTGGTCTGTCTTCCTGGTGGGGTTATGAGGCTGGAAGGAAAAACAAGGTTTGCTGCTTTTGTGGCTCAATGAACTGGGCTACTCAGATTTTACAGCACTGTTTCTGGTTGACCTGCCCTGTATAGTGGGGCTGCATGTCTCTTGATGAGGCCAGGACAGGAGGGGAGTTGGTGGCATTCTTTTCAAGAGTTTGTATGATAGTGAATAACGACAGGAGTTTTTGTTCATTCAGAAGGCACTTACAGAGAACCCACTTTGAGGAGACCATGGCTGGGGATTGCTTGGTCAGGAGGAGGTTGGGGTGGGAAGTGAGAGAGACTTCTATGGGGAGACACCAGGAGAGGAAAGCCAAGAGTGGGAGCTGGGGCTGCCTGCTGTGCAAGCTGTGCTCCTAGGTTAGAGCTGCAGACCAATGAGAAGGGGATATAGATTCTCAAGGAAAGAAAGTGCACATGACAGTGACTCCAGCACGGAAAGGAGATGTGGCTGGGGCATAGTTCAGTGGTAGAGCGCTTGCCTAGCATGCTTGAGGCCCTGGGTTCCATCCCCAGCCTTGCGGAATGGGGAGGGAGACATGTAGAATCCAGGACAGAAACAAGACTTTGGCAGGGTTTAGGCTGGGAGCTGTACAAAGTTAGAAAGGGCTGAATTTAAAGCATGCTTCATAGTGGGGAAGGGCAGAGATGGGCAGGAGGGAATGGTACTTCAAATGCAAATAAAGTCCAAAGTTAGTGCTCACTATGGATCTGTGCTGTGTCCCTGTGACTTCTCTACCTGTATGGATTTCACTATGCATTAGATTTTAGGATCAGTAACAGCTGGCCAGAGGTCACTATCACTAGCAGTTACCTTTCATTTTCTTTGTATCATGTCATATTAAGTCTAGTCCCTAAAGAGACCTGCAAGGTACATGCTAGATGCAGAGTTTATGACCAAGGAAACTAAGGTGCAGAGGTCAAATGACTTAACTGGATGCACCTATCTAGAACGTGGCAGGGATGGTTTGGGAGCCACCTCCTGTGATGCTCAGCCTGACTTCACCTTGAGGGGAGAGAGACCTCATTTGAGTCCCCGAATGGTGTGGACAGATATGGCTGCCCTTGTGAGTGGCATCAGGCACCAGGAGGGCTGCTCAGGTCTGTATTTACATGCTCTGGAGGGATTTGAGAAGTCCTAGTCTGTCCTGGGTGATGTCCTCAGCCAGGGGGTATCAGCATCCCTTCTTTAACCGTCATAGGACAAGGCTTTGAACCTGGGTTCCTGTCCAATAGGATACTATAAAAACAGAATAAAGCTCTTTTTAAATTGAATCTTAAACCCAGGATAGTTTGGAAGACCTGTCAGTGATGAGAAAAGCAAAAATAAAAAAGCAGACTCAATCCACATGGATATTTCAACTCTGATTCCACTGTCAGGGAGGTTAGTTGCCCATCATGGTGCTGAAGGCCATGGCCTCAATTGGCTACGTTTGGAGGATGTGACACATCCTCCAAAGCAGAACTGATGGGATGTGATTCTGCCAATCAGTAGCTCAGAACCTGGCTGAAAAAATAAGCTGTGCTGTTGGGGAGAGTTTGGCTTTGGGAAACTGAGCAGGTTTTCAGGAGGGGAAATTGAAGGTAAAAAGGTAGGATTTTGAGGAGTTGAGAGAAAAGAAAATGGGAATAGTGTGATTACATTCACAAAGGTGACACATTTGGGGGACCATCAGACAACCACTTTGCCTAGAGGGGCAGCTTGGTACAGGGAGGCAGAAGAACTAGGAAAGACAGCTAGGTTCACAGTAGGGGATGGAGCAAGACCCTCAGATGCTAGGCTGAGGAGTTCAGATTATAAATTATGGGAAGCTAATGAAAGGCATCATGGCATGAGTCACTTACACCTTTGTCTTCAATGTGGCATCTTTACTTTTCAATACTTTAAAGAGGTCTTTTGCAACAGCTTTCCCCAATGCATCTTTTGATTTCTTGACTTCCACTTCTATAGATGTTGATTATAGAACCAAGTAAAGCAAAATCTTAGACAAACTCAATCTTTTTTCCATTTATCATGAAATTGCATACTGACCTAGTTGTAAGGATTTTTGTTTTGTTGATGTTGAGGCACAATCCATACTGAAGGCTGTGTTCCTTGATCTTCACAGTAAATGTTTCCAGTCCTCTTCACTTTCAGCATCATATGGTTGTGAAAGCTGGACTGAACGAGAGAAACAGAAGAATTGATGCTTTTGAATTATGATGCTGGAGAAGAATATTCAATACACCATGAACCAATAGATCCATCCTAGAACAAGTGCAACCAGAGTGTTTTTTGGGAGCAAGGATGGCTACACTGCATCTTATATATTTCAGATATGTTTTCAGGAGGGACCAATCCCTGGAAAAGGACATCATATTTTGAAGACTGGCAGTTCCATGAAAAAAAGGAAGACCCTCAACTAGAGGGACTGACACAGTGGCTACAACAATGGGCTTAAACATAAAAAAGATCATATGTCTGTCACAGAGTTGGGGAATGTTTTGTTGTTTTATACATCAGCTCACTATGTGTTGGACCTGATTCAAAGACACCTAACAACAACATTGAAAGGCAAGCATGGAGTCTTTTTCAGTGTGCAGAATGGATCAAAGGACATGAATCTGGTAAGTAATTAATGTCAGACAATAATCAGATGTCATAATCTCAGTTTGGGCCAGCGTCTAATCTAACACAAAGATGATTATTATATGAGTAACTTGCGTCTCTGCTACCTCTTCTATTCTCAAACCGACCACTGGTTTCTAGTTACTCACCACATATTATTTAGCAGTTCTATTCTAGCAGTGCGCCTCTCCCTCTGTTTAGCACTAACAATCTTCTGCTTCACATATAGCTATTTATACATCTGTCTCCAAGACTATAGCACCTCCCTAAGGAGCCCAAATGTTGGGTTTGGGTCTATTGCCTAGAGCATGCCTGGGCTGAGATTACTGGAGCCAAGGAGATCTCTATCAAAGAAATAGCAACCCTGCCTCCTAGTTTCTGAACTTGGCTTCCCCGGGTGGAATCTATTATTAAATAAATAAGGTATTAGCCAAATTAAACAACTTTTAATGACCCAGAAAAAAATCATTCAGTTCATACAGAGAAGGAAAGAGAAGAGCAGACATGTCAGCAATACACTTCCCAATGAAGAAGTCTGAGCACGCTGGTAGCGATGTGATCTCACAGTTAGTCTTGGAAGACTCTCGTGCAGTTTCCTAGGGAAGACAGATGCCTGCCCTGCACACTTTGCTCAAACACGCTCAGTGACAAGACAAAAAGCCAAGTGTCATTATTCCTTCCTCCATTCAGAATGTATTGTGCCTCAGTGAGTGCCCAAACCATTCTAGATTGCCAGGATGCTAAGGCGAGGACCACCTCTCAGCCTTGGAGAATGGGGCTGGAGGCAGGATGTCACCTAATCTGGTGTGAATAGGGCTCCCCCAGGGGCTGATGCAGAGGAGTATTTAGGAAGCAACTGTCAGTTTTGTGGCTGAAAGTGGATGGGTCGAGACATACTTCCTGGAAGAGATCAAATTTGAACTGGGCCTTTGTGGAAGAGAAAGTTGATTCAAATAGAGTGACAGACAAGCGGTTAAGGCGGAGGATATGGCAGGAACAAAAACTGTAGGCCTGGTCTCTAGCTCAGAGAGGCTCAGGCATCTTTAGTAGGGGGGCCATTGGCATTTTGGCCAGGATTGTTAAGGAAACTGTGCCCGTACGTCCTTTCCCTCACTAATGTACTGTAGTAACAAAGGCTTCTAAATGTTTCCAGAATTCTCCCCCATGTGTGGGCAGTGATGGGGGAGAGTGACCATTCTACCTTGTGCTAGAAACCTTATTAATGCTTGAGACTCGAGCAAGAGGCTAATACCACATTGTATAAAAGTTGAGGAAGTAGTGCAAATTCTAGACAAGGGAAAAACCTGGTTAGAATGATCTAGAAGGGGTGCTTTCTCTATAGTCATGGAAGACCTGGTGCTAGTCATATGTCCTATAAGCCAGTGTATACTTTGGCTACTGACATGAAAAATTACACCTAAAGAAATTCCTGATTTTTATTAATTGTTGTAGGCTTATAAAAGTCACTCTAGCATCAGGGGAGGGATAAATTGGAAGACGCAGCGACTAAGAACAAGAAGCTTTTTTTTTTTTTTTTAAAATCCCTGTCTACCAACACAAAATTAACAAGTTAATTGTTTCTGGTTTCTCTTGGCCATTCACTTAGGAACTTCAGAGAATTGTGCATCTTTTCCATGACCTGCTTTGCTTCCTGGAAAAGCTTTTTTTCTGAAGTGGATGCAAATGCTCTCGGCTGCCACATTCATGTCCTGTGTGGTGTCTTAAGTCTTACATTATGGGGTAGGAATTATTGCTTCTATATAATATGGATGAGTGACCTGAGGCTTGGTTGTTGGTTGGTAGGTACGGTGGAGTCATGTCCTACTCATAGCAATCCTCATAGGGTTTTCAATGGATAATTGTTTCCGGATTGCCTCAGGAGTAGATTGCCAACATCCTTCTCCCATTATTTGCAGTGCTGAGAATCCACTGGGGACCTCAGAGACTGCAGAGTGGTGCTCTACCAAACTGAGCTAAGTCCCAGCCCCTGACCTGAGGCTTAGAGGTCTGAAATTACCACTTTTTACCACTGTATTATATTTACTGGGGAATTTTCATTGGCATTTCACTATTAGCAACCAAAGAAACTCCAACTGTGTGGTACCCAGGGAAACATCTATGAAAGATGGGGATTGCTTCCCCTATTTTTCTCGTTTTTATGCTTTGGAACATAAAAATCTCTCAGCCACAGCGCTTTCTATGCTTTAGTTAACACCACTGCCTTGATGTAAGAGGCCTCAACACTTTGGTTCCTCTTTGGGGCAAGTTTTTTTTTTTTTTTTTTAACTGAAAATCACTCATTGACCCCAACATCTTTAGCCATGATGTACTCATTTTCCCAGAGCCAGAATAAGCTGGCAGGGTGCTGGAGTCAACGCCGGCTGGGCCCTGCGCATGCTTCCCACTGGCCAGGGAGGTCCACCAGGCAGCAGTACCCTTCAGCCCAGACTTCTCCTGGCCTGATTTATCGCTCCTGTCTCTTGCTCTGGCTTTTCGCTAATATTTCCTTCCAAAGTCTTCACTGCTGATCCAGGATTGTCCATGTGCATTTTCGCTTTGCCACTGTTGACGGAGAGCTTTGGACAGATGCCCAGACACCACCCGCTCCTGCCCTATCTGCCGGAGCCATCTTTAATCTGTCAAAACCCAGGTCTGTGCACAGGCTGCACTGGGTGGCGCCTGTCCAAAGTCATTTCCACCCCTTCCCCGGCTCCCACCACATGGCATCTTCAGAGGCCTCAGGACTGGGCCCAACCTGTTTATATCTTGAACCAGGCTTCCTACTACCCTCTCTGGTTAGTTGCATCAGGAATATCTTTTTGTGGAAAGAGAGAAAAAAAAAAAAGAACACGTAATAATGTTTTCTCAGGAGAACAAGAGTAGCCATTTATTTTGGCTCCATCATATCGATTCAAGGAAATCTCTTCCCTCCTCCTTTAAATTGTTCCTGGAGTTGGCAGAATTTTTGTACTTAACCATTTGCCCAGGGCAAAACCCTTCAGATCCAACCCCTCTGTATCACATTTGCCAAAGTGGGAAAACACTCAAGCAAAATATCTTCCCCAGAATTAGCGCAAGCCTCCTTTTGAGGATAGTTAATAAAAATCAGGCATTTCTTTTGGTGTAATTTTTCATTTCAGAAGCCAAAGTACAGACTGGCTTTTAAGACATGTGAACAGTACCAGGACTTCCCTGGGAGGATTGAAGGCGCCCCTTCTAGACGCCTGCAGCTCTGGAGTTCTACCTTTGAGAAGGGCTTGTCTGTGTGCATGCCGGACTGGCCCTCCCTCACATAGCTCACATTTTCCTGTCAGGGCAATGTCATTCTAGTTGCATTGTAAGAAACTAGTATTTTTATTTTTGACCTTTGGAAAAAAACCAAAAAACTTTTTTTCCAAGAGCCTAGAGACAATGAAGCTGAACTATGAGACTTCATGAAAAAGAAAAAGAAAAAAAAAAAAAATCCCTGTGTTTTCCTAAATTGCAAGGCATCTAAGACTAGTCTCAGGATCTGTGTGTATCAGCAGCTGCCACTCAGTCCCTTTTCTCTGGGGTGGTGGTGAGGGCAGGTATGTGTGTGTTTTGAAAGACTTCTCAAGATGATTCTGATAAACATCATCTTGTGCCTGTTGACACTCCAGGGTCTAATGAAAGGCACAACTATTTGGCCCCTTTGAGTAAACTCATAGGATTCTAGGTCAAGGTTTCAACTCTGAAATCTCAATCAAACCATTTAATTGTTTTGATTTGGTCAAAATGTTTGAACTAATTATGTGTGGATCTCTAGATATGGCTGTATTTCCAGTTTTTTAGCTTTAACTCAGAATTCTTTAAACTTTTGCATAATCCCTACAGTTTTTGCTTCATTGGGCTTAAATTAGTTGTGAAAACTATGGCAAGTTATCAACCATTTAGAGTGTCAGATTCTTTATCTACAAAATGGGAGGAATATGTACCTTGCAGCATTGTGAGGATTGGAAGCAGTGTATATACATTCCCAAATATAAGGCCTGACATCCAGTAGGACACTCAATTGTTGTTGTTGTTAGGTGCTGTCAAATCAATATCTGACTCATAGCAACCCTACTTACAACAGGTGAAACAGTATTGTCAGTGTTTCTCTGCTATTCATAGGGTTTCCAATGGCTGATTGTTTTGGGAGAGGGAGTGGGTTGCCGATCCTTCTTTCAAGCCTACAGCACCTGGTATTCCCAAGTAGTCTCCCATCTAAGTACTAACCAGGCCTGACCCTGCTTAGCTTCTGAGATCTAACATGATCAGATGCCACAGTGGTACAGCTACAGGTAGGGCACTCAATAAATGGCTGCTTATATAATCATGACGACAGTGATATTTAGAATTGTGAGTATAATAGCTTGATCTCTTCTGCCTGATCTCTATGGCTAAGGTAACCTGACATGCTTAGCTCTGACAAAGGATGACAATCCATCATGCACCATACTTCTGTGATATATCATGGTTGGGGAATACGTGGGTGCTGTCATGGGCTCTTTGATGAGTTTTTTTCTCAGTGCTCTGAAGTAGCATCAATAGTCCCATTGCCCAGACAACCACTCTGAGTCTAAAGGGGGCTGTTAATTTATCAGTCAATGTTCTTGGTTTCAAGCAACAGACTAATTTAAGCAGAAAATGAATTTATTGAAAGGATGTCAGGGAACCCACAGAGTTACTAGAAAGTTTAGGGGACAGACCTAGGTGAAATGCTCTGAGGACTACAGCCAAATCCACAGTGTAGAACGATTTGCCAATACACCAGCCCTGGATACTGGGGCTGCTTCCATCCCTGCCTCTTTGGAAAGTAAATGTTGCTGCCGCTGCAGAAAGAATTCTCTTCTTATCTTGCTTCATAGCCACGAACTCCCAATTTTGAGGCTGGGCAGGACATGTGCTTACCCCAGCTTGGGTGATATGCCCCTGCCTTACTGCAAGGGATGCTAAGAAATTAAGTTTTGGGCTTTCAGGAGAAGGGAATACACTGTATTCTAAAGCTTATATGGTGGGGAAGTCCCCAAATGTAGAAAGGAAAATCAGACTGTAAGGTAACCCAAAAGGCATCAAATGCCTACCACATTAAGAAATTTGGATTTGTCATCTACCATGGACATCCCTGAACCTCCTTTTGTGGCCTTTACTGAAGTGGGTAAAGTCCTATCTGCCTTCTCCAAGTTGGATATATCATTGCTGCCAGACTATACACCAAATCCTTTTCTCCAAGAGGCATTTATTTGCTTTTATTTAGATATTGGAGCTTATAATGAGCAAAATACATGTTAATAGTGCTCAGAAAACTCCGAGCTACCCAAATGAATGAGTAGGCTGGAAGCTGAGGATCTCCAAGGGCAGTGTGTAGCTCAAGGATGGAATCATGGAATATTTGGGTGGAAAGCATACCTGGCATGGTCTAACCTAGTTCTTTACCTCCAGAGACAAGCACATGTAGGACCCCATCAACTATCACAGATGAACCTTATCACTCTGTAGCCTGAACTTGCCCTAGAATCTCAACTTCTAAAACACTCTGAGGGAAGCAAGCAAACATCCTTCAAAAATAAAATCAAACTAGCAAAGAAAGCAAAAATCGGTACAGCCTTCCTGGAAGGTAATTTGACAATATGCATTAAGAGCCTCAACAATGTTTATATCTTTGACTGACTAATTTCTCTTCTAAAAAAATCAAGCTTGGAGAAATGTACCCAGAGGTGTGGAAAAAGTTTATGTTCTAGGATGTTCATTTATAACAGGGTAATTTATGCTAGAAAAATATTAGTCCTGATTTTTAAAATATACATCCACACCCACATATATTCACATAAAAATATAAGAAATATACCAAAGTATCAATTGTGAGATTATTTTTGGGTGGAAGATTGTAGTTGATTTTTGACTGTTACTTTTAATATATTCTTGGGATTTCCAGAACTTTCTACAATAAATGTTACTTCTTTTCCAATTAGAAAAATAGTAGGCATCACTTTTGAAAAAATTGCTTCAGATAGTGTTATCTTCAAAGAAACCAAAGGGAAAAACTAGTTTTTAGGGGGAAGGGCTGTTTCAGGCTTCCCTAGGGACCATCTGTGTAGAAGGCAAATTAAAACCTGAAAGTTTAAAGTCAATCAGTTTGTCTTAATGGGCCTTAGATGGAGAAAACTTCAGCCATTTCCCTTGCCTGGCACTCTTGTGGTCAGAGGATGGAATCCAATCATGGGGTCAGTTGGGTTTATACATTCCACAGCAAACCAATTTGGCCATTCCTGTGCATTTCCCAAAAGTTCTCTGACTTCCTAGACAGGAATTGTGAGCACAGGGAGACCTTTATGCTGCTTGCTGCCGCACATCTGGTTTATAGTGTGAGCCAGATGGGCTCTCTTTCATCTGGGCGGGGAGGAAGGAGGGGACACACGAGCTTCTGTAGGTCCAAAGAGCTTGCTCAATGGTGGCCCTAATTTTTGATGAAGTGTTTCATGTTAAGGTGTAAGTCTATCATATTGGAGTCTCAACGTTCCTTAACTTTAAGGGAATATGCTTTTCATTAGAGTCTGCCCACCTGAACTTTAGGCTCATGGCTCAGCCCAAAATATTTTGGATAAGCTATGGATTTCTGATGCCATCACACAATGTTGTTGTTGTTGTTGTTGTTAGGTGCCGTCAAGTCAGTATCCCACTCATAGCCACCCTCATAGGGTTTTCAATGGATGCCTGTTTCAGGATTATCTTGGGAGTGGATTGCCAGGCCCTTCTCCCATTTTTGCGGTGCTGGGAATTGAACTCGGGACCTTAGAGACTGCAGCGCAGCACTCTACCAACTGAGCTAAATCCCAGCTCAATCACATGATACATGAATATTTATTATCTATTATGTGCACTATACTGAGGAAGAGCAATGAACAGGATAGATGTGATCCCTGCACTCAAGGAGCTCTTGCACTTGGTTGCTAACTTCCTGTCCTAATTAACACCAGTCTCTTGTTTGGTTCATACCTGGCCTCTCATTGTACCAGCTATTCTATCACTTTAGACGTGCTGGGTTAGAAATAAAACACTGGAAAATAATCAAGTTCACAAGCCCAATGATACTAAGAGGAGAGCTATATCTAGGGGAGTGTGACTTCATTCATCTGGTTGCTGAGATAGTATTGATGCCAATATCAATAAGGGAAAAGAAAATAAGAGAGACCCCAAAACACAAGTACCATTGAGGCTATGTTGGGCTTTGGTGAATTCTTAGCATGGACCATGCTCTGTCTCTTTCCAGGAACTTCTCCCAGTTATGCCTTTGTGCACTGTGCTGTTCTTGTAGATCCTCCTCTCATTCTGTTTTCTTTGCTGAAACTCTGGATCCATCTGCCCCTTTCCTTAGTGACCACGAAAATCCCCCTGTTAAGGCATTCACTTACCCCAAAGACCTGCATATTCTCTCTGAGGCACTTTCTTAGATAGCCAGCCCAGTGGTCCTAACCAATCTTCACATCCCATCCCATCCCATCCCATCCCAGAACATTTCTCTTTATCCCCAAACTAAGCAACCAGAAGCCTTAGCCACTGAAATTCTCATAGTTTGTTACAAGAGCAAATACTATTTACAGTGATAACAGCACTTTTCAAGAGCTAAAGTGCTTTTTATTTTATTAAAGGTAGAGAAATGATGATTTGAAAAGTTCTTGGCTTATGTGTTTAGTACTATTCTTTAATTTTTTAATGTTAATTTGTGTATGTAGGAAATTGAATATAAATTCCAGGGCGGTTGGATGAGGAGATTTTTGTGGAATGACCACTTATAGAGAGGTAATCAGAGTTCAGAGAACACACAAGGGAACACACTTAGAGATTAACAATGTTGTTGTTAGGTCCTGTTGAGTTGGTGTCTGACTCATAGTGACCATACGTACAACAGACAAAACCCTATGGTCGTACTTCTCTGTAATTCATTGGGTTTTCAATAGCTCATTGTTTTGGGAGAGTAGGTTGCCAGGTTCTTCTCTCAAGCCTATAGCACCTGGTGTTCCCAGGTGGTCTCGCATCCAAGTACTAACCAGGCTCAACCCTGCTTAGCTTCCGAGATCTGACAGGAATGGGCAGCACAGTGGTAGGGCTGCAGGCTTGAGATTAACAATAGGGAGGATGTATTACTGAACCTGGGCCTGAGAGGACAAGGGGAGGAGCCTGTGTTACTAGAGAGCAATGAGAACAGGAGCTTAGAGGAGGGAGCTGGTAGGAGTCACTGTCCTAAAGGGATCAGGATGCTGAGGCAGAATAGAAGCAGGGAAGAAATACCTTGGCCTATTTCTCCCCCAGGCTGGGATTTAGCTCAGTTGATAGAGGGCAGCTCTGCAGTCTCTGAGGTCCTGTGTTCGATTCTCAACACCGCAAAAATGGGAGAAGGACGTGGCAACCCACTCCCAAGGCAATCCTGAAACAATCAGCCATTGAAAACCCTATGAGGGTCACTATGAGTTGGACAGGACTTGACAGCACCTAACAACAACAATTTCTCCTCCAACATGCTGTCTCCATTGGCCAAACCCAACCATTCGCCAGAGGTCAAGGGAGACAGATGATGCAATCCCTTGGGGTTAGCCTCCCAGAGATGAATAGGACAGAAGGTTAGGAATGGTTTAGGTGTGGCAGGGTGAGTGGAATTCAGAGGAGGACCAGCACAGGTGTGGGGTCTCTCATACCCAGAATATTCCCTCACAGGGAACATCAGAGAATTGCTTTCTATCACTCTTGCTAAATGTCTTTTATTGTGAAACCTCCCAAGAATTGTGGGTTGTCCCCACCCCCAAATCCAGATGCTTTCCAAAAGATATAGGTGGTTGATTATTCTTGTATCATTGTCATTTTCATTTATTCAAGAATACTTCTTGGGCACCTTCTATATATTGGAAGACAGTCCCATTTGCCCTCCAACCATCATTTCTATTCATGGGGATTATTCTTGCCTCTCATTTTTCAGTGAAATTCTAATTAATTCTCTCCACTTGAACCAGTATTTCTATAATCACATCTGCTTTACTTTTTTGGTAAATCTCAATTTTGTTTGACTTGATAGTTTCTCATGGACAACTGAATCCCAAAGCCTTTCAAAACTGAATGGTTTATAGTTTTTTCTGGATTAAAAATTAAGGTGTTGGTGGCCCTATTTTTTTTTCAGGGGCAGTACTTTGGCACTGTGAAGAACTTTCAAAATAAAATGTGTTCTCATTGGCTCTGTGAAGAACTTTCAAATAAAATATGTTCTTATTAAATGTAGATAAGACTTTAGCAAGAAAGTCCTTTCTATCAATGGATTTCAACTTTTCTAAAAACTGTAGTACATAATAAGAAATGCCTTTCATATCTCAATACACTTTCATAAAACAAAACTCATCATTACCTTGTCTTGATGCATTCTGTACTATTCTATTCATTTCTTTAAAAAACGCTGATAGCATCATGCTGAATTGATCTTGTACTGTAATAATGGATTACACACAATTTTGAAAGCACTGTCCTGCATAATGTCTTGAAGCTATTTTTAAAATAGACTCAGTGCTGAAATCTATATTCAAAGGATAGTTCAGATGCCCTTAAGTATTTATTTTTTAGCCAGTATCCAAAGTTCCAGTCTCACTATTTTGCTTTCAATTTAAGAAAGTCAAACTTGTTCAATCAGTGATATTCCCTTGGTCTCCCTCACTCCTCATACTGGCCAAAGGTCCTGTGTTGACCATGTTTGACTTATGTCTGGAACCCATGGGCAGCAGAGATGAACAGCCATGGCTCACCAAACCCTCTCTGTAAACACAGCCGTGTTTTTTGTTCGTTTGTTTTAACCCAGAGAAGTCTGCCTATGTCCCACTTCCAGTTGTTGAGCAAAAGGTTTCACTGCAAAGCCAGTACAGGTTGTCCTGGGCTGGCACCTGTCTCAGAAAGGTTAATTGCTGAGGGACTGGAGAGATTTAGAGGAGAGTTTAGTCCTCTCTTCCCACCAATACCACTTGGGAGGGGGACAGAAATCGGAAAATCATAGCTGCTCTTCAGTAGACACTTGCTATATGTTAAAGACATTCTATACACTATATCATTTAATTCTTAGAACAATATGGTGAGTTATGGTTATTATCTTCAAGTTTGTTATTAGGTGCCATTGAGTTGGGTCCAACTCACAGCGACCCTCGTAGGATTTTCAATGACTGATTGTTTCAAGATTGCTTCAGGAATAGGTTGCCATGTCCTTCTCTCTCTTTTTGCAGTGCTGGGGATTGAACCTGGGTCCTCAGAGAGTGTGGAACAGCACTCTACCAACTGAGCTAAACCCCAGCCCTCACCTCTGCATCTTAGGGAAGAGGTAAATATTATTATCATTTTGACAGGAACAAACTGAAGTTCAGAGAGGTTTTATAACTTCTTGAAGCTTCCAACAGTGGTATGTAGCAGAGCTAGGAATCAACTTCATCTCTTCTGCACAATACTATAATGCATCCTCTTTTGGTGCTTATGTGGTATGGAGACAGAAGAATAGATAGAAATTCTTCTTTTTGCTACTAGGGCTTGAGGGGTTTGAGAGGTGAAAGGCCTCTTCTAGATCCTGGAGTTGTGAGGAAAGATGCCATCCCTATATCTGCATTTGTCAGTTGGAATTTGGAATTCTAGGAGTAAAACAAGGAAATAATTAGAAAGTTGTTGTTAGGTGCTGTTGAATTGTATCTGACTTATAGCAACCCTCACAGGGTTTTCAACGGTTGATTGTTTTGTTCAGGATTGTTTTGGGAGTGGGCTGCCATATCCTTCTCCCATTTTTGTGGTGCTGGGGATTGAACCTAGGACCTCAGAGAGTGCAGAGTGGTACTCTACAACTGAGCTAAACCACAGATAATTAGAAAGAGGACAATTAGTATTATTAAGATTGATAATAAAAACAAACACACTTCTAAGAATCTCTTAGCTCGTGTTTGTCATTCATAACTTGGTTTCTGTGCAAAAGTTTTAAAAAAGGGATGTTAACAATAACTATTTTTTTTTTCTGGTACTAGGGGTTGAACCCAGGGCCTCGCGCTTGCATGTTCTGCAAGTGCTGGACCACTAAGATGCACCCCCATCCCTTTTTTTTACTTTTTGAGACAGGGTCTCGCTAAGTTACGCAGAATGCCTCTGGTCTTGAACTTGTGATCCTCCTGCCTTTGCCTCCCAAGTCACTGGGATTACAGGCGTGCGCCACTGCGCCTGGCTTGATTTAATTTTTGAATTGGTGAATGTCTACTTCTAATGTATGTAAACCACATCTATTTTTTCCATTCCTTAAATGCTAATGCATTAAGCATTTATGTACCTAGATGAAAACAATCAGAAACTACAGGAATAAAATGACATTGTCAGCTTCTACTACAAAAAGTAGAGAAGATATAGGAAAAAAAAAATGGACAGGGTTGCTTCAAGACTTCCAGGAAAAAGTGGTAGCGAGACTGTTTCAGGAATTGGAAGTTAGGCTAGGCATGGTAGAACACATCTGTAATCCTAGCACTTGGGAGGCAGAGGCAGGAGGAGCCCAAGTTCTAGGCCAGTCTGGGCTACCTTGTGAGTTCCAGGCAAGCCTATTACATATTGTAAGGTCTCTGTCTCAAAGCAACAACACCAACAATCCCCCACAACTGAAAACAAACCTAATAAAATAAAACAAAAACGAAACAAAAATCTCACTGAAGTTAGCAGAAACTGGATGCTCTGAGAACCTAGGAAGAATCAGCATTTTCATTCAAGACATGGTGGTTCTTAGCCATCTTTTAGGTAACTACACAGTTCTAACATGTTTTGTAAAGAACTCCTTTGAGTCTTGCTTAAAAGAGACAAGGCAACAGGTTCATAGTCAAGGTCAGAGACCAAGTTGTTGGTAATTATACTTTTTCATTTTCTTTATGTGATATTGTTCCATTATGTTTGATAAGTGAATTAACTGGAGATTTTTAAGCCTAATGAGTATTTGTCTGTATTATATAAACGTGGGTAAAGTATTGCTCTGGGTTTTAGCTTTCCAGGACTTAAATTGTCCGTGAAATAATTGTTTTGCTCATTACATTAGCTCAAAATCAAGCAAGATAGATCACTTGATGGTTACAATTTGAGGTAGGAGTGGAGTTTGGGTTCCTTTTGAGATATGTCCCCAAACGTTAAACATGGATAATAAAATTACAAAAATTAGAAAGAAAACAGAAGGGAGAAAACCACATACAATTTTAAAATGCTTGGATTACATAAATAATACATGTTCCAAAGTTGTGGACCCACAGAACCAAATGCTTGTGGTGCCTGGGAAGTAGTATATATCCTCAAAAATCTAATGGCTCTGGAAACTTCTTTTTTGTTGCTTCTTAGAAATGCTCCAAAGATTTGTGATCAAAACAGTTGGGGTCATGGTTCTGTGCAGATGCCACCTCTGAACAACCACAGGTGACTTTCTAATGACTTTTGGCTTTGAAAACAAAGATGTTTCTGTTAGACTTGACCCACTGAAAAGAAAGACATGATTAGCTTTGTATCAAGCCTCCTTCCAGCATCTGGCCCAGACATTCTGTCTTGGGAGATGGACCATCATGGCACAATCTAAGTAGCTGCTCTAAGCCAGCAACCAATGAGCTAATACATATGTTGTCACTGAGGTTACATTGAAAGATTAGACACCAATACTTTGGGCAAGTCACACTACCTGAAAGATGGGCTTTGAATTCTCCAAACAAGTTACAATCTTCTTTGTCAGTCCTGATGCATATGTAAGGAAAAGAACAGAAAATCAAGTGTGAAGAAATACTTTGTAGATGCAGGTATGGGAGTGGTTAGAAGAGCCGACTCTCATTAAGCAGGATTTGCTGTCTTCCAACTGGACATGCACAGGAGCTGATTTTTTTTTTTGTATTAACTTATTTTTTTCCCTTCAAGCTCAGCCAGAGACCTCATGGAGGTCTAAACCTAAGCCAAGCTTGATCTGTTTTAATTCAACCACTGTTGATTTATGGCTTAGCAAAAAATGTCTGAGAATTTTTAAAACTACATTTTTTTTTTACCCCAACTTGACTCTTTCACATCTCAAATACAGCTAAAGGGATATTTCTCAGACTTTCAAAAGACAAAGCCACCTTTGCAATGAAAAGGAACTCTGAAGCTTCAAATTCCAGTGAGAAATCCTGTGAAAGATTATATACAAGTGAAAATAAATATATCAGAAGGCCATGTGACACATTCAATGCATTTGCTTGGTTCTCTTTGAATAGAGACTAGAATAGAATTGGCCCAAAGATAAAATGAAGGTTCGAGATCATTGGGGGTATTTTCTGAGGGTTTGTATCAGGTAAGACACAAAAGATCTCTCTTCTTTGTTTTATTCCCTCCCTTTCCCCTTCTGAAAAAGCAAAATTAAAAAGCCCCTCTCATTGTCCAGACAAAAAAAAATCCATGGTGAATTCTCATCTTTACCTGGCTCTGGAATGTACATTATTACACAATACAGATAGGAATTGGACTAATAAGCAATTACCAACTGTGAGAAGAAAACCAATACCAAGCTGCTAGTGCCTTCCAGTTTAATGGGGCTAACTCAGTTCATAAGACAAGACCTTTCTCTGCCTCCCACAACATTCAGCCCAGGTTATGAAGTTTAACTATTCCTTAGCTGTGGGTTTGTAATTTTAAACCTAATTTTTCCCCTGTCTGCGCACTCATCTTTCCCATAAGATTGTAAGCTCAATGAAGACAAGAATCAATTATATATTCTGTCTCGTTTCACACAACTATGATCCCCAACCAATCCCTGGCCTCAAAAGTCGTGCACAGCTTCTTTCTTTCTTTTTTCTCTTGACAAGCCCACGTCCATGTCTTGGATGTTTCTCTCTCTCTCTCTGCCCACACTTATTCTAAAGCATGTACTTAACAAAAATCTAACTTTCACTCTTTCTGACTCATCCTGAAATTTTTTTCTGTGATGAAGTCAAGGACCAAGCTTAACCTGAGTAGAGGTCCAAACTAGTGGAACTCCTCAGGCTAGATGGCAATGCTGAGCTGTATCTCCGTGCTGCACCATTGCTGACAGTTTTTTGGGCTCATCCGGGATCCAAGTTTAAGAAAAGTTGATGAGTCCTCTTAACTGCTGAAGCATGTCTGCTTCTTTGCTTTACTTCTTGGCTAATATCTGTACTCTTTCCAGTCTTATAACCTCTACTTTTTTCTTGGGAAGCCAAGCCTGGAAATCTGGGGCAATTGTGGGTTCGTGGCAAGAACTACATTCTTGCATAATCCAAAAGCCTAATTTTTCCAGTCTTGAAGCCCCATTGTCCTGAGGGATGAACTTACTTCTTTTCTTCCTCTTCTAGTTCAGTCTAGGCTTTCCTCTCTCCTCTGGCCCAAATCCCCTAGACACTATAGAAATGACAATTTCCATAAACCTTCCTTCATGCATCCTTAACTTTAACTTTGGGCTTTTGGAGAGGTGGAGATCTTTATCTTGTTCCATTCATCTCTCCTGTATTCCCCTAAGCTCTTTCTTTTCTGTATTCCTGTTTGTATATTCCTGTTCATATCAAGACTCAAACTTTTGGAAACCCAGGGTTTAGGATCTCCTGCTACCAACGGTAGACTCTGTTTTGGGCTTATTTGAACCAAGGGGGAAAGAAAGCGAGAGTGAGAGTGAGAACGAGAATGAGAGCCAGAGAGAAAGAGAGAGAGAGAGAGAGAGAGAGAGAGAGAGAGAGAGAGAGAGAGAGAGAGAACGAGAACACATGCATGAATATGAATGAGAATTAGTTTCTAAAACTTTCTCTTCCCTGTCTGTGTGCCACTCACCATGACAGGCAGGAGACTCTGGTAGCTTCACTCTTTGCCTGTCTTGAGCTTTTTCTTCCCTGCATACCTTTCCAGGAGGACCTTTCACCCCTACATGGCACCCTTTCTGGCATAACTTCCACTCTGCTTTTGGGATAAGATTCCTTATCTTCCCCATAACAGCCATGAGGCCAAATGTAAATGGGAACTAACAGTTTAACTTCATCTCCCCTCCCCCTTGCAACATGGTCCAGGATGAACGTAGGGATTTAGGCTCTCCTGCTATGTGGATCATGCCACACATCTTTTATGCTGCTTCTGCCAGTAGGCAAACTCCATCTTATGTGCCTTAATAGTATCAGCTACAGCAGTAGCCCTGCCCCTCTCTGCCTTTGCAATATCTTAGATCTCATCAAGCATTCTTTCTCTTCCTATTTTTCTTGTGGAGGGTGGGGGGAGGTCTTAGGCAGTCCAGAGGATTTAGCTTTCAAATTAGGTTTGATGTAACATATAAAACTCAATGAGCACCCTAGCTTCTCTGCCGTGGACATGTTATGATTCTTACAGTCCCTCTTAGATGGGATGCCAAATTGTTCAAGAAAGAAAAGACAACTAACATAGATAAGAGCTTGAGCAAGCCATCTGTACCAAGTTCTTGTACTGATGGAGGATGTTCCAGACATCCATAAAAACTGATGTCTCTAGTGGGGATACCCCAAAGTGGTACTTCCATTAGATTACCTTGGTAAAGACAGGGAAGCCTGTCTTCCAGGACATGTTGTTCTCTTTTTCACAAAAATTCAAATATCAATTCCTAAGAATCCCCTTTTAGGATCCTCCTGATGAAATCTTGGAATAGATTGATTCTTTTTCTGTAAACTTGGCCTGGTAGCAGTGTAAGCTAACTTGTGGAGAAGTTGGCCTCTAAATGGCATTCTTTATCATACCATCCTACAATTAGATCTGTTTTGTAAGGAAAAAAAAATACTTAGAAATTAAAAAGTGGAAAGAAATCAGCTTGAAAACAAAAATTGCAAAGAAAAACTTTCGTTAGTAGGGACATCTTCCTTTCTGCTGATTAACTTTTAACTTAGGGAAAGATAATCACCTTAAGTATCTGATGCAAGACTCACCTTTTGACAGTTTTGTTTTCACTGGATGGATACTTATGAAGCCCTTATGAGATTCAGGTTCAATTCTTTTCTTTGAAATATAAATAACCATTTGTTTTTCACTGGCTATATACCCATCAGGGGCCTGGGATTTAGCTCAGTTGGTAAGCGCTGCTCTACAGACTCTGAGGTACCAGGTTTGATTTCCAGCACTGCAAAAAGTGGGAGAAGGATGTGGCAATCCACTCCCAAGGCAATCCCCAAACAACCAGCCATTGGAAACCCTATAAGGGTCACTATGAGTAGGACACGACTGGACAGGCACCTAAAAACAACAACATACTCATTAGGGAGTTTTCAGTGAAGCTCTTTGTCTTTGAATTGTAAAATGCAAAATAAGCCATACTTTTGAAATACTGACTTGGATTTAAGATGACTTAATACTATGTGGGGAATAATAGATAATACAAAACCTCCAGTTTCTTTTTCTATTTCATATATAAATGTCTACATTTATTTATGTTTGTACATTGTTTGCATCGTATCAGCTTCATCTAGACATATAAAAGTGCCCTCTCATTTAATGTGACTATTATGTTATTTTAGTTTCTCATTAGTTTTTATGTTTAATTTGTTGTATGCAATTTGCCTAGTAGTCTAGCTGTTGATGTAACTCAAGCCAGACTTAACTAAAAGGTGCAGACACTCAAGAGTCAATTGTCAAAATGACTTAGGACTAAGTAAATGCAAGAGAGACATTTTGAAATTCAAATTGCAATGAAATTGAAGGTATAAAGCAGACAAAATGTTTAAATTTGGCCAATTAAACAGGTGATCTTAATTTGCTTCATTTTATCATCAGCATTCCTTTTAAATTGATAAATTCATTTTAACATATTACTTTGTTGTAATAACTAAGGTTTAACAGAGAAATTTTCTCAGATTGGCTTATAGATAAATCAGTGCTTGCATAAATTAAAACTGCTAAATTGGTCCAAAATTCCTATTGATTTATAAGACTTAAATTTCTGACAAATAAGTTAATATGTTAACATGTTTTATCTGTGTTTTTTATTTATATTGGCCATATGTTTAAGGCACAATATCCATGTTTTCTATGTTTCAAATAGGACTTCCTAGAATCTCATTAAATATGAAATTATTTTCCTTTGTGAAGAATAGTAAAGGTCTTTCTAAAGTCAGCATTTCTGTAAGGAAATAACAAGGCAAAAAGTCCCATGAAGTAAGAGACAGGGATATAAAAGTTATTGGTATAGAATTTGGGGGGGGGGCAGT
>VMDO01000444.1:159111-280707 GCA_007922755.1 Pedetes capensis | reverse complement strand
TCCAAACTCTCTGAGGACACAAGTTTGATTCCCAGCACTGCCAAAACAGGAGAAGGACATGGCAATCCACTCCTGAGGTAATCCCCAAACAATCAACAATTGAAAACTCTATGAAGGGTTGTTGTAAGTTGGACCTAACTTGATGGCACCTAACAACAACAAACAACATGATCTTAAAAGGTTATTTAAAAGATTTTCTAAGATTCAAATTTTAATGTATTGATATAAAAGTCGACAATGGGTTTGTCTCTCATTCAGAAAAAGAAAAAAAAAGTGAAAAAAATCAGCTATTTCAGAGTTATAGGTTTAATCACTAAATTTCTTCCTTTTCCACTAGGGCCAGAATGCTTATGCCTTCTACCCTAAAGCAACAAGAACCCATGCAGATTCTTGGGGTTCTGAGGTAAGCAAGTTCCCTGCTTGCCTCAGGACAATCTCCTTTCCCTGGAGTCTTTCAGAAAAGCTTGCCTTTTCCCCCAATCACACCTGGCAGGCTTTTGGGGTGAATAAACCTGAAAGGCTGGCCATCTTTCAGGATTCAGCTAGATAGATCTAAGAGGAGTTTCTCACTTTTTAGGACATAGGTAATCCCAAGAAGATTGCTTTCCCCTCTAGGACACCATCTTAAACTATAAAATTCAAAATGGAAGCAAGTAACTTTGAACTCCATAAGTTCCCATTCCATGAAAAGGTCCAAAGCTCAGCCACTTTCTATATATAACTTTGTCTATCTGCACCAGAATTCAGGGATTGCTTAAAGGAGGGCAGAACAAAGTGTGCACTCAGCTCTAGGGATGCCTAGCTAGGAAGAGTCAAACTGGGGCAATGAGGATGCTCAATATGTCTGATCACTGGCTAGATCAGGAACTCAGTAGTGAGTATCTGGAGGTTAGGAACTCAGTAATAAATACTCAGGTATTTCAGAAACTCAACTATAAGTATTCAGAGATTAAACTAAGAGCTCAACTCTGAGTACCCTGAGATTAAATCAGGAACATAACCATGAATATCTGGAGATTAGGAAGTCAGTAATGAATATCCAGGTATTTCAGGAACTCAACTTGGAGTATCCAGAGATTAAATTAGGAATTCAACTCTGAGTATTTGGAGATTAAATTAGGAACTCAATCATGAGTATCTAGAGACACATACTACCTCTTCCTCCTCCTTCTTCGTTCCTTTCCTTCCTTTCTCCCTCCCTCCCTTCCACCCTCCCTCCTTCCCTTCTTCCTTCCTTCCTTCCCTCCATTATTTCTAAAGATTCACCTTTAGGCTGTATTTTAAATAACTGGGGTCATTTTAAGGGATCTAGCCATTATGCAGATTAGAAAAATGGCCTCAAAATGGGACCCTAAAATATAACATGATACTGCAATTAGATCAGTTCTGCAAAAAAAAAAAAAAAAAAAAAAAAAAAGAGGAAAGTGATATGAGGTCCTTTATGTTCAGGTGTTCATGTCATTATGTCAGAACCCAGAGGTGTGAAGAAATTACAAAATATGCTCTGGGATATGAGTAGGATCCTTTGGAGGCAACCTGAACTCCAAGGCAATGTGTCTAGCCCAGAATGCAGGGCACCTTGAAAACCTCTTTCAGCAAAACAGCTTATCCCAGCAGGAGTAACCAGGAGTGGAATTTCTTATCACTCCTATGATCCTTAACCAGCATGTATGTTTCCCCTTCATGAAATAACAAATAGGGAAAGACTCCTAAGAGTACATTCCTTTTTTTTAGCATCAGACTTAACGCAAACAAAAACTGGGACAGTTTTCAGAGGATCGAGATATAAATTTCAAACCTTGAACATTTCCTTTGACCTAACTTGGACAGATTTACATGTGATCTTGTCCACCTGTTGTACTTCTAAAGAAAAAGGATGAATTTGAGCAGTTGCTCAGGCTTATAGGGACAAAATTCATCTAAAAGACCAAGGAAAACCCATTGGGATCATGGTTCCAAGTCAAAAGCCAAACTGTCAAAAGTTTTAACACGTTGTTCTGGACACTTAATTTCTCTCCCAGGCTTTATTAATTCTCTTTAAATAGCCTATCTGCTTACTGGGAAGAGAGTTCTGTAACTTTCTGCAACTCTCCAATTGATTCCAGAATGAAGGCTTTCTTTTACATGGGAGTTAATTACAAAAGATGGTCAAAAGTGCTCTATGTCTATAGGCTTTTCATGGCTTTAAAGGGAAAAAAATGCCAAAGTGTATCAGGGCTGTACAATTAAAAGCATGCCTAACCTTACTAAGTGGACCAAGATATCCCCTACCACAATCAACCAAGGAGATTGAACAGCAACAAAAACTGGGGAAGAAAGACCCATTTTAGACTCCTTCTCCTACAATTGTATTCAATAAAAAGACAGAACTATAAAATGTTAAAATGCATTACAAAGAAGTTCAGAAAATGATGAATATATATGCAAATAAATTGGCTGTTAAAGGTTCTATGTCTTAAGTTATAAGGCTTTCTTAAAATACTTATCTCCTTTTAGTAACCATGACAAAAACCTGCTTTAAATGACAAAGGTTTTATGTGTTGTCAAGATGGATGCAGTTTCTAATGACTTTGTCAAGCTTCTAATTACTTATGACACTGAGTCTTAAGTATAACTAGTGAACAATTATTATCTTAAGTTATTACAAAATGTTTGACACCATCTGTGACTAAAACATACATCTTAGGGCTAAAGGTGGCATATGTCTAAGTTATAGCTAAAATTTATACTAAAGTTAAAATTAAAATCCACTACCCCTTCAAAATTAGTAATATAGGCCTTCTGAGCATTCAACAACTAAAAGTTGGAAGCCAAAGCCAATCAGAACAATGGGGCTAAGAAGACAACCAATATTTTGATCCTTGTCCTAGGTCATCCAGAATCCATGAAACAATAGGGCCCTCCCCGCAAATAAAAGGACCCTACAACTCTGGTAAGTTACCTGTCCTTTTGACTGGAGAGGCCATGGAGACCCTAGAGGTTGGCTTTGACCAGTGTACATTCTGCAAAGAGGAGAGTTATTATAGAGGGCACTGTTCCTCCAGCACTTCCAAAAGAAGCCAAGTGGTCAGCAAGACCCTGACTCATCCCAGCAGATAGCACAACTGGTGGAGGAAAGACTGAGGGGACCAAGAGGTTCCCCATAGGTCCCCAAAGCAATCCTAAAGAGACTTGATTGACCTTAAAAGCAAAAAAACAGAAAGGTTAATTCTTGGCCTCCTACATAGTCTTAAAAACCCAGCAGGAAAGTACAACCAAATATGGAGCCATTAGTAATATCAAACAGAAGGAGCTGGACTAAGATTCAATATAAGCTATAAAGGCTATGCCAATTATTATAAAAACCGACTTTAAAAGTCACTGGTAAACACAGTGTTCAAAAAGCTGACAAATTCCAATAGTCCACAGCCATACCTGTGGCATCTTAAAGGTCCAGATTCCCAGCCTTACTAACTCTTATCTTTCAGCTCATTTAAAAGGGACCTTACCAAATCTTTATTGTCATATTGAAGACAAAGGTGCATTTGACTCATGCCATGGTATTTTCAGTTGCATCATAGGTTTGCAAAAGCTGGACATTGAACAAGGGAGACAGAAGAAGAATTGATGCTTTTGAATTATGATCCTAGAGACAAATACGAAATATAACATGGACTGCTAAAAAACCCAACAGATCTGTCTTAGAAGAAATGCAATCAGACTGCTTCTTAGAAGCAAGGATGGCTAGACTGCATCTTACATATTTTGGATATTTTGTTAGGAAGGACCAAGCCCTGGAGAAGGACATCATGTTTGGGAGAGTGGCAGGTCAACAACAACAACAACAACAACAACAAAGGAAAACCCTCAACTAGATGGACTGACACAGTAGCTGCAACAATGGGATTAAACACAAAAAAGATTGTGTGCCTGGCACACAGTCAGGGAATGTTTTGTTGTGTTGTACATAGGGTTTCTGTGAGTTACACAACTCTATAGCACCTAACAGCAACAAACCCTAACGGTTGTCAAACTCCAGGAAAATGTCTGTAATAACCCAGAAGATGGAATCAAGCCATTACCTTTACTCAACTCTATACAAAAGAGGAGTATATTCTAGGGAGAACATTTGGTAATTAAATTTTAGCCAGGTGTCTACTGTCAAATATGTAAATATCTTCTAAAATATGTTGACAGCTTCTCAGGGTAGACACAATCTACCCAACCCAGATCAAAAGAACTAAGCTTGTTTTTCTCAGTTCCCATAGCCAAGAACACCCTGAAGATGAAATTGCTAACACCTGTGAACTGTTAGAAGCCTTGAGTTTTCTTCATATTTCTTATGTCCAGAGATTCCCAATCCTCTAACCTTCGCACTTGGATCTTCTTATATCCCCTCATAGATCAGGCAGATGGAGACTTTTGATTCTCGATAAGTAGGGTGTAGGCCCCTACTCTGCCTTAAGCTTCAGAAGCCAGATCTTCAGCCTTTATCAGCCCATAAGATTAAGGGATCAAAGTCTTAGAGGGGGGAAATGAAGCAGGATAGAAAGATAGGGAAATTTGGGAGAGATGGAAAGAGAAATAACTTTCACCCCAGGATCTGGTTTGAATCTCACCAGCTGAGAATCAAGAACTTTGACACAACTACCAAGAAAACTGCTGTGAGGACTGCCTGCATAGAGACATTTAAAATAATTAAAATGTTAAAACAGCATTCAGCCATGCCTGGGTCAAAATGTATGTAACCTTTCTCCTCTTTAATTTTGTGCTTCTTTGAGACATGCCTAGGTAATTTCCTTATGACTCTTTTCTTAAACCTATACTATGTACCTCCTGAATCACCTTATAATCTTATTTTAATAAAGAGAAGTTCCTCCAATAGAAAAATCTAAACAATGGAGCTTCTTCTTTTGATCTTATTGGCACCTCCCTAATCCATGACAGGGGACTTTCTAGGTGGAACTTGAGGCTCACATCACACTAGGCACCCAGAGCTGGGCGCCCAGGACTGACATTGCAGGGGTTGTGCCCTAGGTTAAATAACACTGGAGGGAACATGTGCCCATGTACTTCTTTCCTTCTTTTCTCTTTAGAGAAGACCATGTCCATGTTTTAGATGTGAGAGATCTCTCTCTCTCTCTCTCTCTCTCTCTCTCTCTCTCTCTCTCTCCTTCCGTATCTCTCTCTCTCTCTCTCTCTCTCTCTCTGAGCACCCACATTTATTCTAATGCATATGACCTTGTTTCATTCTTAAAAAAAGAAAAAAAGAAAAGAAAAGAGCATATACAGGAACAGTGATTTTAAAAAAATCTCTCTTCCTGATGCTGAAGGAAAAACAGGCATATAATTCCTGACAATTGCATTGTACCCTTCTTCCTAAGGGATCTTTGAGAAACACAGAAGAGTCTTCTTTGCCATCTTATATTTGAGTACTGCGTATTTCTCCACCAAGTGCATTGCTTCATGGAAATGTCCTGGTTAAACAGCAGCTCTGCTCATGAACATTAATGCATATCCAATACTTAGAGTGTCTTGGCTTAGATCTAGAATTACTGATTTTACTTCTAATGCTTTAAATTCCTTCCATGGTTTCAGTTTTTCAATGTAGAGAACAGGCTCCCATTCTTCTCTCCTGCAACTACCATTAGCTCCTCGGAGACCAAGACCACGTCTGTACTGTACATTAGCTCTCTTGCCCCAGACATCAGCCTGGTTGCATATCAGATAATGGAATAATGGGCAAGAAATAAACCTGACCATAAAATCAGTGAAATAGTGGAACAGAATTGTGTTTAAGTACAAAAAAAAGTACAATTCTTGTCATATATGCTTTGCCAAAATGTGACATCAGTGCTTACATGTGAATTTATAAGAACAAAATCTTGACATTCATTGGGCATTTCCATTATTCTACATATTTTGGCCTGTGGCCATACCACAGTGGTATCCAGTCCCATCAGATCTCGGAAGCTGGGCCTGGTTACTACTTGGAGAGGAGACTGCCTGGGACCACCAGGTGCTGTAGGCTTGGGAAAAGGACCGGGCAACCCACTCCCAAAAAACAATCTGCCATTGAAAACCCTGTGAATTACAGGGAAGCACTAACAATAGCGTTTCGCCTGTTGTATATAGGGTTGCTATGAGTCAGACACACCAACTCGACAGCACCTAACAACAGCATGTATTCCAAGTCTGGGGTTTAGCTCAGGTGGTAGAGTGCTACTCTGTGCTCTCTGAGGCCCTGTGTTCAATCCCAAGCACCCTAAAAATGGTAGAAGGACCTGGCAACCCACTCTTGAAACAATTAGCCATTAAAAAACCTATAAATAGTAGAGAAGCATTGACATAGCGCTGGGAATGGCACAGTGTTGGGAAGTGTTTTGTCCTGTTGCATAGGGTTGCTATGAGTTAGACCCAACTGGATGGCACCCAGTAACAAACAAACAACTATAAACAGCACTTCATAGCTGTTATCTCCTTTAATATTCACAACAATTCCAGGAGGAGCTACCATTTATCATTAGGTTCTGTTGCTGTTTAATTTGTACCACCTACATAGTATGACACTCTTGATCCTTACATGGGGTTAGATTGTCTTTTGTGTTATAGTATGTGAAGACTACATTGTTGTTATTGTTGTTGTATAGTGCTTACATGCCTCATTTGTATTTTTGGTATTAGCTGCTATAAGAAAGAGCTACAAGACCAGTTGCTTAAAAACAGAAACATTTATTTCTCTCTTATGTAAAAGTTGGTTTTAGTTTGGCTGGTGGTTATACAACACAGGGTTGTTCAGGGACCTTGATTCTTTCCCCATGATTTCTTCACCTCCGAGTGGCCTAGTGTTAAACTGTCACCAGAAGTAGCATATATCATTTTTTCTTACTTTGGAGAAAATTAGTCACATGGCTCCATCAAACTTCAAAGGAAACTGGGAAATGTGACTGCATTATTTGTTGCCCAACAAATCACCCCAAGACTTAGTGGCTTAAAACAACCATAACCATTTATTATTTTCTTATTGTCTCTATAGATAAGAAATTTATGAGCAGCTCAGTAGGCTTGGGGTCTCTTTTGGGGGTACAGTCAAATGTTGGCCAGGGCTGTATCATCTAAGGGCTTAATTGGGACTGGAGGATCGGATTCCAAGGTAACCTTCTCAGGTGGTTGCCAGGTTGATGCTGGCTGTTGGCAGGGGCTTCAACTCCTCTCCTAATGGATATCTCAAGGCTGCTTAATTGTCCTCAGGACATGGTAGCTGGCCTTCCCCATAGTAAGCATTTCAGAAGCGAGAGAGAGCCAAGTGGAAGCGGTCTTCTTTCCATGACAGCCTCAGAAGCCACATAGCATTACTTCTGCCACATTCTATTTGTTAGAAGCAACTCATCAATGGCCCAGATTCAAGAAGAGGGGAATGGAACGCAGCCTTTTGAAGGAAGGCAGGTCAAGGAATTTGAAGACATTTTAAAATTCACCACAGCAAACAACATGTCTGTTTCCATGGAAATAGAAGGAAAACTTACTATAATTCTTTCTTTTCTATTCAATATTTGAACACTTACCATCAAGAGGGGCTAATAGGATTCAGATCCTGTGTCATTTCCCATTTATTACTCCTGGCTTCCAGGGACACAGTGTTGCAAAGGATTCTGAGGCATAACCAAGTTCAGCAGGAAAGAGTGTCATGGTTGATTAGTGATGTCTGCCATAAACACCAGAAGAGTGAGTGTTGGTACGTGAGCCAAGAATTTGTTATTTCTGCCGTAGATGTTTAGCCCTGTGATAGGGACAAATAAGAATAAGACATTACCTTCTAATTGTTTATAATTACTTACTGAAAACTGATGGACATAGTGAGTTGCTCACTAAGGTATGGGCAACTCTTTTTCCGTAGCAATAGAACTATAGCTGGGATCTCACTAAGTTGTGCAGGCTGCTTCTAGCCTCAAACCTGTGATCCTCCTACCTCAGCCTCCCAAGTCACTGGGATTATAGGCTTGTATCATGGTGCCTGGCTCCTATTTGACTTTTAAAGCCATTTATTCAGTGTTATCCCAATTTTGTGTTATTTTCTATCTATATGTAGATATTATACATATTATATGAATAGCAGTACATTTACATTTGTATCATATATATTACATTGTATACTGATAACTATGCACATTAAAATATAGAAGAAATCATATAAAAATCAACTATAGCTATCTCTTGAGAAGGAAAGTTAGAGCTGGGTGTGGTGGCACATGCCTGTAATGCCAGTGACTTGGGAGGCAGAGGCAGGAGAATCACGTTTGAGGCCAGAGGTGGCCTATGTCACTTAGCAAGACCCTGTCTCAAGATAAAAAAATTTACACAAAAGGCTGGGGATGCAGCTCAGTGGTAGAGCAGTTGCCTAGCATGTGTGAGGCCCTGGATTCAGCCCCTCAGTACTGAGAGCGAGAGAGAGAGAGAGAGAGAGAGAGAGAGAGAGAGAGAGAGAGAGATGAAGGAAAGGTTAGTATTGCAGGTAAGATTTAGGTTTAATTTGAGCTGTTATCTCTATTTCCAAAACTTATAATAAAGAAGGCACATGGGTTAATCATTGTAAATTTTTTTAAGAAGGAGGAAAAGAGATCAGGCAGGAAGGGACACCTTTCTCAGAAACAGGAAATACATGTTCAGCCCTAGATGTATCATTAATTCACTATGATTCTAAGCAAATTGCCACCTCCGTGGGCCCCTATTGATCCAGCTTTAAAAGCAGCATTGAAGTAAGTCCTAAATAATAACAATGGCATGAGCTGCCATTTACCTGGCACTTACAGAGTTACTGACTCCATGGTAGAT
Source organism: Pedetes capensis (assembly GCA_007922755.1). Lineage (NCBI taxonomy): Eukaryota > Metazoa > Chordata > Mammalia > Rodentia > Pedetidae > Pedetes > Pedetes capensis. The sequence goes on along the minus strand of VMDO01000444.1, from coordinate 271,896 downwards.
GCATTACCAACATTAGTGCTTCTCAAACCTTAGTGGGCATTAGGATCATCCAGAGGGACTTTCAGAGCACAGGTTGAATTTCTGATTCAGTGTGGATTTTAGTTCATTTTCTGTTGCTATGACAGAATACCCTAGCCTGAATAATGTATAAGAAAAGATTCTTTACTCACGGTTCTAGAGGCTGGATATCTAAGACCAGACAGCTACATTTGATGAGGGCCTTATACTGCACCATAACATGGCGGAAAAATGTAAGGGCAAGTGGGGTACATAGGGAAGAGGCAAAACATAAGGGGTGGCCTTGCTTTATAACATCTCCCTCTTATGGTAACTAATCAAGTCCTATGAGAGCAAGAACTCACTGCTGTGAGAATCCAGTCTAGCAAGAGGGGCATTAGCCCCTCTTAGGGACCTAATCACCTCTTCAAGGTCCAATCTGCCAACACTACCATAATCCAATCAAATTTCAACATCAAGGACTAGGGATGTGGCTCATGGTAGAGCACTTGCCTAGTATGTGCAAGGTCCTGGATTTGATTCCCAGGAGAAGACAGGAAGAAAAAGAAAAAGAAAGAAGAAAAGGAAGAAAAAGAAAGAAAGAGAGAGAGAAGGAGGGAAGGAGGGAGGGCGGGAGGGAGGGAGGGAGGAAGGAAGGAAGGAAGGAAGGAAGGAGGGAAGGAGAGAGAAAATTAGAATGAGCTTCAGAGGAGATAGACCATATTCAAATCATAGCAGTATATCTGGGGCGAGGCCTCATGGTGCACATCTGATGACTTCCCAGGTGATGGTGGGGGCCCACACTTCAAGGGCCACTGACTTATTTAGGATTTACAAAATACCTGTGTGGTATTATATTCCCAACTGGTTAGGTGGGGAGTCCAAGGCTAAGAGAGGTCACACCATGTCAGAGTTATTATTTGAATCCAAGACTATTTGAACCAAAGTCCTTATTAGGACCATATTGCCTTCCTCTAAGGTTTCTTTATTGGGCTGGGATTTAACTCGGTTGAGTGCTGCTCTACCCTCTCTGAGGCCCTGGGTTCAATCCCCAGCACCACAAAAATGGGAGAAGGACCTGGCAGCCCATTCCTATAAGAATCTTGAAGCAATCAGCCATTGAAAACCCTATGAGGGTTGCTATGAGTCAGAACCAATTTGACAGCACCTAACAACAACAGCAAGATTTCTTCTATACTTCTAGTTTACAAACCACAAAATCCATTCATCAAAGCTCACCAGGAAATCCTGAGAAAACCCCGAAGATGTGTGGTTGTACCATTAGGGGCTGTGCCCCAGAGCCGATGTGACAGGGTGGGTGACAGGCTGTAGACCCAACTTCTTTGCACAGGGCTAGAGGGACTGCAGCCTCATTACGTCGCCCCACTCTCCCAATGCACACGACTGACTTGAACATTTCTCTCCCTTCCCCTATAATTTGTTTGGCATTCTCTGGGTTTCTTAATCCACAGTCATTTGGGCAGGGGAAGAAAAAGTGGAAATGAGTTTTCTTCACTGTTGACTTTTCTTTCAAATTCATGATGATGTGATGTCCCCAGGAATGGTTTTTTCCTCTCTTTCTCCCTCGCATGAAATCTCAAGTAAGTAGCAAATGATTTTAAATGCATACTGATTGCAGTGGACTGCTGCCAGGAGAGAAGTGAAAATAAACTGGGGACAGGAAGTGTTGCAGTTCATGGAAAGGGCACCAAGGATATAGCGGAGCAAGCCCATGACACCTCTGGGTCCACATGCTGAAAGACTTACCCAGACAGGCTGGGCAGTCACAAATCTAGTAACTCATTAAGCAAAGGGGAACACTCCCACAAACATTTCTCTTTTCTCCTAACACCCTTTGTCTCTTAATTTCCAAACTCTGGGTTCATTCCTATGTCAAGCAGGCTTGGCTGAGTTTCTCTAAACAACTCCATGCATGATGAACACCCTGCAGCAAATGATGCTTTGGCTTTACGTGATTTAACAGTCCAACACGTCTAAGCTGTAGGATCACAAGACCAATATACGATCGGTGAGAACTAGAAAACAGCATCAAATACAGCATGAAGTATGGTGGAAATGAAAGTGAATCATATGGAACCTTGCCCAGTAAAGGGATTACAAGGCAGGAAGAAAAGTTTCAGGGATAAAAAAAATTATATTAAAAGTTAGTCATAAGATAAAATAAGATGTCAGAGCCAAGGTTGAGCACATCAATCATATCAGTAAATGTAAATGGTCTGAATTTACATTTGTTACTAAAAAGGTGGACAAAAAAGATTTCCAGATTGGCTAACAGCAAAATCCAACACTCTGCTCTACACAAGAGACGTGTCTAAAACAAGAGATCCTGAAAAGTTAAAAATAAAAGAGTAGACAAGGATATTAAGGCAAATGGAAATTAAAAATTTGAAGCAAAGTTACAGTCTTACATCTGACAAAATGGAATTCAGGCCAAAAAGTATTAAAAGACAGAGAAGGAGATCTAAAATGCTAAATGTAACAATTCACAATGAAGGTATATCTGTTGCTAACATTTATGTACTGCACAAGTGAAGAGGCAGGAGAAACAGACAGAAACTCCCTAATGATAGATGAATTTAATACATCTTTCTCAGGCCAAAATATCAAGTAGACGGTAAAAATGTGGGAGATTCAAAGTCATAACGAATAAGGTAGCTCTTATAGATGTATGCATAAATAGGAACTCCAGTAGTAGAGAAAACACCTTCTTTTCAAGTGACTACATCTTGGGTCACAAAGAAAACCTCAATCAATTCCAAACAATAAAAAAGAAAACACTTTCTGATCACAGTATAATAAGATGAGTATTTATTAACACAATTAAAAAACTCAAAGGGTCATTCTACCTAGAAATTTTAAAAAATGGTAATAAGATGCTGTTCATCAGAAGTGGAAGCACTGCCAGGCATGGAGGTGCACACTGGTAATCCTAGCAACTTGGGAGACAGAGGCATGAGGATCTCAAGTTTGAGGCTCAAGGCAACCTGCCTAATTTAGCAAGACCCTGACTCAAAATAAAAAATAAAAAATGAGCCGGTTTGTAGACCAGTAGTAGAGCCCTTGCAAACTATGTGCAAAGTCCTGGGTTTAACACCCCCAGCACTGCAAAAACAAACATACGAAAACAAACCCTCAGCCAGGCGTGGTGGCACACACCTGTAATCCCAACACTCAGGAAGCTGAGGCAAAAGGATCCATGCAAGTTCAAGACCAGTTTGGTCTACACAGCAAGTTCCAAGACAGTATGGGCTACACAGAGAGACCTATCTGAATTATGCAAGCTCAACCAAACCAAACCAAAACAACAACAACAAAAAAGTGGAAGCACATCATGAAAATACAAAATTTCTTGAAAACAATAATAATGGAAACACAAATAATTAAATCTATGCTATGTAGTTAAAGTGGTTAATAGAAGGAAAATTTTAACATTAAATATCTACATTTAATAAAAATGAAAATAAGTGAAACAAACACCCCATTCATAAAACAAAGGAACAGCAAACTAAGCCAAAAGAATCTAGAAGGAATGACTTAATAAAGATGAAAGTAGGAATGAATGAATTAGGAAGTAGAACTAATAAATAAACCCAAGGCCAAAGCAATCAACAAAATATACAAACCACTAACTAAATTGGTGAAGAAAATAAATGGGAGAAAGTACAGACATCCAAAATTAGAAATACTGGCCATTGGTGGGTGGCAATAACCATCAAAGCAGAGGAAATCTAAAAAACTTAAGAGGCTATTTTTCTCAACTCTATGCAAAAATATTTTAAAACTTAGATGAAATGGATAATTTTCTAGAATAATACAACTTGCCTAACTAGTCTCAGTAGAGATACAAAGTTTTAACAGATCATTACAGAAAAAATAGAGAAAGTTAAGAACTCCCCCACAAAATAGCATCAGGCCCAAATGGTTTCATGGGGAAAATTCCATCAAACCTTTAGGATCAAATAATTCCAGTGCTGCTTAAGAGGAAAGATAAAGAAGAAAAGCTTTAGATAATTTGAGCATTAATAAGAATAATAATTACATTAGACTAAAGCATATAAAGTATGTTTATATCCATGAGTTAATAATATAGATTGTTGTTGTTGGGTGCCGTGGAGTTGAACTCGATTCATAGCAACCCTATGTGCAACAGAATGAAACACTACCCAACACTGTGACATGCACATGATGCTTATTCTTGGGCCCAGTGTTACAACCGCTATGTTCGCATTTTGAGTCATGCTACATCAGCAAAGGGAGGTCCAAGAGCTCAACTCCATTTCCATCATTAAGGTTGACTCTACTTTGAAGAGGCAATTTTTCCCTGTTGTTGTTGTTGTTAGGTGCTGTTGAGTCATGTCTGACTCAGCAACCCTTATAGGCTTTTCAATGGCTGATTGTTTTGGGGATTGCCTTGGGAGTGGATTGCCATGTCCTTCTCCCATTTTTGTGATGCTGGGAATTGAATTCAGGACCTCAGAGCCTATGGAGTGGTGCTTTACCAACTGAGCTAAATCCCAGCTCAAATTTTTTTCTCTAGTCATTTCTTAAAATCTTCTGGCACTATATTTGATGATGTTTCTCTGCTATTCATAGGGTTTTCAATGGCTAAATTGTTTCAGGAGTGGTCTTCTGGGTCCTTCTCCCTAATCTGTCTTAGTCTGGAAGCTCAATTAAAACCTGTTCAGTCTGAGTAGACTTGCTTGTATCTGAGACACTGGTGATATAGCTTTCAGCATGACAGCAGCATGCAAGCCCCCACAGCATGACAAACTGACAGACACATAAATACCAACTGGTAATGTTACAAAAACAAAACAAAACAACAACAAAATTTATTAGTTACCTTTGGATGGTAACAGGGATCTTAATTTACTATAATCATTTTTCTTTTTTCTTTTTTTTTAGTTTTTGCAGTACTGAAGATTCAACCCAGGGCTTCATGCATAGTAGGCAAGTGCTCTACTACGCAGTTACACCCCAAGTCTGGGAGTTTTATTTAGAAAGGTGGCCATAAAGAATTAAGTATTCACATGCTTTTTCTACGTGAACTGTATCTCGTGATGAGGGTAAATTTTTCTTTACAGAAAATTCTAGTTACTAAATGACAAGTACTGATCAATTTAGAATATCATTCTTTGTAGCTCCTATCAAAACTTGTGGATCCAGACTATAATCATCAAATGCTGCTCACTTCTCAAAAAGAGAAGTCGAGAGAGAAACATTATGTGTCTTTCAGTGGAAGTCCAACATACTATCCATAATGTACTCTTGGCACAAAATCAAACCTGAGTCGGACCAAGTCTGAAGTGTTACTAATTTACAAGAAACACACAGTTCAGAGGAACATGTTAAGTAACACCATAGGGGCACAATCAGCAAAATCCAGAGTTTAGAAACTCTATATGACAAATGATTTTTCTACGCAAATGCACTGTATGAGGGAAATATGAGATTGAAGAGGAATATATATGTATATATATATATGAAGAAATTTAAGAAATATTAATTCAACATGTGGATGCAATTTGGATACTGATGCAAATAAACATTTATGTGACAATGAGGGAAATTTAGATACTGGTACTATAATATTCAACATCGATTTTTATAGGTGTGATATTGGTATTATAACTTAAAAAAGAGACTGTAGCTTTCAGAGGTATATACTGAAACATTTGGAAATGAAATTATATGATGCCCAGAAGTTGCTCCAAAAGATTGAAGGTGGGATGAAAAGAGAAACAAATGGGGACAAAAATGAAGTAAGATTGACCAGGAGTTAGTATTTAAGGAATCTGAATAGGAATATGGGTATTACCTATACTAAACTTTCTAATTCTTGTATATGTTTGAAATTTCCTGAAGTAAAAAGATTTTTTAAAATAAATTACCATTATGGATGATTTACTGGTGAAGATCAAAGAACAGAGCCTTCAGTATGGATTGCACCTCAACATCAAGAAAACAAAAATCCTTACAACTGGATCAGTAAGCAACTTCATGATAAATGGAGAAAAGATTGAGGTTGTCCAAGGTTCTGCTTTACTTGGTTCTACAATAATTCCTGGTCTGGGATTTAGCTCAGTTGGTAGAGCGCCACTCTGCAGTCTCTGAGGTCCTGGGTTCAATTCCCAGCACCCCTAAAATGGGAGAAGGATGTGGTAATCTCCCAAGGCAATCCCGAAACCATCAGCCATTGAAAACTCTATGAGGGTCGCTATGAGTCGGACATGACTTGACAGCACCTAACAAGAACAACAATAATTCCCACAAAAGCAGCAGTCAAAAAATCAAAAGACCCATTGCATTGGGAAAAACTATTGCAAAAGACCTCTTTGAAGTGCTGAAAAGTAAAGCTGTCACATTGAAGATGAAGGTGTGCTGAACTCATGCTGCATAGTATTTCCAGTTATATCGTATGCTTGTGAGACCTGGACAAGGAATAAGGGAGACAAGAGAAGAATTGATGGTTTTGAATTATGGAACTGAAGAAAACTGTGGAATATACCATGAACTGCCAAAAGAACCAATAGATTCATCCTAGAAGTGCAACCAGAGTGCTCCTTGGAAGCAAAGATGGCTAGATTGTGTCTTACATGTTGTAGACATGTTGTCAGAAGGGACTGATCCCTGAAGAAGGACATCACGTTTGGAAGAGGAGGAGGTCAATGAAACAATGGAAGACCTTCAACTAGATGGATTGATACAGTGGTTGTAACAGTGGGCTTAAACATGAAAAAAAAAATCGTATGTGTAGCAGTGTCTGATAGTGTTTCATTCTGTTGTACAAAGGGTCACTATGAGTTGGACCTGAATTGACAGCACCTAACAACAACATGGATGATTGTTACTGTTCCCTTTCTACTTATCTGTCTTTTCTAAAATGTTCACACCGATAGTGGTTTACTTTAAATCAGAATTAAAATGGCAAAAAAAAAAAAAAAAAAAGACAAAAATTTAGTCACTGCCCAATTTCTTTGTAGTTCATTGTGCAAAGTTTGGTATCACTTAATGTTTGTTGAGTGGTATACAGAAATATTCTAAGTGCCTATGTGAATTAATTTATTTGTTCTCAAATATATTCTTATTTTCTTCTGAGAGAGGAGGAAATGGAAGCCCAGAAACTATAAGTAACTTTTTCAGGTTAACATAACTGGGGCAAGAGACAGAGGCAAAATTTGAACTCAGGATATCTAGCTCCAGATCTTATTCTTTAAACTATAATGTTATCTTGACTTCTGACTTCAGTAATTGTTCAGTGAAATGTAAGCCTCCTTTCTCTTCTCCCCTAGATAGGAGCTGTGTGTGCTGTGAATACTGCACTGACATGAAGAATCTGGCACTTGTTCATGGCTTTGTTTGCTGGTTGACATTGGGTATCAGTCACTGCTTTCTCTGAGCTTCAGTTATATCACTTGTAAAACTGGATAGGTGAAGGGAGTAGACTATTCAATGAAGAAATTGGTTTCTTCGATGTTGACTGTTTCAAGGCAGCATCGCTTTGGAGAAGTTGCATATCTTCTCTGAATTTAGTTCTTTGTCACTGAAAAGGGGATTATTATTCCTACCTCATAGGGTGTTTGAGAAGAAGAAAGATCACTTGTGAAAACTGTGAGTACAATAACAATAGTAAGTGATGACCACCATTGTTTTAGAAGAGTTCCTGAGTTTGGAGGGTTTTCGAAAAGGATCCACTTGGCAGAGGAGACTTTAGTGGTCCTTCAAAAGACATGTTGGTGATTCTATGGTCACCAACAGGCATAGGACAAAGAGGGCTCCAAAATCATGAGCTGGGAGAGAACATAATTGTGCAAGACCCCATTTATGAGACTCCTACTATTCTATATGCTTTGCACATATTCCCACATTCAGCCTTGGCTCAGCCTAGCAGGGTAAATATTAGCAGCAGGCTTCTGGCTAGGAGTCAAACTGTGCTCTTTCTCTTTTATCACCATCTTCTGGTTATATTTAGAGTTTGTATCCTGTGTGCAATAGTGTCTTGCTATTGTATTTATTTATTTAGATTTTTATCATGTGTTTTATTATGTTTATCATGTATTATTTTATTTCTGAAATTTAAGTAAAATATGCATATGTTCATTCATAAAGTGTCATCTGGGAATAGTACCCATTGCATTCTCTTTTGCCTTCAAATTTAATCCTCATTGTGATAAAAAATGCAAATGTGTCCCACATTGAGCATGGCTTACACTTACCCTCCATATATTAAAAAAAATTATATTTCAACATAATCTTAGGTTCATATATAGTTCTAAGAAGTAATATAGAGAGGTCCTTACTATTGTATTTAACATAAAAATGTCAAATTCATCAAAAAGATTTTTTTCATTGATAAAACTAATATATGATCAATATAGCAAATAAAAGAAAAATCCAGAAAAGTAGAAAGATCATTCACCCACAAATCTACTACTCAATATTCAGAGATAATCATGATTAACATTTTCTTCTAGTCTCTTTTTCCTGGTAGATTTTTCTTATAAACTGAAACCAAGAAATAGTAAACAGATTTTAGAAACCTAGAGTCATTTAAATAAGATAAAATGACTTTGGATTGTAAGAACCTCAGTGTGTTAAAATTGGTCTAGCTCAGTGGTCTCAACTATGTGTGATTTTGCCCTCCAGAGGACATTTGGCAATGTCTGGAGACATTCTTGGTTGTCAAAATTTGAGAGAGGGTGGTTGCTGCTAGCATGTAGTTTATAGAGGGCAGGGATGCTGCTGAACATCATGCAATGCACAGGACAGCCCCCACAATAAAGAATTATCAGGAGCTGGGCATGGTGGTGCACACTTGTAATCCCAGTACTTTGTAGCCTGAGGCCAGTAGATGGAAAGTTTGAGGACAATCTGGGCAATGTAATGAGACTCTGCTTTAGGAAAAAAACAAAAAAACAAAAAAACAAAAAACAAAACCCAAAATAAAGAATTGTCTGGCCTGTATGTCAATAGTACTGAGACTGAGAAATCCTGCTCTCTTTGACATCCCCTGGTAAAGTGCTTTTGTTGCTGTTGGTTGGAGGTAACTGCATCCTGTTCATTCATGTCCACAACCCAGAATGTAGAGGGTCTATCCTGACTGGGTGGTGAGAGAAGGCATGTAGCTTTTGCCACATCTCTGAGAAGGCCAGAATCTGATGTCCTGTCTCTGGGTAAGACTTTGGCATGTCTCTTTCAGGGATGCTTTCCTGGCCAGGCTGGATCCTGTTGCTCAGTGAACCCAGAGGTCTGGAAGGGAAACTGAGGGTGCCATTCACATTGGTCAGGAGAGTCTGGGGCATAATAAATAAGAGGTCAGAGAGACAACAGAAATCAGGAAGAGGACATAACTCATAAACACCCCAGCCAGAAGAGTGGTTCTGAGTCCATCCACACAGCCACCAAGACATTGTGGGTACTGACTTGATCCCAACAGGGAGAGAGGCTGGACCTGGGGCTGCTCCACTCCCACTATCCTTCACCTCCTCCTAGGCTGAGGGAGATGGGTCCAGAGCAGACAGCTGGTGAAATTGGAGTAGGACAATAAACAGAGACTTCATCTGTGTGTATTCATTTGCCAGGGCTGCCATAACCAAGTAACACGAGCTGAGTGGCTTAAAGAACAGACTTCTATTCTCTCACGTTCTGGAGGCCAGAAGTCTGAGATCAAGGTCTCATCAGGGCCTCACTCCCTCTGAAGGCACTTGAGGAAAGATCTGTTCCAAGCCTCACTCCTGGCTTTTGGGAGCTCCTTGGCTTGTGGCAGCATTTCTCCAGTCTTCACATAGTAAACTCCCCATGTAAATGTCTGCCTCCAAATTTCCCCTTATTATAAGGATACCAGTCACATTGGATTAGGGGCCCTCCCTGCTCCAGTATGACCTCATCTTCACTTAATTACTTACATCTGCAACAATCCTCTTTCCAAATAGGGTCATACTCTGAGGCACTGGGCATAGGACATTAACGTACAAATTCTGAAGAGACACAATTCAACTCATAATGGACCCCATGATTAGAAAGTGTTCATTCTCCCTAGCCAAGCAGGAAGATCTGAATCATGCTAAAGGCTCATGGATGGTCACTGGGGACAGAGACCTTCCAGTGTAGATGTCTGTCTCCTGGAGTGTATCCCAACCCTTTTTGTACCTGGAGAAGGTAGAGATGAGGTAGTCCAGACTGACTAAAGAGGACTTAGATAAGAGGATTTGTGTCAGAGTAATCTACGGGGTTGGGGGATATAGCTCATTGCCAAGAATACATGTGACTAGTGCCCTGACATCTGATCCTGTCTAATCTCAGAAGCTGAGCAGGGTCAGCCTGGTTAGTCCTTGGATGGGAGACCACCTGGGAATACCAGGTGCTGCAGGGTAGGGAGAAGGACCTGGCAATCCACTCCTGAAACAATCTGCCATTGAAAACCCTATAAATAGCAGTGAAGTGCTGACAGTGCTGGGTATGGCACAGTGTTGGGGAGTGTTTCATTCTGTTATATATAGCATCACTATGAGTCAGACCTGACTCAATGGTACCTAACAACAACAACAAACTAAAATGAAGAAATGAACAAAAGGAAGAAGGGAGACTAGAGACTGGGGTAGGGAGTGAGGTGCAGGAAAAAAAAAAAGGATAGTTGTGCCCTGGCATACTGTGCAATGGGAGTGTTAAAGACTGGGAAAGACATTTTTACTAAATGTAAATTTTTGCCAAATGTCTTTGTTAAGGGCATTTTTAACATACTGGTTAAGTATATGAAGTGGATTCTGTGCTGTACCAGTTCTGGGGGATGTTAAATAGGTATTATAAAATGAAAGAGTTCCATGGCAAAACAAGCTGGGAAGTAATATTAAAACTGATTTTATTTCAATAGCAAGATTTAAAAACTTTTAATGTGCCAATATGGATTATACATCATAAAAAAGAATGAAGAATAATTAGTATTCATCCACTTGACTGGATCACAGGAACATTTTTCTTAGGAGCATCTTTGGGATGCATTATAAGAAGTGGATGAGTCCATTGTGAATGTAATTACAAATGTGGTAGATGCAGTAGATAATAGTCCTGGAAAATTCCTAAGTTAAAATACCACCATTCTTTTTTTTTTAATACCACCATTCTACATTCCACCTTTCCTAGAGATTTCCTCTCTTGCTAGTATATTGGATTTCCTTGGTTTATGAGATCTTTCTTCATTTCCTTTCCTTTTTCATTTTCTTTCCTTTCTTCTCCTTTCCCAATAAAAAAAAATTTTTTTTGAAACAAAATCTCACTATGTAGCCCAAGCTGGCCTTGAACTCATGATCTTCCTGCCTCAGCTTCTCAAGTGCTGAGATTATAAGTGTGCACCATCACAACTGGCTGTGAAATATTTCTTTTTTTTCCTTGATTTGTAAATGATGATTAGGTACAGAGTAATACAGCAATGGCTTTTTTCATTATCCATCCTTTACATCACTTCTAGCAATACTTTCATTGATCCACAAAGTTTATGGAGCCTTATGGCTAGTTTGTAGTTAAACTCTGATACTTATTTGGGTTATCTTCCCCTGTTTTTACAACTTACTCATGAAGTTGTGCTGTTCACGTTGAGATTGGCGTCTCCCCCTTCAGCCCTCCTCATTGACTCTCTTCCCCATCTCATCTTCTCCAATCTTTGCTTCCCACTGCTAGATCCCTCCCTCCTTTCCTTAAATTGTCCCTTCTATGCTAAGTTTAATTGTGTATTTTAAAATTTCAACTTATGTATAGGATTTTTTCCTTCCTTTAAGTATGGTTCAGCACCCACATATGCATGAAAACATAGGGCATTTCTCTTTTGGGGCTTGTGTTTGTTCACTTAAGATGCATTTTACTGAAAAAAACATTATTTCATTTTTTAAAAATTGCTGAATAGTATTCCTTTGTGTATAGGTACCATAATTTTTTAATCCATTTTTCTGTTGATGGACACTTTGGTTGATTCCATGTTCTTGCTATTGTGAAAAGTGCTGCATTGAATACAGAGATGTAGGTGTCTCTGTGGTATGATGACTTGTCTCCCTTTGGGTATATTCCCAGTAGTGGTATAACTGGGTTGTATGGCAGTTCTTATTTTTAGTTTTCTGAGGTATCACCATATTGACTTCCAAAGTGGTTAACCAATTTACAGCCCCACCAACAGTGTAAGAGGTTTCCCTTTTCTCCACAACCTTGCCAGCATTTGTTATTATTTGTTTTTTGATCTTGGCCATTCTTACTGGAGTAAGGTGGAATCTCAGAGTTGTTTTGATTTGCATTTCCCTAATGGGTAAGAGTATTGAGCATTTTTCATGTGTTTCATTGCCTTACAAACTTCTTCATTTGAGAACTATCTATTCAGTTCCTTTGCCCACTTGTATATTGGATTATTTATTGTCTTGGACATTGCTTTCTTGCATTCTTTGTAAATTCTGGAAATTAGTCCTCTGTCAGATGGGTAGGATATGAAGATTTTCTCCCATTCAATGAGATCTTTCTTAACTCTGTTGATTGTTCCATTTGCTGTACAGAAGCTTTTTAATTTCATGTAATCTCATTTGTCTATTCTTGTTGCAATTTCCTGAGCAATTGGAGTCTTATTAAGGAAATACTTTCCTATGCTTATATGTTGGGCTGTATTGCCTATCTTTTCTTATAGTAATTTTAAGGTTTCTGGTTTTATGTTGAGGTCTTTTATCCATTTCAAGTTAACTCTCATGCATATTGAGAGGTGCTGGTCTCTTTTAATGTAAAATATTTCTTAATGTTCATTTTTCATACTATTTCTTGGAAATGACTGATAAAATCATCAACATTGAGGGAGGGAGATGTAGCTCAGTGGTAAAACAATAGCATGCCTAGCATGCACAAGGCCCTGGGTTCGATCCCCAACACCAAAACCCCCTTCAAAAACACTCAAAACAAACAAAAACAAAAAGCCTCAACATTGATGATGCAATTGTTAGCAAAACAATTCTATATAAAGTCACAGGCCTATTACCATCTTTTGATGTATATCCCACTTTTCCAAGCCCAGACCTCCCTAACAGGGATCAAATATAAGCCCACAGAGGTCTGCTTAAACCAACACATGGGAGGAAGCCAGCATTATATGATCCTTGAAAAGTCTATTGGCTGCCTGAAATGAGGCAGGGCATGTAGAACAGACCTAAGGCATGAGGTTATTTTCTTTTCACCTGTAATCTAAAATAAGTCATACATTTGGATTCCATTTCCCCCTCAAGAAAAACCAACAAAACAAAACAAAACCTGGAGACAAGTAATTTCTTTGGCAGATGATCCCAGAAAGCTCAAAGGAAGAAGTGGGAAAAGTGAGACAGAGAAATAAAAAAAGGCAATAAAGAGTACACTATGAGCAGATGAGTGCAGGCAAGTGAGTTTGGTCAGTTGGGGAACTGGAGAACTTCTGGGAGATCATAAGGAACACGCCTCAGAATTGTGCCACCAGGGGTGGGGTGACTGGAGCATCACTTACTGTATTAGTCAACTGTTGCTGTGGTAGTGGGAAAACCAACCAAAACAAGCTTATGGAGGAAAAGGTTCCACAGGAGCTCACAGTTAGAGGATCAGTCCATAATGGTGTCAAGGAGTGGTTGCAAGGAAGGCATCTGGGAAGGAGGCTGGATCCATGGCAGATGACCTCATGGCATCATGGGGCCAGAGGCAGAGAGCGATCAGAGCCATAGGTCCAGGTAAAAACTTCCAAAGGCTTGCCCACAGTGTCTCGCTTCTGCAAAGCTAGATCCCAACTCCCAAAGTTTCTACAGCCTCCACAAACAGCACCACCAGTTGGGGACCAAAAATTAAAGGACATGACCTTTGAGGGACATTTTATATTCAAACCATGATACTTACCTACTGACCACTCCCAGTGGATGGGCTTTATACTCTGTACTAGGGTGAATAGTGTTCCCTGTCCCCATTTCATGTTCCTCCTAGAGCCTCAGAATGTGATCTTATTTGGAAAGAAACCTGTTGCAGATGTAATCAGTTAAGATGAGGACGTGCTGGAAATCCCATAAGACTGGTACCTTGGTAAGAAGAGGAAAAGAGGCACGAAGACAAAGACACAGAGGGATGATGGCCATGTGAAGATGGAGGCAGAGATTGAAATGCTGCTGCCATAAATCAAGGAATGTCAAAGACTACCTTAAAAAGCTAGGAAGAGGCAAAGAAGCCTTCCTGAGAACCCTCAGAAAGAGCATGGTCCTACCATTGCCTTCATTTTGGACCTCTAGACTCCAGAACAGTGAGAGAATGAATTTCTGTGGTTTTAAATTGCTCAGTTTTTGGAACTTTATTATAGTCATGCTAGGAGACTAATACATGGAAGATATTAAGTACCCCCCCTCCACACACACACATATACGGCTCTTTTGGTGCCCATGAAATCCCATAGGCACAGAAACAAGATGCAGGTACTTGAGGTGGGATATATCTGTGGGCTGGAAACTGTCCCAGGTGCAGTGAGCTCACAGGCTGTCCCAGAAGATATAAGGCAGGATATCAGCAACATCTGCCACCATTACTGTTCTCATTAATGAAAAGACATTAGCAGTGCACCGTGGCCACAAGCCAGTAGTCCCAGCAACTTGAGAGGCTGAGGCAGGATGTTTGCAAGTTTGAGGCTGGAGATAGCCTGTACTACTTAGCAAACTAAAAAATAAAAAATGGGCTGCCTCAAAATAAAAAATAAAAAAGGGGTTAGGGATGCGGCTCAGTGGTAGAGCACTTGCCTAGCATGCATGAGGCCCTGGGTTCATGAAAAAAAAAGTCATTGTTCACGGATAAGTGTTTAGAAATGAGGTTCAAATCTTTGTACTATCACAAGTTTTAAGACCTTGGACAAGTTACACAAACTCTCTGAGACTCAACTTTTCCTTATATAAAATGGATGTGGGATTATATTTCACAAAACATTTTGAATATAAATGAGTTCCCTATTATAAAGAACTGGCATGGGGCCATTCAATAAATATCACCTGTTATTATTAGGTATTATTAATAGAAAGAGTGCAGATCTTGGAGTTAAACTGACTTGAATTTAAATTTCAGTTTTGTAACAGAATAACCATGGGGAAGTAACTTCTTGGAGTATCGATTCTTCCATGAAGAGAATATCATGTGTGAGACGCTTGCTAGTTGTAACTTTTCTGTAGGAAGCATAATAGGATCATATGGGGGTGGGGGATGCTTTTGATACTTCCCCTCAATCATGGCTGTGAGGTTCCTGGAGGTACTTCTGAAATCCAGAAACTCTCCCTGTAACCCTGCTGCTTGCAGAGTCTGAAGCAAATGTGTCCTCTTGACCTGGTGCTAATGCTTCATTGCTGTCCTTTGGTACTTTGTCCCTACCACCTTTTCATCCCACTCCCATCACCCTGGGTCTGACTTGCACTGGTGAAGCCCAAATCCCCAAAGTGACACGTAGAGTCTGGGCTGTGGGGGCTGGATGCCCAGGGGCATTCCTTTGAGAGGAAGCTCAGACGCCTGCTGGTGCCTTTGCGTGCCTTCATGTCTGAGCTGGAAACGTGGCCTCTGCCTGCGGAAACCTTGGCAGGACTCGGTGGAAAGGAACCGGAGACTGTTTCCATGAGTGAGGTGAGGCGGCCCTTCTCTGGCTTCTCTTTGGCGGGCAAACAGTGAGGTGGTGGGGCAGGTGTTTCCTGGGGTGACATTGACAATGGCACTTTTCCACATCCATCTCACTTTCAACGAGCAGTTAGTTGAGCCCTCTGGTGAGTGTAAGCAGAGGGGAGGAAGGTAACACCCACTAGGACTCCACACTCTCCAGTGTTCCAGTTACTGCTTTCCAATATGGTAGCCACTTCACTAAAGTGGAGCACTGGAAATGAGGCTGATACTACATTTACAGTCATGTGCCCATTGCATAAAGATATTTCCATTAATGACAGACTATATCTGTGATGGCGGTCCCATAATATTTTAATGGAACTGAAAAATTCCTATGGCCTAGTGATGTTACAGCCGTTGTGATGTCATAAGCATAACACAGTCCTCACATTTTTGATGATGCTGGTCAACAAATCTACTATACTGCCAATTATATAAATGTATGGCACAAGCAAGTATATATAGTCTATGATACTTGATAATAAACAACCCCATTACTGGTCTATGTATTTACTATGCTAGGGCTGAGGTTTAGCTCAGTTGGTAGAGTGCTGC
Organism: Pedetes capensis; assembly: GCA_007922755.1. Taxonomy (NCBI): domain Eukaryota; kingdom Metazoa; phylum Chordata; class Mammalia; order Rodentia; family Pedetidae; genus Pedetes; species Pedetes capensis. The sequence continues at coordinate 255,669 of VMDO01000444.1, read as the reverse complement.
TCTATACTCTGAGGACTCACGTTTCATCCCCAGCACCACAAAACCAGAAAGAAGGACATGGCAATCCACTCCCAAAGCAATCCGGAAACTATCAGCCATTGAAAACCCTATGAGGGTCGTGATGAGTTGGACTCAATTGATGGCAATTAACAGCAACAATATTTTAAATCATTATTGTCAGAGCATACACCTTCAACTTACAAAAAAAAATGTCTACTGTAAAACAATATGCCATGTTACATTAGCAGTAACCTTATATATTTCATGTTTACCAGGTTATACTATGCATGCCATCTAGCCTAGATATATCATAAGCTATATCATTTAGGTTTGTGTAAGTACACTTTATCGTGCTCACACAACTACAAAATTTCCTAACAAGAGTTCTCAGGACATACCCTCATCATTAAATGACATGTGATTGTATTTAATTTTCATTTAAAAACTAATGTTTGATTCAGTTACTGTCAAAATATTTAAATATGTTTGGAATAACTAGGATCATATTGTTTACTTTTTCAACTGCAAATTTATGAAACATAAAAACCAGTCAAGTATTTCCAGTGAGAACTTAATATCCTAGTTGATATGTGCTATAAGTATAAAATACCCATTGGAAAAAAGAAGTATTATAATTTTTAAAATATTGATTAGTTGAGATGCAGAAATTTTGGATATTTTGGGTTAAGTAAAATATATTATTCAAATTATTTTTATCTACTTCTTTTTAGTTTTTTTAATGTAGCAACTAGAAAATTTTAAATCATTTATGTGGCACAAATTGTATTTCTATTGGACAGAACTGCCCTGGAGTGGTAGAAGGACAAGACAGTAGACCTGGAAAGGCCCTCATGTATTGACAAAATCTCCTCATTTTACAAGTAAGGGCCTGACCTATGAAGAGTTTAAATGACCTTCCCAAGAGCAGGGACCTGCACCTGCTTTCTCCTAGCCAAGGTCACACAGAAGTTATAACATTACAAATAAGGCAAAGTGCATAAAAGTTGCATAAACTGAGATAATGCAATGAAAGCCAATGTTTATGATAACAAGATGGCCATATTAATAAGGTGTTCCAAATGTGAAATCCTCTTTATCGTGTGAATGTGTGTGTTTTGAGACAAGGTCTCATTGTGTAGCCCAGGCAGGGCTAGAACCTTGCTATGTAACCCAGGCAGGCTTTGAAGTTGCAATCCTCCGGCATGGAGGCATGGGCCACCATGCCTAGCTAAGTAATTGTTGGTTTTGCCCTTCTCTGAGGACAACAGAACCAGGAAGTATCCCTGGGGATTACCCAGAGGGGCAGGGTTTTTGTTTGTTTGTTTGCTTGCTTGCTTTTTTCCCCCTCCTATCTGTCCCAATCTGGAGCCTGGACACCTTAGGCCCATCCAGGATCCAATGCCTGCTCCTATAAGGAATGTCTCCTCTCTATTCCCTACAGGGGTGATGTAGAAAGTAGGCTCAGGGCAGAGAGACTATCTGTTGGTACGGGCTGAGATGTCCTCTGCGTCTTCCCTTGTTTTCCCCCTTCTCTTCTTTTCCAACTCCTCCTGCCGTTTTTGTTTTGTTTTGTTTTGTTTTGTTTTTTGAGGGGGGGGAAGTGTGTGGCAAAGACCCTTAATGGAAGGCAGTAATCTTCCATCCTTCCTTCCTTCCTTCCCTCCCTCCTTTCTTCTTTTCCTTCTGTCCTTCCTTCCTACCTTCTCTCTTTCCTCCCTCCCTCCCTCCCTCCCTTCCTTTCTTCCTTCCTTCCTTCCCTTTCCTTCCATTCTCCCCTTCCAATCTTTTCTCCTAATTTCTTCACAAGCTTACAGAACTCTTGCTCGGAGTCAGGCACAATATTAGGATTATTTTTCACTTGTCTTTTCTCCCCTGTAAACCAACCCCTTGAAGCACTGTGGTGGCTGACCCACTGTACAACTTTGTTATGAAAGCTTCTTCACAGTGCCATTCGCTCCTCAGATGTGCTCTTGGGGTTCTTGGTCTCATTGATAACAGAATTTAACAATAGACCCAGAAAGGAATTTCAAGGACTGTTTATTTAGAGTTAGAGATGGGGGAAGCACCCTGAGCACCAGGACAAGAAGGGTTGGAAAACAGGATGGTGTTGGGAGAAAGGAGATAGAAGGAGAAAGAAAGAAAGTTTCACTTTCTGAGTTAGAAATCAGGAAGAAAACAGGCTCAGCAGTGAAGGTCTGGGAGAAACTGAGAACAATTGCACCAGGATAGGGGTGGTGCTTCTGTGGTTTTAAGTCCACGTCTCATTACTGGGACAGATATTTCTTCCATTTCCTTTCTTGTCCCTAGATGTATCATATTTCTTCCACCGTTTTGGCTTCGGCTGGCCCTTCTCTGGTTGTAGAACAAGTTTTCCTTTTTTTTTTTTTTTTTTCAGTACTGGGGTTTGAACCCAGGGCCTCGAGCTTGCATGCTCTGCAAGTGCTGGACCACTGAGCAGCATCCCCAGCCCTTTTTTTTTTTTTTTTTTTTACATTTTTGAGACAGGGTCTCGTTAAGTTACTCAGACTGCCTCTGGTCTCGAACCTGAACCTATGATCCTCGTGTCTCTGCCTCCCCAGCCGCTGGGATTACAGGAATGCGCACCGCGCCTGGCAGGTTTTCCTCTTTAATGCAGGACAGGTCTTGCCTCCAAGGCAGTCCCCTTGCCTAGCCCAGTCATGGAAGCACCAAGCATGTCCCTCATTCCACATGGCCTCCAGACCCTTCCAGAGGTTCCCAGGGCCTTGGTTAAAAACCATGCCATTTGTAAAATGATGTTATGTACTAGCAATCATGCTATTTGTAAAGGGTATTATCTACCAGGGCTGTACTGACCGCCGATTAAACCATTTGTTTCAGAGGAAACTGACATTGATATTGGTATGTCCCAAATGGTGCCCGGGAAGCAGATGCCTACAGAGGGCCCTTTTTCCTCTTCCTTCCTTCCTTCCTTCCTTCCTTCCTTCCTTCCTTCCTTCCTTCCCTCCTTCCTTCCTTCCTAGCATCTCTTATCAACAGCAGGGATTAGGTCTCACTCAGCTTTGTAGCTGTCAGTGGCTATGACTTCATCCCCTCAGTAAGCCCTGGTGGATGGGGCCATGTAACAGCACTTTCTATCCATGAAGAAGGATGTGGAAAATGGCTGGAGGAATTCATGACCAAGTGGCTTGTTTTTGTTTTTGTTTTTGTTTTGTGGGGACAGGGGCAGATGACCAGGCAGTGATTCAAACCTGATGGCCTAAACCTCTGCTTGTCAGTTCTCCTGGCAGGAAAATCACAGACTATAATGAGGCCAAGCCAGGTCTGTGGCATCTCAGCCATGGTTACTGCCATGTATAGCTTGGGCTGGCTCACAGGCATTGGGCTGGCTTGGTGCTGTCCCACACCACCTTTCCCTCCAGCACAGGGCTGCACAGCCTGGCTGCCCACAGCACCCACAGAGTCTCTGGTCCTACCTATAGGGCCTGGACCCTGAAGGGCATCACAGGACTTGGCAGATACCCCTGGTCCTCTCTTAGGGCCAGAAGCCATGGGATCTTTTCTCCTCTCAAAGCTTCTGGCTGTGGTTTGTTCCATAATCAAGCTGGTGCTGGCTCTCTGGGAAGACAGTCCAGGTGCACATGTGTCTCAGAACCTAGTGGTAACTGTCACATGACATGTTGAACCCTGGCTGTCCCCTCCTTCCTAGGCTCTGTCCAGCCAGCCTTCTCCAAACTCCAGATGTCACCAGCACAGTTGTGAAGTGCCCAAAATAGATTTGAAAAGCAAAGGGAATTGCTTTCCTCAAAAAAAATCCCTTTGGGAACTTGGAATCCAGAGCCTGTTAGTTTTATGTTTTTGCCCAACTCCATTTTTATACAGTAGATTGGAGAGACATAGGGAACGCCATGGAAAATGAAGTTTCAAGAGACATAGAGTGCCTTGGAGGGCCTTTGGAGATCTGAGACAACCCCCTAATCTTGTCATTAACTCTGAATTTCTAAACTTTTATAGACCTTGGGTTTTCAAACCTGCCAAATGAAAACGTCTCCAACATTGTACGGGGTTATTATTTAGGTGAAACAAGCTAGGTAATGTGAAAGAAAGTTGCAGAAAGAGGAAAGGAAAACAGGAGGTGAATGATTATTTGGCACCTGTTGCATACTTCAGAGACTACATTTGGATCTGGACTCTAGCTGTGGAGACTATCAGACTCCCTGATTCCCACCAACCTCCTTCACTCAAACTCTATGTCTTATTCTTCCTCCTTCCTGGGCCTGACCTCAGTGATTCCAAAGGGGTGCACTAACCATCCGTTAAATGTTTGTGCTAAACTGTCAATGGTGCATAGACAACTCCTAGTCACCAGGAGTCCTGGGCTCTAGTAGTAGCCCTGTCAATCTCTGTGATTTGCATGGGGCACTGAAACCCTCTGGGTTTTCTGATCACAAGCATGTCCCCAACTCTATGGCCTCCACACCCCCCCAGGGGTTCCCAAGGCCTTGGTTAAAAAAATAATACAATAGGTGAGGTGTGGTGATGCACAGCAACTCAGGAGGCAGAGGCAGGAGGATCACACCTTCAAGGCCAGAGGCAGCCTGCATAACTTAGCAAGACCTTGACTCAAACTAAAAACATAAAAAATGGGCTGGGGATGCAGCCCAGTGGTAGAGCACTTGCAAAGCATGTGTGAGGCTCTGGGTTCAACCCCTAACTACTGACAAAAACAAAACAAACAGCCCAGGTACCTTAACTTCGCTTTCATCATTTATTTTCTGGCTTCAATTGACCTTTTCCATTCTTAAAGTCCTTCTCCCACTGCCTTGGACTGCCCTTTTGCTCTCAAAGCCTGTACTTCCTCCTCCATAGCCTCTCAGGGCATCTTGGAATGTGGTGGCCGATGATGCTCATAGCAGGGCCTGCCGCCCAGGAGGTGCTCTGCAAGCAGCAGCTTTTATCAGTCCTGCTCAGAATGCTCACTGCTTGTTTCTGGTATCTCATCCAGGCCACATCAACCATGCAATAGTTGTTGTTGTTGTTAGGTGCCATGGAGTCAGTATCAGACTCATAGCAACCCTACATACAACAGGCGAAACACTATTGTGAGTGCTTCTCTGCTATTCATAGGGTTTTCAGTGGTGGACTGATTTTTGGGAATGGGTTGCCAGGTCCTTCTCCCAATAGTACTCTAGCTAAAACAATGACAGTGGGTCCTAACCATTAGATCAGTCTAGACCATGGAACACCACACAAAGTAATGGGTCCAACTTCTTCAAAGACATCAGTGGCAGGATGAACCTTAAAGAAAAAGGTAGGAGAGACTGTTATAGATTTACAGAGACACTCTACACTGTTCTAGACTAGACTGACAATGAAATGCAACATCTTGGTGGTGTTGTTAGATATTGTCAAGTAGGTATCTGACTCATAGCAACCGTACATACAACAGGTGAAACACTATTATTAGTGGTTCTTTGCTTTTCATAGGGTTTTTAATGGCTGATTGTTTTTTGGGAGTGGGTTGCTGGGTCCTGGATTAAAAAAAGAAATGGTGTAAAGAATATTCTCAGGGCTGGGTGTAGTGGCGTAAGCCTGTAATCTCAGTGACTTGGTAGGTGGGTGCTGGAGGATTGCAAGTTTGAGGCCAGAGGCAGCCTGTGTAACTTAACGAGATCTTGTCTCAAGATAAAAAGTTAAAAAAAAAAAAAAAAAAGGGCTGGAGTTGCAGCCTTTGGTATGGTGCCTGCAAAGTATGTGTGAGGCCCTGGGTTCAACCCTCAAGTGCTGCAAGGAGAATATTCTTACTCTGCTAGAACTGCCATAACAAAAATAGTGCAGAGGGTGGCTTGAATAACAGAAATGTGTTTTCTCACAATTCTGGAATCTACAAGTTCATGATCAAGGTGTCATCAGGTTTGGCTTCTTGTGAGACCTCTTTCCTCTTGTCTTCCCACTGTGTGCTCACATCGTCTTCCCTCTGTGTTGTGTGTGGGTCCTAATTTCCTCTTCTTATAAGGACACCAGTCCTGTTGGATTAGGACCCACCCATATGACCTCATTGTAATTTAATGACCCCTTTAAGGCCTTATATCCAAATATGGCAACATTCTGAGGTACTGAGTGTTATGGCTTGAACATATGAATTTGAGGAGACGTGATTCAGCCTATAACAGTCTGAATATTGATGCAATTAATATATGTATTAATTATAAACTTAGTGGACAGGATATTGTGGGCATACAGAAAGTCTTTGTTCTTAGGACATGTATGCCGAAATGTTTAAGAGTGGAGAGTCACTATGTCTGCAATTTTCAAATGACCGCAAGAAAAAAATGTAGAAAGAACAAGTGACAAAGTATTAACCAGTGAACTAGATAATGAGTATAGGGTATTTCTTGTAATAGTCTTGCAACTTTTCTATAGATTTGAAATTGACCCATTTTATTCTCAAAGTCCCTGCCCCCCCTAAACTATGAAGCCAAGTTCCCCTATGTACTAAGAGAGTGGCTATTTTCTGCCTTAGTACCTATTTCCATTTATTCTGTATTTGGTTTTATTTGATCCAAACCAGGGGAAACCTGGTGTGGGAGACCACCAAGCCATGTCCCAAAGCCTGGTTGCCTAAGTTCCAGAAGGAACAGCTGTGGGTTGCCTAACTCAGGTCTGGACCCCAACACCTGACCCAGCCTGGCACTGAAATAGTACAGAAGAACTGAATGAATGAATGAGGTAGGGGTCTGCATCTCAGACAGTATCTTAGAAGTCAATGAATGTGGGGCCATTGTTGCTATCCTGTGTTCTTTGCTTCTTTCCCTTTTTATTCTCTCTTCCTTCTTTCCTTCCTCTCTCTCCTGTCCACTCCCTTGTTCTCTTCCTCAAGTATATTGGTATTGAATTCCTAGGTTCTGGGGGCTCCTTGGCCAGGCTCAGGGCTCCCTGGAAACCCTGCTTTCTCAGGAAGGAAAGAGCCAAGGGAGGCAGCAGGGCGAGGGCAGCACAGTCTGGTGCCCGTGGGCCCTGCTGGGGCTCAGCTGGGTCAGTCCGCCCGGGCAGCAGGTGTAAACCCCAGACTCCAAGCGCCTATAGGCGCACTGCCAGGGGACATCTCACAGCCTGTCCGGAGGAAAAGTAATTTTTCTGGAAGGAACTCTCTTCTTCAAAGAGCTCCTAATCCCTCTCCAGGAAAAGACAGAAGCTTTCTTGCCGAGGCAGTGAGCATTCCCTCTGGGTGCAGCCCATGTTCCTCTTGCTCACGGGAACACATAGGCATCCAATCCCACAGCTCAAGCACACCTACCTGGGCCACCCAGCTACTCCCAGGAGGCCCATGATCGCGAGGTCACTTTGGAGTCTGGGAATTCTCAGTTCCAGCTTTCAAAGCTAGAGGACAGAGCTCCATGTACCCCCTGGAAGGCTGCACTGCACAGAGGTGCCCAGCCCCCCAGGAAACTGGGACTCACATTCAAATCATCCTGACTAGCCGACCCACGAGCCGTGGTGTAAATCTGCATTTGGATCCCTTTAAAAAAGTGCACAAAGACTTTTAAAAAGTCTGGCTGGTGGTTTCCTTGGGAGATGCCTTTAAATTGCTGCTGTGGCTTAAACAGTCTTGGTCCTTCAAAGACAGGATGATAAAACTCATCTTCAGTGGATTGAAGGTAGTCATAGAATCACCTCAGCTGGAAGAAACTGCAGGATTCCCAGAGCCCCAATTACATCTCCAATCCATTCACTGCTCTCCACCCACCCTCATAACTTTCCTGGATGACAGCAGCCTCCTTGGGGTCTCTCCACTCCATCCATCTTGTCCCCCAGCTGCCAGGGGATGTTTTTAAACACACAAGCCAGTCCCCATCACATGATCTGGCTTAAAGGTTTTCTACACTGCTCTGAATGCCCACTCCCATGGCACTTTGGATAAACTCCAACTGCTTTTTCTCATCAAACCTTCACTCAAAGGCGGGTTGCTCCTGCCTGCAATCCCAGCACTCTGGAGGCCGAGGCAGGAGGATCCCAAGTTCCAGACCAGGTTGGGCTACACAGTGAGATCCTGTCTCATCAAATAAACAAATCCCACCTCCACTCAAAACATTGCTTCCTCATCATAATAGCACAAAATAATTAATTTATTCATTAACCATCTCCTCAGAGAAGCCTTTCCCGAACACTCCATTTAATAATCACCCCATGTCTTGTCTTGCATCATTTTTTATCTCAACAATTTATAATGATTTGTTTACCTGCTCCCTGGTTTCTTGTCAGTCTCCCTCACTGGACTATAAAGGATAGGAGATAAGGGCCTTGGAGGTCTGATTCATAGCTCAACACCTGTGACCAGCAGGGGTGTGGGAGGTGCTTAATAAACTTTCCTATTGAATGAAACAATGCACATCATTATTTTGTGCCCTTTCTCTGCCCATCAGTTTTAGAGCTGAGAAAACCGAAGTCCAGAGTGAAAGATGGAGTATGTAATGAGCTGTTTCACTTCACCCCACACTCTGTCAACCTGTCAGTGGCAGAACCAGGACTAGATCTCTGTCCACTGACTCTCAGCCCTGGGCTTCCCTGCCAACAAAATTCAGGCTCACAAAGATGTCTGACATTCTCAGCGTTCCCTGAGCTGTAGGTGACTTTTGGATGTTCCCATTTCCCCAAAGAGATAAGATCTGATGCCACATGCCAACCCCTGACTTTTCTCTGAAGTTGAGGCTTTTTGAGAAAAGAACTAAGAGAACAAACCCACTGGACATCAATATGTAATTTCTTGCCAAGTGCTGCACTGAATTCAGGCCTCATCTACTGTAACAGATTCAAAAAGATCCTAAAGTCACGAAAACACATTTCAGAGTAGTTTATTTTTAATCAAAATAATAGTTGAACTCAGTTGAGGCATCAAATAAGGCTAACAAGATTATCATTTTTAAAAACTAAAAGTGCAGTTAATTTTATTTAATACTGAGCCAAGGGGTATTCTATCATGACATTTCTTTCTTTCTTGTGTAGCTTTTTAAGTTTCCTGGAGCTAATTACTGCTTTTTTTGGTTCTGTTTTTCTTTGCTTAGATTTCTCTGAACCTTTGGGCAGGTTTTTCCCCACATCCTCTAATACACCAAGAGTGTTTCTCAGTGCAATTTTCCCCATTGGTAAATCTGTCTGCTAATCTCTCAGCTTGATGGTTTTCCAGAGGTGATGCTTCTACACCCTTCCTTGACATGGCTCTCTTGACCTCCTGACCACATTTTTAAAGGAACTAGGGAAACTCAGAAGCTATTGATGACCACATCACCACACTACCTTGTGTAGGGAGAAATTGGGAGGAAATTGGCAAAAACCCCAACATGGGGAAAACGGCTAAATCTAGGGAAAATGAAAGTAACTTGGTTGGACATTTGTACAAAACCCTTCACAAGTCCCCTGAACCTGATTGGACAATTGGACTCAAAGCTGATTGGCTCAGGCCATTCTGTGGGCAGCTGTGCTGCAGCAGCTCACCCTTTTTGCCCTTTCTCTCTCCTGGACCATAGGCAAGGAAACAGCTTGACCCTTTTGGCCTGGATCTTCGACCACCAATAAGGAAAGACCCCATTCTTGCCTGGACCACTGATGAGGAAACAGCTTTCCTGCTCTCTCGCCCGGACCTTCGGTGAGGAAAGAATGCTCTCCTGCTGGGACCATCAACAAGGAAAGAACCCCTCTCCATCTGATCACCGATGAAGCAAGGACTGTCTCCTCATGACCACTCAGACCACCAACACGGGTGTTTGCCCCTGGAAGGCAAAAGCAGCCAAGGCTTTTCCTTTCTCCCATCTCCACCTGCGTCGCGAGGGCTGCAGGAGTCCGAGCCCTTCACTGGAGGGTCCCAAGTGAATTGTGCTTAGTATCTGTGTGTGCGGTGGTGCCACCCATCCAAACTTCCAAGCTGGACCAGGAGGCATGTGCCCCACAACCTTGAGTCTTTGGCACAACACCAATGATCGGCCACCCTCCCTGTCATGTTCCTTACAAGGACTTTGCCAAGATGTCACTGCAGATCGAAAAGCAAGTGGAGGGTAGAGGGAGTGTATTATTATACTTTGCACTGGCCTTACGAATGTTTTGATTTGACATGCTCATTGCAAGAAATAGCTTAGCAGAATTTTGTGAGATGTCAGCCAAGTTGTTGCTGAAATAAATTTTATTGTGCCCCTGAGTTTACTCAGGCCCTCAAGTTCAAGGGAAATGAAAAAGAATAAATCAATTAGGAGGAAACAGAGTCCTCCAAGCATCTCTCAAATCTTGTTATTCTATTCTGAGCTAGCCTTATAGGTGGCCAGTGTCATGATGTGAAGGGAGTTCTGAAGAGTCCCTGCCCTTGAATAGCAACTCTACTGGGAAAAGTGTGCCTGACATCTCCCTGGGATCATTCTAACCACTATGCTTAGTGATCTGCTGATGAATCTCACACTTCTCTTGGAGGGATTACACTTTATAACCAAGATTTGGCTTTGAGGGGAATGAGTTTTAACTGCTTTCCATAGAACAGGTGTGGGGGGATGGGCAATGGAATGAGCTCTTCCACAGGCCTATAGTCTCTGCCCCTTCCCTCCTGCAGAGGAGATGAGGGGCCCTCCACTGGTAAGCTTGTCAGTGGAAGGGCAGTACCAAGGGAGGGAGGGGGAATGGCACATCCATACGAATAGCAGGCCTTCAGGTCCTCTTTGTCCTCATCCCTCACCCATATTTCTCAGTACCAATCCACACGTGGAATTTTCTGGCTTATTTTTGTGTCATGACAGCATAAAGCAAATCTCAGAAAAAATGGACTCAGCTGTTCTTTGCCCATAGTTGTTGTTAGGTACCATTGGGTTGTATCCAACTCATAGTAACCCCATGAACAGCAAAAGGAAACACTAGCTGACACTGCACCATGCACACAATCTGTTTATCTTTGATACTGTTGTTGCAGTCACTGGGTTTCTTTTCATTTTGAGTTGTATCACATCAGCCAATGGAGGTCTCAGAGGCTTTACTCCATTCTAACCATTAAGGTCGACTCTACCTTGAGGAATCAACTCTTTCCCAGTCTTCTTTTGAGTGCTTTCGAGCCTGGGGGGCTCATTTTCCTACACTGTATTTGACAGTGTTTCTTTGCTGTTCGTAACATTTTCAATGACTAATTGTTTCAGGAGTGGGCTGCTAGGTCCTTCTCCCTAGTCTGGCTAGTCTGGAAGCTCAGCTGAAACTTGCCCACCATGGGTGTCCCTGCTGGTATCTGAAATACCTGTAGCATAGCTTTCAGTATCACAGCAACACACAAGGCCCCACAACACGACAAGCTAATAGACACATGGTGTCTGCCCATAGTGTGGCTCATGAAAGTGAAGACTCTTTGTCTGAGCTGATTCACACCCAGAAGAATTAGGAGAAAGTCTTTGTTGACCTAAGGATGAGAGCATCACCGTGTGCCACCTTGATAACACAGAACTTGCCATGCCACCCACTGGGCTGCTGCAGTCACTTTGGCCAGAGCTAGCTGGACCAGAGGCTTGGCCAGTGTCTGGAATAGTGGAGCACTTGAGCTCTCTGGGGGGCTCCCCATCTTCTAGCCCAGATGGGAAAGCCAATCCTCCCATTCAAACTCACCTGCTCCATAAAGAGAACTTAGCAAAGGGTTAGCCAAGACTAAGGCACTTTGAGCTTTGTATGACACCACATGGCCCCAGTGCTAGGCAATATCTCTTGTTTGATTTTTTTCTCTCTCTGCTCTGGTTTCTCTCCTCCTTCTTCAGTCCCTTCTTTGTCTCCCTTCGTTTCTCCATCACTGGTATTCTCTTTTCATAAGCCTTGAGACAATGAGACAAACCTTGATCCTCAAAGGTCTTAGCTGGGAACTTTACTGGGCATTACATCTACAGATATGTGTGTGTTCGTTTTTTGATGGTCTCACGTATCTTTACGTCATGTGAAAAAGGAGTGGTCATGGTCTGGATGTGGGTGCTACCACTCCATCAGTGACTAAAACAATGGGCTTGCCCTGAATTAGCAACACATGTCTTTATCCTCCAAGTACTTTTAGTGACTATGACCTTGGCCTTATTGTTAATATTTATTAAAAGTCACTGGACCTAACTGTAGATCAAATTGATATTACAGCCATGTAGAGAAAAACTAAAAACAAATCCAAGAAACTTTTGAACACAGAACACTAACTGTACATTCTTGGTGAGATGCAGTCCAAAGATAAAACTGCAAAAATCTTTACCTTTACTTAGGCAGTTGGGGTCAATAGGGATTGTGGTGAAGTAATTTCCAAACTATTTTGTATTGTTGTTGTTAGTCAGAGTCAAGTCAGACTCATAGCAAACCTATGTGCAATAGAACAAAACTCTCCAACACTGTGCCATGCACATGATATTTTTTATGCTTAAGCCCACTGTTATAGCCACTGTGTCAATCCATCTAGTTGAGGGTCTTCCTTTTTTCTATTGACCTGCCACACTCCCAAACATCATGTCCTTCTTCAGGGATCTTTCCCTCTTGACAACATGTCCAAAATACAAAGACACAGTCTAGCCATCCTTGCTTCCAAGGAGCACTCTTGTTGCCCCTCTTCTGGGATGGATCTGTTGGTCCTTTTGTCAGTCCATGGTATATTCAATATTCATCTCTAGCACCATAATTCAAAAACATCAATTCTTCTCCTGTCTCCCTTATTCAATGTACAGTTTTCACAAGCATATGATACAGCTGAAAATACCATGGAATGAGTCAGGTACACCTTTGTCTTTAATGTGACATCTTTACTTTTCTTTAGTGTATATTGTAGCAAATAAGTAAGCAGATTGATATCTTTGGAAACTAGGATTTAAAAAAATTTTTTATTAGCACATATTAATTGTACAAAATAATATTTCATTATGAAATTTTCATCATGTATATAATGCACTTTGATCATATTCACCTCTCCCAATTCTCCTCTTTTATCTCCCCCTCCAACCCTCTACTGGTGCCCATCCTCTTTCTTAATAATCCCCCTGCTACTTTCAAGTCTTTTTTCTTTCTTAGGTCTAGATTCCACATATGATAGAAAACACACAATATTTATCTTTCTGAGTCTGGCTTATTTCACTTAACATGATGGTCTCCAGTACCATTCATTTTCTTGCAAATGCCTTGATATTGTTCTTCTTTATGGCTGAATAAAACTCCATCATGTGTATATATCATATTTTCTTTATCCATTCATCTGTCAATAGGCACCTAGACTGATTCCATAAATTCAGTATTATGAATAGTGTCATGATAAACATGGGTGTGTATGTATCTCTATAGTAAGCTTCTTGAAAAATAAATAAATAAATAAATAAATAATTTTGAGATATTTGGGGGTTGAACCTAGGGGTTTACACATACTTTTAAGTGCTCTATCACTGGGCTACACCCCCCAGCCCCTTTTTTATTTTTTATTTTGAGACAAGGTCTTGATAAGTTATACAGGCTGCCTATGAATTCAGGGTCCTCCTGCCTCCGCTTCCCAAGTCACTGAGATGACAGATGTGCCACCACATTTGGCTAGTAAGATGACTTTGAATTTCGGGGGTATACACCCAGAAGTGGTATAGCTGGGTCATTTGGAAGTTGTATTTTAAATTTTTGAGGAACCTCCATACTAAGGGAAACTAGGGTTTTACTGTGGGGGAATATGAATATTGAGTAGAAGGAAGGAAGTACTTGTGGTGTTGGATTGGAATTGAAGTATCAGTGTAAATGTATGCTCTAGAAAGTGATACATATTTTCTAGCTCTGTTCACTCCAAAGGTCTAGAAGCAATGACAGACTAGTGGTAATGAGTTCTAAACAGAACCGGAGGTCCTTGTAGAAATGACTAATTCCACAGCTGGTGAAGGGAAAGTAACAAGGTGAATCTGGAATGTCTTGCTGTGTCAGAAAGCACACAAAGTAAGAAAGTATTCAAAACTGATGAGATGTCAATAAGACATGGGACCTACTTTGAAGGAGATCATGCTGGTTAAATTCAGGTCAAGTAGAACATCAAAAAGGACAGTGAAAGAAAGAAGTAATGTATTAAAGAAAAATCAGGGAGTCCCTGAGATACTAAAAATAATAATAAACAGATTCAAAGAGACATAGGGAATCTATTCTTCATATAGTAACATCACCAAACAAATGTAAAAGAATTACATTAGCAAATCACCATTTTCCAACCATCCATTTCAATAACAGAGTTAAATGAAGATTCATCAATGACTGCTTAGCCACTGGGTAAAACTATAAGGGAATGGGATATTCATGCAGTCTCAAGACAAAACCCCACTGACACCCACTTGTTAAAAGGGAAAGAGTACTTTTGTGCAAAGTGATCAAACTTATCATCACCTAAAATTAGATAAACTGAGCACATGTGCTTTATGATGTGAGACACTGAGAAAGACACAAGACCACCTCTGTCATATTCCTGCCAAAATGTTCAACTTGAACCTCATCACACAGAAATAATCAGACAAGCCTCAAATTGAGGCACATTTATAAAATAACTTGTCTGTATGGTTGGGGGGGAGCATACAAGAGGGTAAGGGGGCACCTATATGAATAATGTACATCAAAATGCATATATATGTAAATGCCACAATGAAAAGCATGTCAGAATGAATCACATTACGGTGTACATTAAAAATGTCCAATAAAAAATATGATTATGAAAGAGGGAAAAAGCTTTTGGAATAATTAAATGTAAAGTGCATTTCTAGATTGAATTATTAAATAGATAGATAGGTGTGGGCGGGAGTTTAGCTCAGTTGGTAGATGCTGTGTTGCATTTTCTGAGGACCAGAATTCAATCCTCAGCACCACAAAAATGGGAGAAGAATGTGCAATCCACTCCCAAAGCAATCCTGAAACAATCAGCCAGTGAAAACCTTTTGAGGATCTCTATGGGTCAGACTCAACTTGACAGCACCTAACAATAGCAATTTCCCCCACATGTCTGTCAGTTTGTTGTACTGTAGGGGCTTGCATGTTGCTATGAGGCTGAAAGCTATGCCTCAGGTATCTCAGATACCAGCAGGGTCATCCACAGTGGACAGGTTTCAGCTGAGCTTCCAGACTAAGATAGACTAGGGAGGAGGACCTGGCAACCCACTCCTGAAAAAACTAGTCATTGAAAACCCTATGAATAGCAGAGAAACACGTCTTACTTATCTTGGACATGTAGTCAGGTGGGACCAATCCCTGGAGAAGGACATAATGTTTAGGAGAATGGCAAGTCAACAACAACAAAAAAAGGAAAACCCTCCACTAGATGGATCGACACAGTATCTACAACAGGCTTTAACATAAATAAGATCATGTGCCTGGCACAGAATCGGGGAGTGTTTCATTCTGCTGCATATAGGTCCCTAACAACAACATAAAGAACATTTGGGGGACAATAAGGAAAACTTGAATGTGAATCCATATTATCTAATAGTTGTTATTGTTAGATGCCCTCGAGTCAAGTCCAACTCATAGCGACCTTCACAGGTTTTCATTGGCTGATGGTTTCAGGATTGCTTTGGGAGTGGATTGCAATGTCTTCCTCCCAATTACCTCATAGTATTATATTGATATTAAATTTCTCTGGTAGGGGGTATTGAACCCAGGCCTTCTGATATTAGGCAAATGCCCCACTATCAAGCTACATCCCAAGTCTGCTATTAAATTTCTTGAGTGTGTTGGTTATATTGTGTTTAAGTAGCAAAATATCCTGGTTATTTGGAAATAAATGCAGAAGCACTTAGCTATAAAGTGTTATAATGTCTGCAACTTACTCTCCAGTGATTTGGGTGGAGAGAAAAAAATTTATATGAAGAGAATGGAAAAAGAGGGGAAATAAGTTTGTAGAAATGTGATGAAATGTTAACTAAAAATTCTAGATAATGAGTATATAGGCCTGGGGGTGTAGTTCAGGAGTAGAGCACTTACCTAACATGTGTGAGGCCCTGGGTTTGATCTCTATCACAGTAAATAAATGAATAAAATTTTAAAAGAATATATAGATGTAGGTAACACTATTTTCCCTCCAACTTTTCTGTAGGCTTGAGAATTTTCTAAATGAAAGTTGGGCTTGTGGTGTGGCTCATTGGTGGAGTGCTTGCCTAGCATATGCGAGGCTCTGGGTTCCATCCCCAGAACCACACATAACTAAATATTAATTAATTAATTTTTAAAAAGAGTATATAGATGTGGATTGAACTATTTTTTCTCCAACACATCTGTAGGCTTGAGAATTCTTAAACTAAAAGTTAGGCTGAAAGTGTAACTCAGTGGAAGAGTGTTTGCCTAGCGTGATCAAGGACCTGAGTTCAATTCTCAGCACTGGAAAAAAAAGTTTTTAGGAAAATGAGCCTATGGTTAGAAACAACTCCTATATGGAGGATTGCGCAGTGCAGCTCAGTTTATCAAGTTGAGCCCTGGGTAGGTAGATGGCTCCTGACAGGATCCTTTCTGGGAACAGATAAAGGATCCAAATCTTCCAAGAGATCAGTTCCTGACAGGTGTTCCTCTGGTTGACTTCTCTCAGTTTTCTGGGACTTGATGGGTGAGGAAACTCCCCTTGAGTGATTGAGGTCCACTTCCTGCCTCCAAATAGGGCTGGCTTTCTTCTTTCCTTCTCTCCATCTTTCTTTAAAAATTTTTTTTTGATTGTTCTTGTGTACAACTTAAGTGGTTTCATTATGACATTTCTACACATGGAATAGGGACTGATGTTCTCCCCGGTGCTACCCATGAAGTGAAGTTCCCTAAATCCTATCTCTACCGCACAGAGTGCTAAAAATATTCCCGCAAGAATATTTCCACAATTCTAAGATTAGGTCCATGCCAGTGTATCTTACCCCAGCTGCTCATCAGAATCATCCACAGGACTTGTTACACCTCAGATTTCTGGACCCTACACCCCAAGTTTCTCTCTTAGTCAATCCAAAGTGGGCCCCAGAAGCCATATTTTGAGAGAAATGCCCAGGTACATCTAATTTAGAAATGGGTATTGAAACCATAAGACAGGTGGCCTTTGAGGAATCTTCCCACCCTAGGTGCATCACCACTTAAAAATAGGGCATAAAAATAAAAACATGAAGAAATTGTCCTTGGTTAATTGAGCCATGTAAAAGTAAAAGTCTTCTAGGATTCAAAGGTGGCCATGTAAATAATACTGCTTCTGAGTGGGTTAAATAATCAAGCCTTAGCATGGGTCTTGAGGTTGGAAAGTTACTTTCAAATGTTGCAGCTGCCAGGTGTTTGATCAGGAGTGTGGTCTGGGTGCCTTCCAGGCAGAGTTGCCTGTGCTGGACTGGCAGCTTCTCAGTGTGGCCCAGGCCCTGTCTCCCTGGTTTTTGAGAGTGTTGTCTTTGCCATGAGGGAAGGAAATGTCTAGATCTAGAAATACACCAGAGCACAGAATCTGTGAACACAAGCGACGACCTGGGATCAAAGGTGATTAGAGCTCAAAAGAAATTAGTGATGGCCTAGATTTTCCCACTCACCATTTTAAAGGTGGAGAGCTGTGGGTTACAGAAAGCTTTGTCGCATGTCTTGGAAGCATCAGAGGTAGGTTTCAACCAGTAACTCTGAGTCCAGAGGGGCTCCAGTGTACCCATAGACTCCCAGCTTATCTCTACCTGGTCCAGACATCCCCTGTTTTAGGTATATGTGAAGATAATAAAAGTCAAGCATTTGTTGTTGTTGTTAGATGCTGAGCAAACCATTGGCTACCACCCATCAATAAGGATACCGGTACCCATCTGGCCACTTCTCCTTCCAGCATGAATGCTGTTAGATGCCCTGACAGAAATGTCCAGGAGTGTGGTTTACTATTCCTAGGCACCCCTTAATCCAGTCAAGTTGACAATCAAGGCTAACCATCATAAGTCTGCCCTTTTCAACTTGACACGCAAATATGTCTCCTTATGCTATGCTCAATATCTAAACAAAAGACAATAACAAAGTCATAATTCTGCCTAACATGATATAAATATCCTGCATACAATTGACAATGCACTAATACCTTCCCCAGAATAGGTAGCAAAGTCTTTTGATGAGGGCTTGGCCTTCTCCTGACATCTCATGACTTAAATATGGTAATGTAGATTTAAGTGCTAATATTAACTCAGTCAGTGTTATGTTAGGTTATAAAGAAATAGGAAAGAAACAAGTATATCTACTTAACGTATGTGCATATATGCACAAGCATTCTTAACAAAATAGGAAAGAAACACTCATGACAATTATAATCCTCTCTTCTGTGACTGGTCCGTTAGTCATAGCTAGTATTCATAGCTATCTTCTACTATCCACTCTGTATTTCCCCCACCTCAGCAGGTCTTGGTTCCTTACTGGGAGGGGTGACCCACACCTTCATTCCTGAAGTATCTGGGTTATTTATCATCCTGTCTGAGCTGGGTTATTGCAGTTTCCCATCAATCTTAATCTCAGGGCATGGTAATACTGAGAGATACCCTAAGGGACCTCCTCCACTCCAGCATACTCCTCCTTACCTCCAATGTGGAATAGTAGTGCAATTTTCCCTTAGTAGTCTGGATCAATCACCCCTGCTAACACTGTAACTCCTTTCTTAACCTGTTGACTCAAGAACATGAGGAGCCCAAAGTGACCAGGGGAAGTCTTAACTTGTAGTTCAATGAAATCATTGTGTGCCCTCTGGTATAAGCACTCCCCACTCTGGAACCAAGACTTCTGGGCCAGCAGAGCATAAGGTTGTGGGAACAGGAAGCAAAAAGTTTCCTAGTGGGTTATTAGGCATGATAGTAAATGGTACCATTTCCATTTCCACCCACTTGATTCCTGGATCTGTGAATCCTAGCTCTGGGAGAATAGTACCATATATTGGAGGGAGATTCAAAGCACACAGCCTTCTGCAGAACTTTGCCCCAACCCTGCAAGGAATTACAACCTAGTTGGCACTGTAACTGCATCTTTGAAAAGGCCGTTCCACTTTCTCTCAAGGCAGCTGCTTCAGGATGGTGGTGAATGTGGTACAACAGGCGAATTCCAGGAGCATGCGCCCATTGCTGCACTTCTTTGGCTGTGAGGTAAGTTCCTTAGTTAGAAGCAGTGCTGTGTGGAATACCATGATGGTGGGGAGAGCATTCCATAAGTCCCAGATAATAATTTTGGCAGAAGCACTGTGTGCAGGAAAGGCAAATCTGTATCCAGAATAAATTGCCTGTTCCAGTAAGGACAACACATTGCCTCTTTAGTGATGGAAGTGGTCTAATGTAATCAACCTGATGCCAGGTCAGTGGCTGATCACCCCAAGGGAATAGGACATACTGGGGGTCAAGTGTTGGTTTCTGCTGCTGGCAGATTGGGCACTTAGAAGCAGCTGTAGCCAAGTCAGCCTTGGTGAGTGGAAGTCTATGTTGCTAAGCCCATGGTTAACCTCCGTCTTTGTCACCATGAGCCCATTGGACAATGCCAGAGGAGCTGGGGAGAAAGGTTTACTAGTATCCGAGAACAGATCACTTGCTCTACTTTATTATTAAAATCTTTCTCTGCTGAGGTCACCTTTTAGTGAGCATTTATGTTGGATATAAATATCTTCAGGCTGGGATTTAGCTCAGTTGGTAGAGCGCTGTGCTGCAGTCTCTGAGGTCTCGAGTTCAATTCCCAGTACCACAAAAATGGGAGAAAGGCCTGGCAATCCACTCCCAAGGCAATCCCGATACAGTTGCCATTGAAAACCTTATGAGGGTCGCTATGAGTTGGATACCGACTCGACGGCACCTAACAACAACAACAACATAAATATCTTCATAGCCTCTGCCCATTTGGAGAGTTCTATACACATGCCTCTTCCCCAAATGACTGTCACCAATTTTCCATTATGATTCTTCCCAGTCCCTGACCATCCAACCAAACCATTGGCTACCACCCATCAATAAGGATACCGATACCCATCTGGCCACTTCTCCTTCCAGGCAAAATGTACAACCAGGTGCACTGCCTGAAGTGCTGTCCACTGTGCAGATATCCCTTCACCACTGTCCTTCAAGGATGTCCCAGAAATGGGTTGTGATACTGAAGCTGTTTGCTTCTGGGTGGTTGTGGTTAGGTGCCATCGGGTTGGTGTCCAACTCATAGCAACCCTACTTACAACAGGTGAAACACTATTGTCAGTGCTTCTCTGCTATTCATAGGGTTTTCAGTGGCTTATGGTTTCTTAGGAGTGAGTTGCTAGGCCATTCTCCCAAACCTACAGTCCCTGATGTTCCCAGGTGATCTCCAATCCAAGTACAAAGTAGGCCTGACCCTGCTTAGTTTCCATAATCTGATGGGATCGGACACCACAGTGGTACAGCTGCAGTTCACTTTTGGGGGGTGGCTGCATAATGTGCAGAACCATTTATAAACTAGGTTCTAGTCTGTTTTTCCTCAGTCTACTGATCATAGAGCACACCCCATGAGGCCATAGGTGCATGCAGAGAGATAGGAGGAATTGTAGCATGGGTAAAAACCATAGGCAGCTGAGCTACTTCTTCATATGACTTCCTTGTGTCTTCAGGACCTGCTCAGGTCCCATCAGGTAGATACCACTTCCATATGATGATGGATTGCTGCCATGCACCTCTAACTTTATGGCTTGGTGGGTCAGATAACATACAGTTCATAATGGACCCCTTCACATGGCAACTTGATGGCCCATGGTCAAGCATTCAGTTTACACTAAGTCCCAGGACCAGGCCAAGAGCTGTTTCTCAAAGGAGAGTAGTTATCTGCAGATGGTGGCAGGGCCTTGCTCCAAAATCCCTTTGGCCTCTACTGTGATTCACTTATGGGAGACTTCACTGAGATTCACTTATGGGGGACTGCCAAAGACTCCAAATAGCATCCCTATCTGCTACCAACACCTCAAGTATCATTGGGTCTGCTGGATCATATGGCCCAAATGGCAGAACAACCTGGACTTGTTGCAGGAAACTAGCAGCTTTCCAAATCACTCTGTGTATGGGCCAGAGTAGCATCCCCAAATGAGGAATGTTCTACCTCCAAAATCCAAATAAGCCCACGTGGCATTTTTTGGTGGTAGCAGAGGCCAGGTACAGCAACTTACCTTTCACCTTGAAGGAATATCTTGGTGTGCTCCACACCACTGGACTCCTAGGAACTTTACTGAGGTAGGAGGGCCTGGAATTTTAGTTGGATTTATTTCCCATCTGCTAACCTGCAAATGCTTTACCATTAAGTCCAAAGTGGTTGCTACTTCTTGCTCAGCTGATCCAATCAGCATAATGACATCAACATAATGGAGCAATATGATTCCTTACCAAAGAAAAAGGTGATCAAGATCCCTGTGAACTAAGATATGACACAAAGCTGGAGAATTAATGTATCCTTGAGGTAAAACAGTAAAGGTATATTGCTAGCCTGGCCAGCTGAAAGCAAATTGCTTTTGGTGGGCCTTATGGATAGGTATGGAGAAAAATGCATTTGCCAAGTCAATAGCTGCACAGCGAGTACCCGGAGATGTGTTAATCTGCTCAAGCAAACCACATTTAGCATAGCAGCTGTAACTGGAGTCACCACTTGATTAAGCTTATGATAATTAACTGTTATTCTCCTAGATCCATCCATTTTCTTCACAGGATAGATAGGAAAGTTAAATGGGAATATGATGGGAACTGATATCCCTCATCTTTTAAGTCCTTAATAGAGGCACAAGTCTCAGCGATCCCTCCAGAGATGCGAAACTGTTTTTGGTTCGCTGTTTTCCCAGGGAGTGAAAGCTTTAATGGTTTCCATCTGGCCTTTACTACCATACCAGGTTAGGGAACAAATGTGGAGATTCTGCCATGTGCTAAATATATCTATCCCAATTATGCATTCTGGAACTGGAGAGATAACTACATCATGAGTTTGAAGACCCACTGGATCATTGTGATTCAGACATTGGTTAAAACTCCATTATTCACTGGGCCTCCTTAAGCTCCTACTTTGACCTGAGGGCCACAATGCTGTTTAGGATTTCACAGAATCAATATCAGTTAAGAGCCAATATCCAGTTGTTGTTACTAGGTGCCATTGACTCAGGGCTAACTCATAGTGACCCTATGAACAACAGAATGAAACAGTCCGGAACACCATAACAGGCACACAATTTTTTATGTTAAAGCCCACTGTTGCAACCACTGTGTCAATCCATCTAGTTGAGGGTCTTCCTTTTTTTCATTGACTCTCCACTCTCCCAAACATGATGTCCTTCTCCAAGCATTGGTCCCTCCTGAAAACATCTCCAAAATGTTTAAGACATAGTTTAGCCATCTTTGCTTCCAATGAACACTTCTTCCAGGTTGGATCTGCTGGTTCTTTTGGCATTCTCCTGTATATTCACTATTTGTCTCCAGTACTATAATTCAAAAGCATCAATTCTTCTCCTGTCTCCCTTATTCAATGTCCATTACAAGCATATGATTGGACTGAAAGTACCATGGCATGAGTCAGGTGCACCTTTGTGTTCAATGTGGCATCTTTACTTTTCAACACTTGAAAAGGGTCTTTTGCAACAGCTTTCCCCAGTGCAATTCGTCTTTTGATTTCTTGACTGCTGCTTCCATGGGTGTTGATTATAGAACCAAGTAAAGTAAAATCTTGGACAACCTCAATCTTTTCTCCATTTATCTTGAAGTTGTTTACTGATCCAGCTGTAAGGATTTTTGTTTTCTTGATGTTGAGGTGCAATCCATATTGAAGGCTATGTTCTTTGATCTTTGTTAGTAAAGGCTTCAAATCACCTTCAGTTCTAGCAAGCAGAGTTGTGTCATCTGC
Organism: Pedetes capensis; assembly: GCA_007922755.1. Lineage (NCBI taxonomy): Eukaryota > Metazoa > Chordata > Mammalia > Rodentia > Pedetidae > Pedetes > Pedetes capensis. Next base: position 232,872 of record VMDO01000444.1, on the reverse strand, counting down.
ATAACGCAGGTTTTTATCGAGTCTTCCTCCAATCACAAAGCCCATTCTATTTCATAAAGTCCAGCTTCTTGGATTATTTTCTCAGCATAGAGATTGAAGAGGTACAGTGAAAAGACACAGCCCTGATGAACACCTTCCTTGACTTTAAACCAGGAAGTGTTTCCATGTTCTGTTCGAATAACTGCCTCCCTGTCTATGTACAGATTCCTCAGGTGTACAATTAAGTGCCCTGGTAGTCCCATTCTTTGCAATGTTATCCATAATTTGTTGTGATCCATGTGACTATGCCTTTGTATAGTCAATAAAACATAGATAGACACCTTTCTGGTATTCTCTGCTTTTGGCTAATACCCATCTGACATCAGCAATGCTTCCCTGCTTCCATGCCCTCTTCTGAATCCAGCTTGATTTTCTGGCAGTTCTCTCTCTATATATTGCTGTAGTTGCTTTTGAATGATCTTTAACAAAATTTTACTTGTGTGGGATATTAATGTTATCATTCAATAATTTCTGCATTCTGTTGGAGCCCTTTTCTTGGGAATAGGCACAAATATGGATCTCTTTCAGTCAGTTGGCCAGGTAGCTGTTTTCCAAATCTTTTGGCATAAGCAAGTGAGCACCTCCACTGCTGCATCTGTTTGTTGAAACATCTCAATTGGTATTCTATCAATTCCTAGAGCTTTGTGTTTCACTAACTCCTTCAAGGCAGCTTCCACTTCTTCCTTCAGAACCATTGGTTCCTGATCATATGCAACCTCTTGAAATCGTTGGTCACCCATCAATTATTTTTTGTATAATGACTTTGTGTATTTCTCCCACCTTCCTGAATTGTTTAATATTTTCCCTGAATTGTTTCCTGGATTATTTATTATATTCCCTGTAGAGTCCTTCACTATTGCCCCATGAGTTTTGGATTTTTTCTTCAATTCTTTACGCTTGAGAAAAACAAAGTGTATTCTTCACTTTTGGTTTTCTATCTCCAGCTCTTTGGACATGTCATTATAATATTTGATTTTGTCTTCTTGAGCTGCCCTGTGAAATCTTTTTTTAGTTCTTTAACTTTGTCATGTCTTCCTTTTACTTTAGCTGCTCAACATTCAATGGCAAGTTTCAGAGTCTCTTTGGACATGTATTTTGATCTTTTCTTTATTTTCCAGTCTTTTTAATAACTTTTTGCCTTCTTTATGAATGATGTCTTTGATGTCATGCCACAGTTCATCTGGTCTTCCACCAGTGTTTAATGCATCAAATCTGTTCTTGAGGTGGTCTCTGAACTCAAGTGGAATATATTCAAGGTCATACCTTGGACCTCATATACTTGTTCTACTTTTCTTTAGTTTCAATTTGAACCTGCATCAGACCAGATGGTCTGATATGCAATAAGCACCAGGTCTTGTTTTGACTTTTGATATTTAGGATTTCCACAGTTTCTTTCCACAAAGGTAGTCAAGTTGGTTCCTGTATGTTCCATTTGGTAAATTCCATGTATATAGTGACTATGTTGGTGAAAAAATGTATTTGCAATGAAATGGTCAGTCGTTGGTCTGACAAAATTCTATCATGTGAACTCCAGCATCATTTCTATCACCACAGCCATATTTTCCAACTACTAAGCCTTCTTCTTTGTTTTAACTTTTGCATTCTAGTCACCAGTAATTATCAGTTCATCCTCATTGCATGTCTGATCTATTTTAGACTGCAGAAGCTGGTAAAAATCTTCCTTTTCTTCATTTGTGGCCTTAGTGGTAGGTGTGTAAATTTGAATAACAGTCATATTAACTAGCCTTCCTTATAAGCATATGTATATTATTCTATCACTGACAGCATTGTACTCAGGACAGATCTTGATATGTCTTTTTTGATGATAAATGAAATCTCATTTCTCTTTAAGTTGTCATTCCCAGCATAGTAGACCATATGATTATTTTATTCAAAATGGCCCATTGTTGTTGGTAGGTGCTGTTGAGTCCAGTCTGACTCATAGTGACCCAATGTATAACAGAACAAAACACTCCTTGATTCTGTGTGAGGCACACCATCTTATTTATGCTTGAGCCCATTGTTGCAGACACTGTGTCAATCCATCTAGAGGAGGGTTTTCCTTTTTTTCCTTGACCTGCCACTCTCCCAAACATGATGTCCTTCTCCAGGGATTGGTCCCTCCTGAGTACATGGCCAAAATACATAAGATGCAGTCTAACCATCCTTGCTTCCAAGGAGCACTCAGGTTGCACTTCCTTTAGGACAGATCTGTTCATTCTTTTGGCAGTCCATGGTATATTCAATATTTGTCTCCAGCACCATAATTCAAAAGCATCAATTATTCTCCTGTCTTTTTTGTTCAATGTCCACCTTTCACAACCATATGATGTGATTGAAAATACCATGGTGTGAGTCAGGTGCACCTTCATCTTCAATGTGACATCTTTACTTTTCAGTACTTTAAAGAGACCTTTTGCCATAGCTTTTCCCAAAGCAATGCATCTTCTGATTTCTTGACTGCTGCTTTCATGGGTGTTGATTGTAGGACCAAGTAAAGCAAAATCATGGGCAACCTCAATCTTTTCTCCATTTATCGTGAAATTGCCTACTGACCCAGTTGTAAGGATTTTTGTTTTGTTGATGTTGAGTCACAATCCATACTGAAGTTTATGTTCTTTGATCTTCATCAGTAAATGTTTCAAATCTTCACTTTCAGCAAGCGGAGTTGTGTCTTTATAGTGCAGATTGTTAATGAGTCTTCCTCCAATCCTGATGCTGGGTTCTTCTTCATAAAGCCCAACTTCTCAGATTATTTGCTCAGCATAGAAATTGAAGAGATATGGTAAAAGTATACAGCCCTGATGCACATCTTTCCCAACTTTGAACCAGGTGGTGTTTCCTTGTTTTATTAAAATGACTACCTCCTGGTTCATGTACAGATTCCTTATGAGGACAGTTAGGTGCTCTGGTATTTACATTCTTTGCATAATTTATTATGACCCACACAATCTAATGCCTTTGCATAACTGATAAAACGTAGACATCTTTCTGATATTCTCTGTTTTCAGCTAAGATCCATCTGACATCAACAATGATGTTCCTGGTTCCCCACCCTCTTCTGAATCCAGCTTGAATTTCTGGAAGTTCCCTGTCTATATACTGCTGCAGTTGCTTTTGAATGATCTTTAGTAAAATTTTGCTTGTGTGTGATATTAATGATATTGTTTGATAGTTTCCACATTCAGTTGGATCCCCTTTCTTGGGAATAGGCACATATGTATAGATCTCTTCCAGTTAGTTTGCCAGGTAGCTGTTTTCCAAATCTCTTGGCATAAACATGTTAGCACCTCCAGTGCTGCATCTGTTTGCTGAAACATCTCTATTGGTATTCCATCAATTCCTGGAGCCCTGTGTTTTGCCAATTCCTTCAAGGCAGCTTCCATTTCATCCTTCAATATCATTGGTTCCTCATCACATGTAAGCTCTTGAAATGATTTATCATCCACCACTTCTTTTTTGTATAATGACTCTGTGTATCCTTTCCAACTTCTTTTGATGTTTCCTGTATCATTTCCCTGTAGAATCTTTCACTATTGCCACTCAAGGCTTGAATTTTTTCTTTTATGCCTTAACCTTATAAAAAACAGAGCATGCTCTTCCATTTTGGTTTTCTGTATCCAGCTCTTTGCACATGTCATTATAATATTTGACCTTGTCTTCTCCAGCTGCCTTAACTCATTGATGCCTAGAATGCCAATGTTTATGTGCTCCATTCCCTTTTGACAGTTTCTAATTTTCCTAGATTCATACTACATACATTCCATGGTCCAATTATTAATGGATATTTATAGTTCTTCCTTCTCATTTTGAGTAGTGCCACATTGCCAAATGAAGGTCCTTGGAGCTTTACTCCATTCCCTTTATTAAGATAGACTCTACTTTGAGGAGGCAACTCCTCCCCCATCATCTATGTGTGACTTCCAAGCTGGGGGGCTCATTTTCCAACACTATATCTGACAGTGTTTCTCTGCTATTTTCAGAGTTTTCAAAGGCTAATTGTTTCAGGAGTGGGCTGCCATGTCCTTCTTCCAAGCCTGTCTTAGTCTGGAAGCTCAGCTGGAACCTGTCCACCATGGGTGACCCTGCTGGTATCTGAAATACTGGTGGCATAGATTTCAGCATCACAACAACATGCAAGCCCTCCAATTATGGCAAACTGACATACAAGTGAGGACACTGTCCAGTAGGCCCTGAAAAGTCTGAATATTTCCTTTTCCCCAGTGTACAGTTACCTGGGTAAAAAAAAGCCATAGATTCCTTTGGGGAAGGAAGAGAGGAGATTAACAGTAAAACTTTTCAGCAGAGTCCTTCCTCAATGCTTGGCCTTCATTAGGGGCTCTGGGTCTATAAACTTGCTGAAATCTGGAAATTGGTTGAGGTTCCATGACTCTCTGTTGTTATGATTCAAGGTAGACTTTCACTCATTTGCTCTGGAAATTTTCTGCATGTAAACATCAAATAAGAATTTAGTAAGCTTCCTATCTATTTCACTTCTGGGGCCACCATGATTAATTAGCCAGTGGCATAGAGCTTCACAAATTAGACCATTCTGGTCATTGTTCCACCTCTGCTGTCCGTTATGGTAAATATGCTCATCTTGCCTTTGGCAGTTGAGTGCTGCCACTTGGTCCTTGTTACTCTAGGATCTAATTATACCCATTGCATTTAAGTTTCCCAATTGAGTGATTGCAGCTCCCCCTGTAAGGTTTGGCATACAGACCAGGGCAATGGCAGAGCCCTTTAAGTACACTGGTCCTCCCCTCACAAATCTGTTTCTTAAAGTAGGACCCTTCCATTGTGGGGAAGTAGATTTTACAGGACAAATTTCATTCTAGCAATCCAATTTCCCTGAGCCTTTGAGTCGCTTCATCAACAGTAGACCAAGGGATATCACGCATCTCTAGCCCATTCATAATTCACTGTCTTTTGACCCATGCTTGAGCCAACCAAGCAAATAAACTATTCACACCTTTTTTTAATCCTATGAGCTACAATATTAAATTTAGAATCTCTGCTCAATAAACTCACGTCAGTAAATTCAGCCTGATCTTATTTTATGTTCCTTCCACCGTTATCCTACACCCTTAAAATCTGTTCCCATCCATATCCCCCAAACCTCTGCCTATATAAGTTGGAAAACTCAAAAAGCTCTTTAGGTATATTACTCCTCCTCATGGGTCATGCTCAGTACCCACCTCTATGGCCTGCTGAAACTTGAGTGTAGTTATAGGTCTGGAGGCAAAAATTGGTGGTGAGGGTAAGTCCTGAGTGGCATCAGCATTGTATTTCTGGGCATCTACTTCAGGGAAGGTCACTACTGTTTCCATTGTCAATGCAGGATTAACTCCCTCAGGTAGAGGTAGAGAGGCTGATACCACAGGGGGCAGGCTTAGGGATGCTACTAAGGGTGAGGAGGCCACTTCCTTAGGCAAAATAAACCCAGCAGAATCTGGGAATTCAATATCCTTAACCAATCAAGATCCTCTCACCCATCTCCATCCCAAGTTGTAGGATCCCATTCTCTTTTGATCAGTGCCCTCACTTTAACTACTGACCCCTTTCAAGGCTAGGACTTAAACTTACATTTTAAGTGAGCCAATCACATGATGAGGCTTCCTGTTTAGTTTTCTGCAATCTCTGTGCTCTGGCTACAAGAGAGAAGATTCTCTCTTAAAGCACCCTTAATAAAAGGGAATTTATTGAATGAGTTTACACAATAGAGCCAGGGTATTTCCATGGCTGTACCTGCAGAGACCAGTAATCACTCACTTTAAGAGCTGGAAACCTAAAGAGTCCTGGAAAATCTAGTGTTGAATCTGCATGGAAGCTGAGGGAATTATAGTCTGATGTACTCAAGCAGTGTTAGTTAGAGACACACACTCTGCTCTGGAAGAGTTTCAGCCTGTCCACATATATGTGCAGGCTTTTTCCTTCTAACTTATTCTACCTGGGACCCCAGCCTATTGGATGGTGCCATCCACATGTCAATCCTCTCCAAAAATGCCCTGACAGATATACCCAGGGGTGTGGCTTACTATTGCTAGGCATCCCTTAATCCAGCCAACAATCAAGAATAACCATCCCAGTACCTAAAACTGGTTTAGTATTATTGGCATTTATTATTAGATCAAGACTTTTGGGGATATCCATGGTTGCTCCTGAAACCCATGGATATTTAAGTCCCTGTATGTACCTGTTGTGTCTTAGGCAAAGTTAGGAGAAGGGGGTTCCCAAAAAGAAGTCAGAACTAGACCCAGGACCCATTTTTTTAAAACTATAATGTCTCTAAACACAAATGAAAGCAAAATAGGGAGAGAGAAGCTGCCTTGTTTGTATTCACTGACATCCTTGACTGCTTTTTTAATCCACATGGAATCTCAAATATCTGTGTTCCTGAACACAGGATTGGGTCAGGGTGGCCCTTGGTGGAAGTTAAAAGGAAGATACTTCCTTAGGCATTTTTAGGCTGAGCTCATTGTACAACATCAGTCAGAGAAATGATGTTGGCATTTCTACTTAAAATATATTTCTTCTTAAAGTGAAATCAAGAGGTGAACTAAGTATACATAGTGAGATTTGAATTTATTCAATTTAGAGAGGATGGTGGAGCCATAGAAAAGTCTAAACATTCAAAAATCAAGCCCTGAATGTACCAGTTGTTGAAGAGTGTAGCTGAGTATTTCATCCTAGGAGCCCAAGTGGGCTAACGAATGGATGGAATCCTTAGTTTTCCAGGAATTCCAGGAAAATCAGGAAAGCCAGTGAGAGGGCTGCTGTGCTTTGATCAAGTAGGAGTGATATGCAGCAGGTTTTGCAGAGCTGGTGATCAGTAAGTTCTGTGTCAACAGTGAGGGTGAATGAGCAAGGAGTTAAGAGAGCAGACTTCAGGGTCAGACCAAACTTCCAGAGCGGCACGATTGAGCAATTCCCTGTGTCTTTATCTGGAACATGGAGATAATATCTATGTCGTATGATTGTTAGCTGTTATAAAACTGATTATAATAATTATCACAGGAACATTTGTCCATGACCATTGACAAAACACATTACCACACAATATTTCACTTGGCTTTTGACATTCAAAACCGCATTTGCTGACACAACAGTGAGCAGAAATGAAAAGAGAAGGCAAATGTTTGTGATACTTCCTTTGAGGTCACCTCTTCTTTCTAGAATTCTCTTTAATGTGGGCTTGAAACTTTTATTCTGGAGTTGAGGGCTCAAACCCCTGGAAAAGATAAGACTTGAATCAAAATTCATACTAAAGTTCTAAATAACTGATAAGTTATTTTATAAGAATTTTTTTTTTTTTTTTGGTAGTAAAGGCAGGGATGATGAAGAGGAAAACAGCATAGTAGATGCTTAAGGGAAGCAAAATGAATGAAAATAAGTCAAGGGAATCAGAGAGTAAGTCCTCATTTTTTCTTAAGACCAGCTTGGGCAAATTATTTCTCAAAAAGTGCTCTTTTAAGTTATGACTACTCTCAGAAATTCATAATTTGAACTGACATATTCAAGGTTCTGAGAAGTTCTACAACCAGGAAACACCCTTTTGCTGCATTTAGCTCAGCATTCACTGGTTCATTATCCACAGAACCTCTTTTTGAATATAGATCTTATCAGCCTCCTGAGGAACCAGGAACATGCTTTGGAAATTCGGCTCCATATCTGATGAAAGAAGAAATTAGAACCAAACACAATTCTCCCTCTCTTTTCTCTCTTCAACTTATCTAGAAGCATCTGAGAAAATAGGATTAGGCAAATAAGATAATTGCCTTCAAATATGTGTCAGACAGTGGCATTAGAACAGAATGAAGAAGGCCAGTCCTTGGATTCTAGGAAAGGAGACTTCATTTATGAATGAGACAGATTTTTAAAATTGCCTTACTTTTTGAAAAGGCATAAGCACATAGTACAAAATTCACAAGCTGTTATTACCAAGTAAATACGTGGGTTATAAAACCCTAATAAATGGCTGGTAGGGTAGTCACTTAGAAAAGGAACCATTTACATATTCTATAATTCAGCCATCTACCTTATTGGTTTATACCACAGATAAACCCTAGTACACATGTACATAAAAGAATGTTGTGGGGAAAACTATTTGTAAGTGCCAAACTAGAAATGACTAAATGTCCATCCACAGAAGAATGAATAAATAACTTATAGTATTTTATACAATGAAATAGTATATAGTGATGAAAATGAAAAAATACCTGTAGACATATGCAACAGAAAAACTTTTAGAAACTTAATGTTGATATGAAAAAAAAATCTGTAGAAGACTACAGATTGCCCTAAACAGTTTTTTGTTTGTTTTGTTTTTGCAGTCCTGAAGATCCAACCCATGGTGGTAACATGTGCTAGATAATCATTCTATTACCAAGCTACATCTCCAACCCTATAATACAATTTTTGTAAATGAAGACAGATGAAACCATATATCATTTAAAGATATATCTATTTAGTTTTTTTTGGGTACTAGAGATCAAACCCAAAGCCTTGTGCATGCTAGGCAATCACTCTACCACCAAGGTACATCCCTAACCCTTTAAAATTATTTTTAAAAGATATAACACAGCATTATTCATAATATCCAAAAGATGGAGACAGACCGAATTTCAATTGATGAATACATAAATAAAATTTGGTATATCCATGAATGAAAGTTATTTGTCAATAATAAAAAAAGTTCTGATATATACCACAGCATGGAGAAATCTGAAAAATATTACTCTTAATGGAAAAAGCTAGTCACAAGGACCACATATTATTTGGTTCCATTTACATGAAATTTCTGAACAAGTAAATCCATAGAGTCAGAAAGTGCCTTGGGGGATTGGAAGGTAGACTAGGAGGCTATGGGGAGTGACTACTAATGAGTATAGGATTTCTTTCACAGGGATAAAATAGGTCTAAAATTGATTGTGGTGATGATGACACAATAGCACAAACATCCTAAAAGCCATTGAATCATACATTTTAAATGGAGAATTATATGGTATGTGACTTATATCTCAATAAAGTTGTTATAAAAAGTAGCAAGGGAATAACAGACATGAAATTTAGTAACAGGATATTTAAGGAGGTAGGGGGATGGACATGCAAGATAAGACAGAGGATGAGGTGGTCTCTATACAGCTGGAAATGTTCTAGTTGTTACGTTCGCTCTATGTGTGCGTTAGGGGTGGAGGTCACAGGTACTCTTGATTTTGAAAAATTATACTACATAACTGGCATATATGTTGCACAAATTCTATTGCAGGTGTCACATAATCCATAATAAAAATTTAATATAAAATGTATAAGAAGACATATAAAAGGTCTCCCTCCCTTTGTCTAGCCTCCTGCTTTCCTACCTTGCAGGCAGTCACTGTTCACTGTTTCATGCATGTCCTTCCAGAGTTTCCATGTTCACAAACATGACATGTTTGTGCATATCCAGAAATGACCACACACTCTGCATACTATTCCACACATTGCTTAACAAACTTCATATGCTTTGTAGCATTTTCCAAACCTGTACAGCGTAGACTTGGTTATATTGATGGTGAGAGGCATTAAGTCCTATTTGGGAACTGCCAGACATATTTGCAACATAAAAATGCAGACTTAAAACTTCCCATTTTCTATTCAATTGGTAGTAATGGAGAGAACGTTCTGAAGTCAGACTGCCCTTGGTTAGCCTCACAGCTTGCTCCTTGGCTTCATTCAGACTTGGGAAACAAAAAGGCCAACCTCATCCAAAATGGCTCCTTTCATCATCCTCTGTTCCCTACCCTGCATTATATTTCTTCCAAGCATAATCTGCCCTAATATGACTGCATTTTTAAAGTTGCTTGTTGTGCATCTTTCCTACTAGAAGGCAAGCTCTATGACAGCAAAGACTTTGTTCTTTGTTCCTTTGCTATGTAGGATGCATTGTGGCAGGCACACAATGAATGTTTATTGAATGATTGAACAAATAAATGAGTTAATTAACTAATGCTTGGTTTGAAGTTCTAGCTCCACTATGTATTAGTAATAAAGTCTTGAGCAAGTTACTAATTCTCTCTTTTTCTCAGTTTCCTCCTCTGTGAGATAGTATAACAGCCATGAGGATTGAATAAATTTATACATGGGTATTAGCCAGTTGTTAAAAACCAACCCAAACAAACACGGGGGAAGAGATTTATTGAAAATTCAGTTAGTCGATCAGCTTGTAGTGGTGGCAGGGCAGGGGTAGCAGTGGCAGGAGGCAGGGTCCATGGCTGATGACCTTACATCTTGGTGAGGAGGAAGCAGAGACAGAGAGAGCATGTGGGGCCACAGATTCAGGATAAAAATCCGCCAAAGGTCCACCTCCAGTGACTCACTTCTGCCAAACTAGGCCCACCTCCCAAGGTTCCACAACCTCCCAGGACAGTATCACCAGGTGGGGACCAAATGACATGCCTTTGGGGGACATTTTAGATCCAAATTGTAACAACATCTGAAACACAACAAGCCTTGGCACATAATAACATCCGTTTTATTTGGGCTTTTACTATTAGAGTCTCCCAATGCAGAGATATCTCAATCTCGTCTAAGAGGTTTTCTATTTAGGTTGTTTACAAATGGTCCTGCAATGCAGAACTTTGTACATAATGTCATTTTGCATGTAAGCATGTCTATCTGTTGGATGAATTTCTAGAAACAGAGTTTCTGGGTCCAAAGGTACATGCATTTTTTAAGAGATAAAATCAAGTTAAACAAAACAGATAATGATAAGTACTAGATCACACTGGGAAGTATTGTGACCTGACACTAGATATGTTTATTTAGTCACTGGGCTACGTGACTAGGTCCCAGGGATGTAGTGGCAGTGATTCCTTCTGCTAGTGGGAAGCTGGGCTGTATGTTCTGCAAAGTCCTTACAGATCTAGAGTATTGGAGTGTGTTCATAATATTGTTGGCTAAGTGCCAGACATATTTGCAACATAAAAATGCAAACTTAGAACATTCCATTTTCTATCCAAGCAGTAGTAATGGAGAGAAATGCTCTTTTAATTAATTTTAAACTAAAATCCCCTTTTTGTCTACATTGATGTCTTTTTAACTTTTTTTTCTTTCTCTTTTGGAACTTTTTGAAGGCATTTGATGTAAACTTTTGAAAACATCCAATATACCTTTAAAAAGAAAGTGGTGTCCATTATTTGAACTCTCCCTATACAAATTAAACTTTTATATAATGTTTGGGGTAGAAGGTAAGTCGAGAAATATTGTATTTCTTTCTTTCTTTTTTAAAAAACTTTATTGGCTTTTTTTTCTTGTTGAGTCTAGTCAATAATCCACACTCTACAGCCACTCAAATGTCAAAATGTTTCAAAAAATATTTAAAAAAAATAAAGAAATGAATAGAAGCGTCCTTGTTCTTTAAATTATTTCTGTGTTACCCTGAACTGTAAGTGAACCCTCCTTGCTTATAAAAGCAGCAGCTGTTCCTGCAATTGAAACTATGGTTCATTACAAGCTGACCTCGGATTCAGGAGTAAAACTTCCTCTATTTTACTACGACTATTCAGACAGGGACTGGAGATAAACAATAATCAAAATCAGGATGGAACTTGACTGGGAAACCCTCTATGTTCTTTGGCAGAATTATAGCAGCTCTCGAATTGCCAGGAGTGAGGCAATGTGAAATGACCCTCAAACATTCCCTTCTGAAACGCAGTGGTCCAGGCTGCCAACTTGGAGCAGACAAAGGCTGATTGTAGAGACTTCTTAAGCATATACTTATAGAAACATTAATTATCACCAACCCTATTTTAAACATTTATAGAGAGTCAAGATGAAAGGGCCCTTTTATATCCATTTTTATATTCCCCCTTGTGAGAAACTATGATTACAGAGAGGTTTTTTCCCCCTTCTCCTTGGAAATTCTTATTTCTAGGTCTTATTCTTAAAATATTAAGTTCGGTTTGAGGCTTACATGTTAATCACATTAGATATGGGAAGACAGCCGAGAAATTAAACGGGTATGGGGGTGAGATGATAGGAACAGTGTGGGGACCCCACTGCAGTATGGGAGGTATAGGTAGCGTCAGCAAATGACCCATTTTGAAAATGGGTTGCTAAGGTGCTAGTAGAAGCCAATTCTAGAGGAAATTGACTAAGACTGAAAGTAGTGCTTCTCAAACATCAGAGTCTTGGGATGAGGTTGCTTTAAAAATGCACATGATGGAGTCTGCCCCCAGAGAATTTGATTCATTGTGTCTGGTTTAGAGATTAATTATTCCCAGGTTGTCACTCAAAGGACTTTCAGTCATGTGTCTATTCAACCCACGTTTATATTCTACCTTTCCAGAACCCAACCATACTGTCCTCTCTCTGGTCTCTTCCATGGCACACTGTACTACATTCTAAATTGGCCAGTGGCAGGCAGTGTGCAAGGTGTTCTTGACAGAAGCCATCCATGAAGAACGCCTTGGCCTCTGGAGTCAATAATAATTCTTTATAAGGTTGTAAGAAAAGGAGAAAGAAAGAGAGCACAGGCCAGGCTATCTATCAACAGGGAATACATGTCTTCGGCATGCAGGATGCTGAACTGGGCATGTTGTTGTTGTTGTTAGGTGCCATAAAGTTGGTGTCCAACTCATAGCCATCCTACCTACAATAGGCGAAACACTATTGTCAGTGCTTCTCTTCTATTTACAGGGTTTTCAATGGTTGGTTGTTTTTTGGGAGTGGGTTACTATGTCATTCTCCCAAGCCTTACAGCCCCTGGTGTTCCCAGGCAGTCTCCCATCCAAGTACTAACCAGCCCCGGCCCTGCTTAGCTTCCAAGATCTGACGGGATTGGATGCCACAGTGGCACAGCTGCAGGCTGAACTGGGCATAGTGGAGTAATAAAGAGACATGGACTTGCCTTGGTAGGGCTGACAGTGTAGCTATGGGAAACATATAATAAGCTACGCTGTTTGAGGAAATCATGAAGATGCACAAATTCCATTGAGTTACAAATTGAGGTTCTGCTCTGCTCTGGATTCCTATTGCTTATTGCTTCCCCTCGTCCACCTTGTGTTTCCTGTACCCCCATCTACAGGCCCAGAGAACATACATCTGTCAATAGCTCACTTTTTCAGCTTCTGTTCGGTGCCTGAGAACACAAATAATTGGAAACCCCAAACAGGGTTTCAGGAGGCCAGGAATGTGCCTTCCATCCTGCCCAGCGTCACTTTTATCCAGTTCTGCAGTGTTTGGAAAGCACCACTGGATCAAGGCCAGCCCAGGCTGTTGCTCTTTTCCCTCCTGTCTCCAGCTTTCTGCACGTGCCACCAGTGTTCGATCAGACAGGAATCTATGTCATTTGCTCCAAGACAAAGTTATTGCCAAAGCCAAGAGGTTCCAGTTTAAGACAGAGAGGTGACTATTATTTATTAAGTATCTCCTATGTGCCAAGCACTTTGCCTCCTGATTGTGTTTAATCCTAACAATTACCTCACAAAGTTGGCAACTTTATCTCCATTACAAGTGGAGAAACCCAGGCTGAGAGGGTCTACTTCTTTTCTACGATTGTATTCATAGGAGTAGAAAGGATGTGGTGGAGGAGGGTCTTATGCTTTCTGTTTTTGGTTGCTTTTATGATGTGTCCAACTCAAACATTTGCTGGAGTTGCATTTTATGCCCATTTAGGAGGCAGTGTAGAATAGAGAGGTTAAGAGGTGGGCTCTGAAGACAGACTGCCTAGGACTGTGCCATGTATTAACTATGCACTTCTAGCATGCTGCCTTCTCAGTCCTTCATTTTTCTTAGGATAACAAAACTGTATCCAGTTTTAAAAATAAATAACAAGAGGCAATAAGATACTTAACACACTGCAAGTGCCTCTACTAGTAATAACTAATCACTATCATCGTCATCATCATTTTTGCAAGCTCCCTTAAACTAGGCTATAAATAAATACTCCATGAAAAAAAGCGGAGTAAATTCATGGAGGGAATGTATGAAAAATGCATGTACGAACAAAAGCTTTCATATGATGGTTGGATGGTGGAAAGGAGAGAGGGGTCACAGAATGACTAAGGTGGAGCTGCCTCTGGGCTCTTGCTGACAAAATGGGCCAATGCACTGCTGAGGTGCCTCCCCCATCCCATGCACAGAGGGGCCCAGGCAGGCAGGTTAGCAGAGGCCAGATGGGCTCACACCCTGCGGGGTTCCCTCCCTGGGACCTCAGGAGTCTAGCACCAATTATGGAGGCTGCTAATTATCTTCCCAGCTGGAGCTGTGGGACCCTGCTGGGTGGGTGGAAGTGGAGGTGGGGGTGATTCTTAGAGATTAAAGAGGGAGGTGGTACCTGACCCCGCCCAGCTGGGTAGGTCCTCCATCAGCTTTGTATGTCCCAGCCCTGCCCCCAAAGGAGCCACACACCCCCAGGCACCCTGGGGAGGGGGACCTGGATAGGACAGAGGGACAGAGGAGATCCTAAGGGGTCAATTAGACTAGACAGGGAAGGTGGAGGTTTTGCCAATAAGAGGGGTGGGGTGGGGGTGGCAGAAAGCATTCATGTTTAATCCTCATTTTCCAGATGGCAAATAGAGGATTAGGAAATTAAGTCACTTACCCATATTTGGATTCAGAGGCAGAGTGCTGAGTGGGGACTCCCAGAGAGGTCAATCATATACCTACCTACTTCACCTTAGGAAGGTTGTGAGGTCTAAGAGTGATAACTTTGGGAAAATCATTTGGCAAATAATTTGTCAACTATACGTCTCTGATTTCATCCAGCTATCCGATCTGGTAAATTATTATTACTATGTCTAAGGTTGTAGGAGGGACATAAAATTTCCTTCCCTTTTTTGAAAAACTAATAGGTAGGTATAAAAAGAACACAAGTGCCATTTCCTGCTTATTAAATATCTACTATGCGCTAGATGTTTTATGCTTATGACCTCACTGAATGGTTAAAATTGTAACGAGGTGGCTATTATCAGTTTATTTATTTATTTTTTTAGTAATTTATATCAGCCTATTTTATAGATGAAGAAACTGAGGCTCAAGGAGGGTTAAGTAAACTTGGACATACACCTGGGAGTCATTTCCAAAGCCAAGATTCATACCCAGGTCCTGTCTAACTCCAAATGCCTTGACCTTGATTACCAGTTGAACAGGGAGTATATTTTTTGGTAAAGATCACCCAGTAATTACAGGTGGACATGGAGGCATCACTTCAAACAGAATAGTCAAAGGAGGCTTAGTGGAGGGGTGGGATGCAAGGAAGATCCCACAGGCTAAGAGGAGGAGGCTTTTCACCGAGGAGAGAGGACTCAGCAAGGAGGGTCATGGGCACTGTGGACAGTAAGGATGGTCACCGATGCCATTGCCTCCCCTGATTGTCCAGAAAGCCCGGCACAACAGGAGGGTCAGTGTTCACATCTCCCTTTGAAACGCTGGGAGCTCAAAGAGGCTATATATCTTTCCCAGGGTACCTAGCTACTAAGGCATAGGAATAGGTCCTCAGGCTCCTGGACTCCTTCCATTCTACAAGCAGCAGGGCACCATGGAAGTTCTGTAGGTAGCATAAGGGAGGTGCTTGTATCGTTAGAATTTCTCTCAACACTTTTTTTGTGTGTGTGCCAGATCCCTTAGGTAGTCTGAAAGCCTGTGGAGCCTTTGCCAAAAAATGGTATGTATGCATGTAGTTTATATATATTTTTTTTAAAAATTGTGGCAAAAACTACATAAAATTTAACCATTTTTAGGGGCATGCATGGTTCAGTGGCACTGGGTACATTCACATTGTCTTGAGACCGTCATTACTGCCCTTGTATGGAGTTCCCTTCATATTGTAAGACTGCAACTCTATCCTCTTAAATAACAACTCTCCATTCCTCCATCTCCCAGCCTCTGGCAGTAGTCATTCTGCTTTCTGTCTCTATAAATTTGTTTACTCTGAGTCCCTCATCTAAGTGGAATCATGTAGTATTTGTCCTTTTAAGACTGGTTTGTTTCACTGGCCTAGTGTCCTCAAGAGTCAACCACATTGTAGTACATGTCAGGATTTCCTTTCTTTTCAAGACTGAATAATATTCAATTGTATGGATAGGTCATTTTTTTTGTTTGTTTACTTGTCCTTTCTTCTTTTCTTTTCTTTTCTTTTCTTTTCTTTTCTTTTTGTTCTGTTTCTTTATTTTTCATAGTAGGGATTGAACCCAAGGTGCTCCACCATTAAGCTGCACTGCCAGCTCCTTTTTGTTGTTGTTGTTTGGTGCCATCCAGTTGGGTCCGATTCATAGTGAACCTATGTACAACAGAACAAAACACTCCTTGACTCTGTGCCAAGCACAAGATCTTACTTTTTTTTTTTTTTTTTGGTTCACTTGCCAATCTTATAAATGGGATGTCCTTCTCCAGGGATTGGTCCCTCCTGACAACATGTCCAAAATGGGTAAGACGGAGTCTAGCTGTCCTTGCTTCCAAGGAACGCTCTGATTGTATTTCCTCTAGGTTGGATCTGTTGTTTTTTTTTGGTAGGCCATGGTGTATTCAATATTTGTCTCCAGCACCATAATTCAAAGGCATCAATTTTTTCCTGTCTCCATTATTCAATATCCAGCTTTCACAGCCATATCATTTGACTGAAAATGTTATGGTATGAGTCAGGCACACCTTTGTGTTCCATGTAGCATCTTTACTTATCAACACTTTAAAGAGATCTTTTGCAACAGCTTTTCCCAATGCAATGCTTTTTTTTTTTTTTTTTTTGCGGTACTAGGGGTTGAACCCAGGGCCTCACGCTTGCATGCTTTGCAAGTGCTGCACCACTGAGCTGCACCCCCAGCCCTTTTCTTTTCTTTTCTTTTTTTTTTTAACGTTTTGAGACAAGGTCTCTACAAAGACTTCCTCTGGTCTTGAACTTGCAATCCTCCTGTCTCCGCCTCCCAAGTCGCTGAGATTACAGGCCTGCGCCACCATGCCCAGCCTGCAATGGATCTTTTGATTTCTTGACTGCTGTTTCCATGGGGGGGCTGGGATTTGGCTCAGTGGGTAGAGCACTGCACTGCAGTCTCTGAGATCCCAAATTCAATTCCCAGCACCGCAAAAATGGGAGAAGGGCCTGGCAATCCACTCCCAAGGCAATCCCGAAACAGTCAGCCATTAAAAACCCTATGAGGGTCACTATAAATCAGATACCGACTTGAGGGCAACAACAACAGCTTCCATGGGTGTTGATTGTAGAACCAAGTAAAGTAAAATCTTGGACAACCTCAATATTTTCTTCATTTATCATGAAGTTGTTTACTGACCCAGTTGAAAGGATTATTGTTTTGTTGATGTTGAGGCACAATTCATACTGAAGGCTGTGTTCTCTGATCTTCATCAGTAAATGTTTCAAATCTTCACTTTCAGCAAGCAGAGTTGTGTCATCTGCATAGCGCAGGTTGTTAATAAGTCTTCCTCCAATCCTCATGTGGCATTCTTCTTCAGAAAGTCCAGCTTCTTGATTATTGCGACAGCATCTTGCTAAGTTACATAGGCTGCTCTAGCCTCAAACTTGTGATTCTCTTGCCTCTGCCTCCCGAGTTGCTGGAATTACAGGTATGCACCACCATGGCTGGCTTGTGATAAGTTTTAAACAGTAATTTAAATAGTGGATGAGTATAAATGCTCTTTTAAGATATCTGTAGCAACTAGAATGTAATATAAAAATATCTGTGATTTCCATCAATGATAGAAGTATTGGGTATAGCTGGGCATGGTGTGCATGCCTTTAATCCTAGGTACTTGGGAAGTGGAGACAGGAGGATTGCAAATTCGAGGCCAGAGACAGCTTGAGTAATTTAGCAAGACCCTGTTTCAAAATACAAAGTGAAAAATGGCCTAGGGGTATGGCTAAGTGGTTTAGCACTTGCAAAACTCATGTATGAGGCCCTGGGTTTAACTCCCCAGTAACACACACACACACACACTCACACACACACACACACACACACACACACACACACACACACAAAAGGCCAAGTACTTCTAGCATTCCTATAGTTTGTTACCTACATTCATAAAGGAAAGAGATGGTAAATTTTAGTTAGAAATGTGTCAAAATAAAGATGTAATTATTCCCATTATGCCCGAGACCTCCTGAAAATTTTTTCCTTGGAAATGACAATAGCCTGTGGTCTTGGTGTGAGGCTTGAAGGAAGCTTCTTTAACCATCCTGGCCTAAGTGAGAGATCCAAATTCAACCTTTCTGGTATGGGGTGATCATTTCCTGGCTTGGCCCAGCTGTGTGAACTTGGGGAAGTTATTTAGCCTGTCTGAGCCTCAGTTTCCTACTTATGGTTAGAGATAAATATCTACCCCTTAGACCCTACAGCTTCCTATGAGCCCTGAGTCTCCTTTACAAAAGTGGATAAAACCAGGGAAGCATTTTGTCCTAGGTTTATCTAAATCTCAAAATCCCTTTCTTCATCCACAGTGAATGGCAGGATGGAAAGCTTTTCACATCCATGTTTTCCAGAACCTCCTTTCTTCCCACCACCCAGGATAAACAACACAACCCAGCCAGACCCTGACTTTTCCTATAGTCCCAGTCTTTTTGGAGCCAAGATTGGCATCTTGTTTTCACAGACCTTATGTTGTCTAAAACTTTTACATACCAGGGGACGGTCTGGGATCCTATCAGGGGCCATAAAAGACCATAGCCGGCAAAGATAGTGGATCAGCAGGGAGATTCTTACACAATTAGCTAGAAAAAGGAAGCCACAAAGGAAGTTTATACACAGGTGTCCCGGCATTCTAGCCATGTGAGTGAAGATAACCAAATCCCTGGCTAAGGACTGGCAGATAGGAATTCACTCAACTTGCTACTTTCTGGTTAGGTTTGATCTATTCTGTTTTTGATACTGAACATCCTGTACTGTAACACTTTTTAACGGTCAATGAAAAGGGATAATACCAGCTAGCTCATCATACTGCACACAGACTGGGATGATGTTTATGAAAGTTGCTGTCCAGGCTGAGGTGGAGCTGGGATCAACTGGGTTTTGGTGGCCTCCTCACCCCTGGCTGTTCATAGTTGTTGATGTGCCCATCACTTTGCTTCTTGGTGGAAGGAAAAGGTGGACTCTTTTATTCCCCTCAGGAGTGCCTGGAAAAGGAGGAGAGAATGGAGACCATGAGCCACTGTTTCTGTCTCCCTGGGAAGATACCAGGTTTGCAGGGGAAAAAGAGAAGTGTGTGTAAGAGGACTTTGGAGACTGTGCCAGACGCAGGGCCCAAGGGGTAAAACGTCACCCTGAGCCAGGACCATACTCCTTCCTTTCTGCCTCAAGGGGCCACATTCATAAACTCCAGGGGTGGCCATGGGGTGGTGGGGATTGAGCATAATGCCTTACAGAGACACCACTGTGACCAGATGCATTGCTATGTATGGAGGCCAGACTCCTCAGGGAATTCTGAAAAAAAGGTGCTGAGGAGAGAGGCAATGCCAAGCAAGGCCTAATTTGATGAGCAGATGAGGGCTTAGGAATTGTTAAGAATCAACCATCAACATTAAAATGGTCTCATTAGCACCACTTCTATTTTGAGCCTGGGACATAATGAGTAAAGCATCATCTTCAAAGAAAGCCTAAGATGGGGGTTGGGGTGTAGGTCAGTGGTAGAGTGCTTACCTAGCATGTAGCATGTAGGGCTTTGGGTTCAATCCCCAGCACTACAAAAACAAAACAAAAAAATCTGAGAAATCCCTTTTCTATTTCCAAGCCTGGGACATAGTAAAGTATCACACACACAAGTGCTTTCAGTAAGATTGTGGTTGTCAAGGTATCAGTCCTCTAGTAACTGTGAAGGAGAACTGTTAACAGGGTCAACCAGTTCTTTGTGTCAAAACTAGGATTAACTGAGATAACTCTGGACCCAAAGCTCATACTCTGTTGTTCTAAGATAACTTTTTGCCTAATTTTCTCTTGGATAAAAAAAAAAATCCTCAATAAGTTAAATATAGAAATACCATCCGTCCCAGCAATTCTAGTCCTAGGAATACATCTGAAAGAATCTAACACAGGTGATCAAATGAAATCTTCTATATGCATACTTCAGTGGTAGAACACTTGTCTAGCATGTGCAAGGTGCTGGGTTCAATCTCCAACACTGCAAAGCAAAAACAAAAACACACAACTTGTCCATGAACTCCCACAGCAACACCATTCACAATTGCCAAAATGTGGATGGAAACAACCTAGTTATCTACAAATTAGCAATGGATAAACAAAACGTGATGTATCCATATGGTGGAATAGTATTTACTCATAAAAAAGACTATAATACTGGTACATGGTACGACATGGTTTACCTTTGAAAACATCATGCTAAGTGAAAGAAGCCAGATATAAGAGACTGCACATGATTCCAAATATGTATTATGTCCAGATAAGCAAATCCATAGAGACAAAAAGCACATCAGCTGTTGCCAGGTGCTAAAGGATGGAGGTAATAGTGAATGACTGCTTACAGGTACAGGATTTCTTTTGTTGTTGTTGTTGTTGTTAGGTGCCATCGAGTCGTTATCTGACTCATAGCGACCCTCTGTACAACAGGGGAAACACTATTGTCAGTGCTTCTCTGCTGTTCATAGGGTTTTCAATGGCAGATTGATTTTCGGGAGGGCGTTGCCAGGTCCTTCTCCCAAGCCTACAGCTTCTGGTGTTCCCAGGCGGTCTCCCATCCAGGTACTAACCAGGCCCGACCCTGCTTAGCTTCTGAGATCTGACGGGATCAGATGCCACAGGGCTACAGCTGGATTTCTTTTGGAGATAATTAAAACATTCTTGAATTAGACAGTAGTGACATGGTAGTTGCACAGCATCATGAATATGCTAAATATCATGGCATTGTATACTTTAAAATGGTTAAAATAAGGGAATGGAGTATAGCTCAGTAGTAAAGCATGTGCTTAGCATGCATAAGGCACTGGGTTCAATCCCTAGCACAAAACAAAAAACAAAACACCCATTAAAATGGTAGAGTTTATGTTCACTTTATTTTACCACAATTTAAAAAGAAAAAACCCAGCACTTCTCAAGTGCTTTCTTTCTCAGCAACACAATTTCTTGATTTTGGTATAATCATATCTCCCCCAAGCAAAATTCCTTAGGTAACCTCACCTATGCAGAGCACAGTCAAGAATCAGGAAGAAAACAAGGTCTTTGCTCAGGATCTCCCGTGGTGGCTGTGAGAAGAAGCCTAAAGGTCAAGCCTGTGAGCTAAGTCCATCTACGTGCTGTAACTGGGTACATTCCTGGATATGGTGATTCTCTAAGCTATCAAGGCAATGTTAATTTTACTCTGGGTCTCTGGAACAATAGGCCTTTCAATTTGCTTTCTGCCTTGTTGAAATCATCAAAGTTCTCAGAAATGAATCAAGGAACACATAATTTGCTGTGTTAAAGGCGTTTCTGTGGTAAGACTTTGTCATATAAACTCAGACTCTCCAATGGGCTTGCTTAGAACATAACTGAATCTAGGACCCCATGTTGAAAGACAAGGGTGCAATGGAAGAGCCACAATGTCTCCAATATGGTCTTTGGGTTTTTCAACCGTGGACAGAGTGATCTTTAACACTGGGCTATTGGGGGGGAGGGGGGGAAACATAGAGGAAGGTAAGGGGTAACCTATATGAATAATGCTTATCAAATTGCATATATGAAAATTGTCACAATGAAAAGCATGTCAAAATGAATCGCATTATGATGTACATTAAAAATTTCTAATAAAAAAACGATAAAAAAACACTGGGCTATTATGGAAGTCAACTGTAGCTAATATGTGAAAAACCCTTTTATGAATGATGAGATGTTATAGAAATGCAAGCTGTTAGTTATTGTGTTGGTAGCAAGAATTCTCTGTGCTAATATAAAGCTAATAATGAGAGCTAACATGGATCACACATTTGTGCATGGTGCACATTTTGTGTAGGGCTAGGCACTCACCTAAATCTGTTACACACTGTCTGTGTATGTATATGGGGTAAGTCCCATTTAAGTCCTAGCTAAGAAACGAAGGAGCTGAAGAAGAGCTATAATAGATAACTTCCCCCAGGGAAGATCTCAGAGCCAGTAACTGATTGAGCCAAGATGCAATCCTGGCAGGCTGAGCCAGTCTCAATCTGAGCTCTGCCTCTGGTGTATCATATATCACATTCTTCATAGAATGTCAAGGCAGAGCTGAAGACACGATCAATACTTTTTAAAGTGAGTATCTTTGTCTAAAATAACACCCAGAATCTTTGGAGTTGGCTTGAAGCTGGCTGTTAGCATCTCTTTCCAAACTCTGCATTCAGTGACATCCACTTCAGCACTTGAAATCAACCATGGAGGGAGGATTTACACTGTGAAATTTAGCAAATGCTACAAATAAGGGCTTTTTCTTCTGCTTTTTTCTGTAGAGCGTATTGGACATTTATCAGCACAACACTGGCTGTAACACTTCCTATTGGCAGAAAGAATTAATAATAATACCTAATAATGATGAAAGCTTTTTTCCTTTACTTACAAATCTGTAAATGTAAACCCACCAGTGCAAGAGAACTCTTCATGGCAAGTCTCAATTTTGAAAGAACCAGAGAAAAATCCCAACAGAAAGGAAGCTGAGATCTGAGGCATCTTTGGTCCTGGCATTTTCCTAGTCCCAACTGCCATTCTCAGAATCAGACTCTGAACAGCTAAATTATTCTGTCCGATTTCATCCTTCCATCAAGCAGGCAGTAGGTACTATTATTATCTGAGCTTTAAGAATGAGCAAACCAAGCCTTAGAGAAGTCAAGTAACTTGTCTGAGCTACAAAGTGGCAGGGCCAAGATTTGAATCTGGGTGTTGTCTCATTCCAGAACTATCCTTCTCAATTGCTTGACTTTCTGCCTTGAATGTCTTTGAATTCACCATTCTTCTTAGGTACTGTGGCCAAAGATCTTAGATATCTTGGTGAAAACTAAAGTTAAGGTGGTCAAACAAGCCACCATGACCAATCTGTATTGGTTATTTGCTTAGGTGGTGTCAGGCTTGTCCTAAGGTGTTAGGGAACTTCAGGTACAGAGGGAGAAGCAACTGATTTGGCTAATTAAGGCAGCACACATATTCTGAGTACCTCCTGTGTGTCAGGCATAGTTCAGGGTACTGGAGGTAGAGCAAAACCGAAACAGTCCACTTTCTTTACTAAGTGGAACTTATATTCAACAATAACAACAACAATAAACAATGCTTTATGGAGCACTTGCTGTGTGCCAGCACTCTGCTAAGCATTTATACCTATTACTTCACCTAATTCTTGAAACAAGATGGTGAGATAAGAGCAGAACCCCACCCCCCGTACCCTTGGCAAGTTACTTGAACACTATGTGGTCATTTGTGCAAAATGGGGATAACATTGTCACTGTTTCACCAGGTTGTCATAGAATGAAATGAAATGGTAGCTTGTGTGCAAGGAGCTTAGTGTAGTGTTTGGTACATAATGAACCATTTGTGCTGGTGTTCCCTAAGAATGACTTTATGAGATAAGTACTATGAGTAATACCATTTTGTAGATGTGGAAATGGAAGCTGAAGTCTCTCAAGTAGTACTAACTGCCCAGCCATTGTACCACAATCTCATCAGAGCACCAGAGTGGGAAATCGAAAGGGACCAGGTGGAACAGATTGGGTACCTGCTAAATCAGAAGGGAAAGGGGGAAAGAGGGAGGTCATGGGCAGAGAAGGGAATCTTATGCATTCTTGTAAAATACAGAATGCAGCAGGTTGGGAAAACGCTAAGTCTGAGTGACTCTAGGAAGATCAAGCTATCTAACTAACCTGAACTCTGTGTCATCTCTGGGAAAACTCCTCGCTGCCCCTCCCGTGGCTGTCCCGTCAGCCTGGATTAGGCCTCCCCTCTTTCCTCCACCAACAGTCCTGTGAGATTTCTCTTTCTCAGTACATGCCACATTGCACAGTGATTGTGTCTCTGTGAACTGCTCAAGGACAGGAACCTCCTAAGCTCCTGCTGGTACTGAAGCTTCCTAGCTTCAGCACCCAGCACCCCTGACGGGAGCTCAGTAAATGTCAATGAATCTGGACAGGAGCCTGCATTTATGATCAAATGGAGTCCACACATTAGATTGTTCACTGCAAGGACTTGATAGGAATAAACTCTTATCTAGATAAGGGAGTAGAGTGTTAGGGCCACTCCTTACTAACATCTAAAAAAGAAGCTCATGTTTCTGCTCCATACAAAGAAAGTTGTTATAATTTTTAGGTTCTTTAAAGGGCATTGAATAAGGTGTCCTTGTTGCTCACTGACCTGTAAAAAATACCCAAAATAGGCGAGTTCTCCCATTATCCTAGAGTGGAGATGGTCCACCTGTTGCCTGGGTGCTGTGGGATTTGTCTAATGCTGGCAGAGCATCTAAGTTGTTTCCATTTGACTCCTCTGAGCAATGCTGCTGAAGGCATAGCTGAACCTATAACCTGGCTGAACCTACAACCTTGGACAAGTACCTCCCTTGAAGGAAGGACTGCTTCAAAAGCATGCTGGTAAAGGGTCTAGTTTCAAAACTCAAACATTAGAACGTGCTCATGCGAGATCCTGGAAAAAGACAGTTACCTCTGAGACCAACGCCTTGGGTGCCTTTCCATGAATGTGTTAGTCATCCGTTCTGACTCAACAAGAGGACACATAACTCCTGCAACTTGTTCTTTTTTTTTTCTGAGATTGATGGTGCAGTAAGCAATTGGAATGCCCAGGAGAGCATGCCAACAGGAAGAGAAGACAGAGTTAGGGTCAGCAAGGAAACAACACTGAAGAAACTGAAAGAGGAAAGGTGCCTTGGGGCTGAAAGAGGCATGTTGAAGTCAAAGGAAGAGGGAAAATAAAGCTAGTTTCTGCCTTAAAAAGGATCTTGTAAAACTTCTTTTGGAAACCCCATAATGCTAATAAATATCCAGGTTGTGGAAGGAAAAGAGAGTTCTTAAAGTAGAAAGAAGCCCTCAAGACTCAGAAGGTTAACAGACTGGCTCAAAGACACATGACTAGTAAGTAGCGCCATGGAGACCAGAGCTCTTGTTCCTTAGTTGTGTTGCATTATGGCCTTTATTGTGCTTCCCATTTTTCTTCACTTGTCTCTTTATAATTGCTTTATTTAAGCAATATAGATTATACATTCAGAGCTGGAATATCGTTTTCTCATTTCACTGAGTTTCAATAAGAGATGACAGGGCCTATTCTTAATGTTTAACAATAAAAACCAATTATGACTCTTTCTTTCCCTCCTGCAAAAAACACACTGTCCTTTTCAGAATGTGCTGTTTTCATTCTATGGCACCAGCAGGCCAATGAGAACAATTATACGGCAATAAAACCTCCAGAGAAGACATATATTAAATATAATCAGGTAAGCCCAGTTATTCAGGATTTTGGGAACATTGCCATGGATACAAAATAAAGAATAAAAATAGCTCAAAGGATGCTGAACTCATGGGCATGAGTCAGGGCACACTTGTGGGCACAGCCCAGTGATATAACCAGCTCCAACAAGTTCGATTTCCTTTGTCCCTTGGAGGACATTGACAAGTCCCTAGATGCTTCCTTGGTACTGCATCCAAAATCCCAGGACTGGCCAACTATAATTTACCTATCCATTCATCTGTCCCTTCTTTACCCATCTATCAAATATTTGTTGAGCTCCCATACTGAAGGAATTCAGTTAGTACACCTAGAAATGACTTTTTGATTGAAAATAATAGCCAAGTCTTGACTTTTGTCTTTACAAAATGCCTGGGTGTTTGTCCTTGATGATAGAAGGAGACAAACAATCTGAGAATTTTGTCCATCTATGGAGTTTATATGGATGTGGTTGCTCTTCACTCTGCCATTGGAAGTAGAAGGATTAGAGAAATGAAGAAAGGAAAAGAATTGACTTTTAAAGGGAACATTGTTGTTTATGTGGGACTCCCTCTTGAAAAAGTCATTCTCTTGGAAATCCAAGGAAGACTATTGGTCAGTGTGCCCTTCAGTGAGGCAGAAAGAATTCCAGTGGAATCCTCTTCTTATTTAAGAAGGAAATATTCGTGGAGATCCATTTCTTATGCATGAAGAATCCTGACTTAGTCCAGCACTAGAGGCAGTTGACACCAATGCCACGGGGAAACAGCATCCTCAGGTGTCCAGGAGGCTCTGGTCATGGCCCCATCCTTAATCTTTCTTTGTGAAATTGACCATATTTCAAGTTTCAAGAGACTGAAGAAACCAGAGTACTCACCTCAGATCCCATGATAAGATGACAAAATGAGATTATCTGAAATTGAAAGAAGTGACAAAAAATGAATAAGTTAATTCCCGGCCTCTAAGCTCTATGAGGACAGGGACTCTGTTGATTATAACCACTGTTCTCAGTGTTCAGCAATGTGGTGTTCAATGCTTGATGTATATGAATATTAATGTTCAATTATTATACCATGTTATAGTCTTCCCAGGAAATATTTGTAGAATTCAAACTGCCAAGTATTGGAAGGGACATCAGACTTAAAGTAAGAAAGCCTAAGTCTGATTTCTAGCATGTCTAGTCATTAGCTGTGAGCATCAATTTCCATGTCTTTAAAATGGAGTTAATAGCATTGAGATCAGAGAACTACTGGGAGGATTAGATGGAATAGCATATTCAAAAGGGCCCTGAGCAATATCTGGCACAGTGGTGTGTGCTTAATAAACGCAGAATCTGTTGTATAACAGTGGAAGGCTGCATAATTCTTAGTAAGAGACCTATAGTGACTCTTAAAAGAAAGTATGAGGCTGGGGATATGGCTCAGTGGTAGAGTGCTTACCTACATGTGCAGGGCCCTAGGTTTAATTTCCAGCACCGCAGAAAACAAACAACTACAACAGAACATAAAAAGGAAGTACCAAGTAAATAATAACAAATGGAAAGGAAACTAAAATCATGAAAATTCCAGGTTGTCCTAACAAGATGTTATAATGGGAAAACTCTAGCTTCTCTTAATATGATATTATAATGGCGGAAACATTTGGTGACGGATATGAAGGATATTCTTAAAAAGGAAAATTAGTGGGTAACGTGTTGCTGGTGTCAGTTTGGCAATTTTCAGTGCTGATCTTATTTTCATGTGACCAAGACATCTTTCCTAGGCCAGATCCAGTGATTCACACCTGTAATCCCAGTGACTAGAGAGGTGGGATAGGCGAATCACAAGTTCCAGGTCAGAAGCAGAAAGACCCTGCCTCAAGATAAAAAGGAAAAGTAAAAAATGGGCTGAGAGTGAAGCTCAGAGGTAGAGTACTTGCAAAAACATGCATGAGTCCCTGGGTTCAGCCTCCAAGTGCCACATTGAGTGAATGTATAAAGTTTGATTTACAGGCTGTGGATGCAGCTTAGTAGAGCATGCTTAACATGCATGAAGTCCTGGGTTCAATCCCCAGAGTTCTTTTTAAAAAACATTATCCAAAATTTGGAAATAAAGAAGTTATTTGATACTCTTGTTTCATTGTCACACAAGAGAACTGTCCAACAAACTCACTTATGGATCACCTAATGCTGTGGGAATAACCATTATGCTTGACTTACTATTTACTATCTGCTATGGACTGAATGTTTTTATCCTTCTCCAAATTCAAATGTGGAAGTTTAGCCCCCAGTGTGATTGCCTTTGGAGACAGGTCTCTGAGGAATCACACGTGGTTAAACGAGATCCTAAGAGTAACGAATCCCGTCAGATCTTGGAAGCTAAGCAGGGTCTGGCCTGGTTAGTATTTGGATAGGAGACTGCCTGGGAACGCCAGGTGCTGTAGGCTTGGGAGACGGACCTGACAACCCACTCCCAAAAATCAATCCGCCATTGAAAACCCTATAGCAGAGAAACCTATAGCAGAGAAGCACTGACAATAGTGTTTCACCTGTTGTACACAGGGTCACTATGAGTTGGATACTGACTCAATGGCACCTAACATAACAAGGGTAGGGTTCTGATCTGATAGGATTGCGTCCTTTTAAGAAGAGACATCAGTGTGCACACACCAAAGGCCAAATGAAGACATGGTGAGAGGGAACAATCTGAAAGCCAGAAAGAGGACCCTCATCAGAAACTGAATCTGGAATCTCCATCTGGGACTTCTAGAACTGTAAGAAAATAAGTTTTTACTGTCTAGGCCACCCAGTATAAGGTACCTTGTTATGGCAACCCGGGTTGATGAATAGACAATTGCTTAAGGTCTAGACTCTGTCACTTTGGATTTTAACTTGTTGAAGACTGATAAGTTGTTTGTGAGTTTTTCCAGTAAAGATGTAGACTATTTCTGTTTGTAAAACAGGAGCCACAGAGGTCACTTTTATTGACATGTAGAACATTAACCAATGCATCTAACAGTGTAATCCATCAGTTTTCCTGCTTTGTAAAATGCCATTAATAGTTTCTCCTGGCTGGGAGTGGTGCTGCACATGAACCTGTAGTCCCATGTACATGGAAGACAAAGGTGGGAGGGTCTCCTATGCCCAGGAATTCTAGGCCAGGCTGGACAACATAGTTAGACACCATTCCTTTAAAAAGATGAATAAAGTAAATAAATAAATAGAGTATTCATAAAGTTGCTATAAGATGAAATATAATGCACAGATCACTTATAGGGTACTGCTCAACACAAAGTAAGCTCTCAATTAACTTACATTCACTATATTATTTAGATAAGAGGTTCACAGTTGTATTTTGTTGAGCTTATACAATGTGTAAGCATATGAGTGGGGCCTGGGGATGTAGTTCAGTGGCAGAGCACTTGCTTAGTATATGCAAGGCCTTGGGTTTGATCCCCAGCAAAAAAAAAGGAAAATAAGAAAGAAAGAAGGAAGGAAAGAAAAAAAGAAAGAAAGAGGAAGGAAGGAAAGAAAGAAAAAGAGAGAGAGAAAGAAAGGAAGGAAGGAAGGAAGAAAGAGAAAGGGAGTAAAGAAAAGAAAAAGAAAAAGAGAGAGAAAGAAAGGAAGGAAGGAAGAGAAAGAGAAAGAAAGAAAGAAAGAAAAAAGAAAGAGAAAGAAAGAAAGAAAGAAAGAAAGAGGGCTAACTCAGGATAGCTCACATGTTTCAAAGTTTAACTTCTCTTGGAAAATCAAAAGGTCAGGGAGTACCAGGATTAAAGTCCCAGATGCCAACCAGCAACTCTAAGTGGGTGGCATCTGCCTCTTGGGATGGGCAGAAATCACTCCATTTGCCATAGGCCACACCCAAGCTCTTTTGTTCCTTTACATTACCTGCCTGGCCCCTGAGGCTCCAGTCCCTGGTGTGGAATATCATCCTCTTGTTCCCCAATTGAAATAACCTTCAGCACAGTTTCCAGATGCCCCAGAACCAGGACCACCTAACAGGATCCCAGTGGTGCTTTAGGGGAGCCATGGGAGTTCAGGGATCAACCTGATGGTGTGGGATGTCTTCACGGAGCATTGTGCCCTTCTCTTCCCCAGGAAAGGCACAGTAAGCTTAGATGAAGGACACAGGTAAAGAGGACATCTTCCTGAGGCTCTTTGGGATTGTCCTATCCCACCCAGTTACTCCCAAGGCTTGACAGTTCATAGCATTGTGGTCAAGCACTGAATGAGTTGATTAATACTAGTTAATTGTAATATAGAGATCTGACTCTCCTTCCCATGCCACCTTCTTCATGCAGAATCTTCCAAACCATTTGAGGGTGACATCACAGGTCAATCATCTGAAACTCCAAAGCTCTAAAAAACAAAATTCTTCTTGTAATGAAGTCTAGTCTGAAGCAACATGAAGTTATCTGTACCCTTTCTTTTTCCCACTTTAATATAAGTATCCCCTATTTTGCTGCAGAAATGCTAATGTGATTGATTCTTGACTATCATCAGAGATCCTGCTACAGGTAGGGCATTCACACAGATGGTTTGAAACCTTGCCCCAAGAGTTTTAGAGAAGATATTGAGGAGATATAGATTATATATTTTTATTCTGCAGATGAGGACACTAAATCTTTGAGAAATTAAAAAAATAAAATCCACATAAGTGCTGAACCATGATGCTTTTACCTCCTGACCTCCCATCAGACCATCCTCCTGGATGACCCTGGGCAACTTGGGTCACCTTTCTGGTCCTCAGTGGCTCTGTTTGCAGAATGAAGGGCAATACTACTACCCACATGCTAGGCCCCTAATGGGCTGTGGGTCATTCCATTTGTCTATACCATCCCACATCATGGGTGGTGGTGTTATTATCCCTGTTTTGTTGGTGAAGAAACTAAGGTTCAAAGAACTTAAATAATTTGCCCAGGTCATCCTGCCTTGGAGAGCTGACATGTGAACCAGGTCAGCTGTCTTGGCGTCCCTCTTTCTCACAGCTATGAGTGGGGTCTTTCTCTCTAATGGTTCTACCAGATTGGTTCACTGAAAAGCAAAGGCCTGGCCCATATCATCTCTCAAACCTCTCATTCCAGTAGCCAGCAGCCTGACAGAGAGGCCAGGACATCTTTGAAAAGGTGTTTACTGTCCTCTACCTCCTGTCTTACAGGGGAAGGTTCAAGAATGTCCATTTTCAGGCTATTGCAGGCATTTTCTAGGACCCCAACTCAGTGGCCTGTCTCTCTGGCTTCCTGCTGTAAAGATTTCTACAAGTAGGTGTGAGATTTCTTTAGGGGCTTTTAGCCCCAATAGTTCTGAGCACAACAGGCCTCAGCTCCTGTTAATGAGATCTGTCCCTCCGCCTTCCTTCCACCTCTCCTGGATGACTGTCCTTCCTTCATTTGGGGAACACAAGAGAAATCACAGGAATTTCTGGCTGCCTGGGCTTGAGAACCCTAATTTCACTGCATGAGAATTGAGGGTCTGGCTGGAAGGGAGGTCATCCTCCAGCCAGTCAATTGGCCATGGAGGTGTGGCCTGTTCTCATAATGGCATGTTGTTCCACCCAGCCTCTGAGAGACAATGTCCTCTGGAGAGTAGTGCAGTGGTTGGGGAAGTCAGCTGCCTGTAATCATGGGCACTGGGAGACTCAGTATCAACCAAGGCAGAGAGGCTCCATGTGGGCTGAGGGGAGAGCTTAGGGGGCTCCTATCTCCCTCTCTATTCTTGACCCCTCTGCCTATGGGCAAGACACCCCACTGAGCCAGTTCCCTGTTTTCCTTCTTCAGAAATGGGTTTACAACCTCCAGTTCTGAATATCTTATATTTTGGAGGACTGCAGGGAGACTAGCACCAGTAATGGAGACAATTTTGCAAATATCACATGTAAGCCTGAAGGCAGTAGATGAGTTATGGCTAAGAATGAAGAAGAGAGGCAGCACAAAGTCAGTCCTACAAAGAGATGAGATCAGAAGTTCAGTAGATGGAACTGCAGCAGATCTTGGCAGATGGTCCTGAGCTTTAACATGTATTTCCAGTGTATCTTTTTCTCCTGCTTCATGATGATTGTGAATGACTGGGATTTAAGATCAGGGATCAGGGAATTTTGTTTCTGTGTGTCACTTAAAGGCACTTTGAGGCCTTAAGACTGACCAGTGCAAGGAATACAATGGGGATAAAAATGAAGAGAAACAACCAAGAGAAGAAACAAGCCTGCGTTGACTTCCAGTGGTGAAATTGGCAGAGACATATTAAAGAAGGACGTGGCAATCCACTCCCAAAGCAATCCTGAAACAATCAGCTGTGGAAAACCCTATGAGGGTCACTACGACTCTGACCTGACTCGATGGCACCTTACAACAACAACAATGATAACATTACAAACATGCTTCTTTACTATGGAAATTACTAATTTGGGCATATTAGAACCAAAAGAATCTAGCAGATGGGAAAAAGAACAAAATGGAACTGCTATAGACAGAACATATAGGAACTGAGATTAAGCACACCACAGTTGCATTGACAAGTTTGAGCCACTATTCTCTTTGAGAAAAGGTGAGAGGAAAAGCCACAATGCAGAGGATGTTAAGGCTGCTGTGATTGGAGCCATGGGGGGAGGGGAAGGGAAGTACCGTATTAAAAGCTGTGGACAGTGGACATTTCAGAGCTTCAGTGATGTCAAAGTTGTTAATTTATTTGACAGTGAGAGCATCATAATCACCTGCATCAGAGCCAGCACCTCAGGCGGAGAAGCCAGAACTTCTTTGACAGAAGGGAAAAAGAATGGAAGAGGTAGTCATCACCAAGTCATTTAAAAGAAGGGCATTGTCTATGTATCACAAATTCCAACTAGATCCAGAGCAAGAACCAATAATTAGTAAGCTCAGGAATTATTCTTGAAAATCAGCTCTGTGAATGAAGGCCATTTCTGTTGTCCAATTTTAGAATCTTAACATTGGAGCCAGAAACTTAGGTTCACAAAACCATTGCAGGAGGCAAGACATCTTATCAAAGTGAAAGTTTATAATGAATGAATAAGAACTTACAGCAAAGCCCAAAATCATAAAACTTGGCACTTGAAAGAAACCACAGAACTACTATAGTGCAATCCCTGCAATTATAGAACAGGGTAATAATCCTATAAGAAAGTCTGGCAGCCCCAGACCACACAGGGAACCACCTAGCCTCCAGTTTGGGACTAAAGCAACACAACAAATCAAAGCAGTCTCTCTTGACTCAGCACCCCTACCACCAATTAAATACACACACACACACACACACACACACACACACACACACACACACACACAGAGTGAATCCCCCAGTGCCTACAAGACAGACAGATAGACAAATAGATATAGATATAGATTGGCCTGCAGCTATACCATGCTGGCAACTGATCCTGCCAGATCTCGGAAGCTAAGCAGGGTCAGACCTGGTTAGTACTTGGATGGGAGACTGCCTGGGAATACCAGGTGCTCTAGGCTTGGGAAAAGGACCTGAGATCCCACCTCCCCCAAAACAGTCAGGCATTGAAAGGCCTATGAATAGCAGAGAATCACTGACAACAGCGCTAGGCATGGTACCCTGTCGGGTAGTGTTTCATCTGTTGTACACAGGGTTGCTATGAGTTGGACCTGACTTGACAGTACCTAACAGCAACAAATATATATTTTATATCAGGGATGCTGAAAAATTTATACACATTTTAAGAGATGTTACCTATGTATTACTTTTCAATGTTGAATTGAATTATGGTAGCAATGACATTTGCTCAAAAAATGGCATTCATCAAATGAACAGTAGCACCCCATGTGACAGGCAGGACAGTTAAAGAAGTTTCCATCCTAAGATATATATACTTTTTTTGGCACCCTCTTTATATGGGGTTTGAACCCCAGTTAATCTGGTGACGGGTTGGCAAAATGAAAATATAAACAGGTGGGGGTTGGTTTGAAGAGAGAAAGGTGAGCCTGCCAGGAAAGTCTTGGAGGAGTTGAGCTTTGAAGTATGCTGTCTTGTGTTTCTATAACAAAGTACCTGAGATTAAGTAAGTTATGAAGAAGAGAGGTTTATTTTGGCTCATGATTCTGGAGGCTGAGAAACCCAAAAGCATGGCACTGGCTTCTTCTTAGCATCTGGTGAGGACCTCCTGCTGCTTCAATTCATGTCAGAAGGTGGAAGGGCAAGTGAGCACATATGAGTGAGATGGAACACAAAGCACAAGGGACACCCTTGCTTTATTTCCTGCTTTCCTGGTAAACTGATCCTGTACTCTATAGGGAGAATTCACTCCCCTGTGAGAGGGCATTAATCCCTTTATGAGGTGGATCCCTCAAGGCACAAACACCCCTTAAAGGTGCCATCATTTCACAACACTGTTAATTGGGCATCTGGCCTCGATATAAATTCTGGAGAGGACAACCTATATTGAAACCACAGCACATGGGGATCACAGATAATATGTGAGGAATTAAAATGGTGCTTTAGGCAGGGGAAATGCTATAAGCAAAGGTAGGGTGTGGGAAGCATATGCAACCTGGCTGATTTGGTGTATGCACTCAACTAGCATTCTGTGTTGGGCACAGCACACACACCCTGGCCACAGCCCTGCTCTCATGGAGCTTATCGTCCAGGGGACTGGGGGGCAAGGTGCAGGGAGAGAGATGGGACTCTCAGTAGGAGCTGCAGTGCGAAGCTGTTGAAGAATTTGTGATATATCCCTGGGGCTGAGGGAGACCAGCCAAATGCTTGGTAGAATAGTAAGGATAATAGCCTCTCCGGCAGGTGTGGTTGTCAGGAAGGGGAAAACATAGTCCTGTTAGTATCAGGGATGGGCGAACCCGGCCACTGCATCTGCGTCCTCACCCAGGCCTGACTGCAATGGTGAGTGAAGACTGAAGGTGACTTTTGCCCAGCACCAAGCTCCTGGTAAGCGCTCCCTTCATCATCAGCACTTGGGTGCCACAGACCAAGCAGGAAGTAAGGCAGTGGGATTGTGAGCACTTTGGTATTTTCCTTATACTTCGTATGTTTTCCTGTGATGCACTACTTTTAGAATCAGAAAAAATAATTTGAAAGAATTTTTAGAGTATTTACTTATAATTTTTTACTTATAATTATTTACTTATGTTTTTATTTATAATTACTGACATTAATTATAGGCGTTAAATATATTATATAGAAAAAAAATCCACAATGTATTAATGAATGAAGAAAAAGAGCAAGCCAAACTGCAGGGGAAAACATACTGTTATCTGATAATTGTGACAAATCTTATGTAGCTTTTTGCATATGTATGTCGTTCTGGAAGAATCTGCACTAACTCTGCGGGTATGTATGAAGCTTTATGTTCCTTGGTAATGTTTGAATATTGCCACAAGCACGTGCTACTCTTGTGATTTTAACCTTCTCCCCAGATGCCATGCCTTTTTATTAGGTATCGTGTGTTGGGTTTATTACATTTGGATACTGAGCGAAGCGTGTTCCTTCTCACTCCTGGTGGCTTCCATTGTGTCTCCAACTCCTATGCTCTGCGGCCACAGTGAATAAGAGCTGTATAGAATTCTCTCCTGCTCCTGGGCTCTTCCCTTGGCGGTCAGCACCTCCTCCAGGTGTGGCCAGGCTCTGTGAAAGAGAGCAGCGGGAGGCTATTTTTCTGCCTGCTCGGCGGCTCTAACTTTCTCTATCTGGAGGCTTGTTTGTGATGGAGATGGTGATAGCGAGGAAGCCACAGGGGCCACCTCTGGCTTGTCCCGCCCGGAGCAGGGCAGCAGAGGCAGGAGAGGATTAGGGAGGCGCCCTCACCTCCACCCAGGACGCCACCTCTGGCCAAAGGTCCCTCCAGGCTTTCTTCCTCTCCCCACGCCCTGCCCAGGAAGGAGTGGAAATAATTAACACCCAAGTGGAAACTCTTTCACCAGGGTTGCAAACTCCTCCAGGAATTTGCATTTGAAAGCCTGGCCACTAATTGGGAAATGCAGGGCTTTGTCTCCCCTGAAAGGAAGGACAGGCAATGGAAATCAGGTGAGAGAGGAGGGGGGTCCTCTTTGTGCTGGGACCCCCAAACATTCTAAAGCCAAGCCTGGTGCAGATGAAAAAACTGAACTAAGGGTCAAAGGTGTCACCCAGAACCACTCATTACCTCCTCACTCTCCATAACGTTTCGGGAAGCGGGCTCCATTCCAGAGCCTGCCTGCCAGCGTGTCTGTAACCTGGGGACCTGCTGTCTTCTGCTCAAAGCAGGCCAGGCGCAGCCTGGCGCCTGGCCCACAGCAGCCTATGTGTGCAGAAAAGGGTCTGCACCTGGGTGAAGGGCAGGGGACTCTGGGGCAGATGGATGTGGCAGGATCGAGGAGAATTGCTTAATTATTGATTAATTTTTTGGGTGGGTAAAGCATGCATTTAAAAACCTCCAGAAGGTTCTGAAGTGAAAAGCAAGTGTCCTTTTTACGCCGGCTCCCAAGTTCCCCTCCATATATGCATAGACACACCTTCACGTGACGATGTATGTGTGTTTGCATTAGTGAGTCTGTTGGACTTACTCATCTTGCCTATTTTCATGAAGTCATGCTCTCCATGGCCACCACTTTAATTGTTGTGAGACCTTGTGAATATTAATTTTCTTGTACTCCGTCTCCTCTGTGAAATGGTGGATAAATAGAAAGACTTCCCCTAGGGAGCTGTTGCTGTTGTTAGCGACCCTCACCCTTCCATGACCTTTCCATGGCTGATCATTTGGGATCACTTTGAGAGTGGTTTTGGATTGCATTGGGAGTGGATTGCCACATCCTTCTCCCATTTTCTGCGGTGCTAGGGATGGAACCTGGGTCCTCAGAGAGTGTGGAGTAGCACTCTTTGTTGTTGTTGTTAGGTGCCTTCGAGTCGGTATCCTGACTCATAGCGACCCTCATGGGTTTTTCAATGGCTGATTGTTTCAGAATTGCGTTGGGAGTGGATTGCCAGGCCCGTCTCCCATTTTTGCGTTGCTGGGAATTGAACTCGGGTCCTCAGAGACTGCAGCGCAGCGCTCCACCAACTGAGCTAAATCCTAGCCCATGAGTAGCACTTTACCAACAACTAAAACCCAGCCTATAGGGCTGTAGGGAGCATTCAATGAGTCAATTTACTTGAAGTCATTAGAACAGTGCCTAGGATGTGTGGGGAGCACCATGGTGTTAACAGTGATTATTATTTTGGAGGTTGGAAAATAATGGAAAGTAAAAACTCTGTGATCACTAAAAAGAAAAACAAAATCCTCCAAGACTTGAATCACCGTTCTGTGGAGTGTAAGGTTGTGTGTGCATGTGTGTAGGAGGGCTCGAAGAGCAGTGACTTATTGTGATTAGGAGAAAGGAGGATAGAGACTGTGATTCCAAAAGCTAGGATATGAATGTGATGACAATACAGCAGCAGCAGCTTCTACCTCTTGCCTGTCTCCCATGTGCCCAGGTGCTGCTCAGGCCCTTGAAGTGCCTTTGGTAATTCTTCCAACAAAGCTTCGAAGCCAGGTCCAAGTGAAGAAACAGAGGCTTTGATGGATGTGTAAAAGGAAAACAGTGAAAGTAAAAGTGGTTCCCTGAGTTTCCTGTCGATGGCAAACACACAGTGCTGCTGCAGCCATGTTTATGAGCAGATGAGCACTCTACGGTTTGATTCCATGCGTTCTCTGTGTTCCCGTGGCATGGTCCACGCTCAAAGTAAACAAGAATAAGTGGGGAGAGGAATTGCTGACCTCAAGCTTCATTAACACCTCACTTATTGATCTTCCACGGTAGGAGATTTTAAGCTGATTTTTTCCAGGGTGAGATATCGTTTTTTTTCACAAGGGTGCCACACTGCCTTGCTTCTTAAACAGAACATGAGAAACTTCATTTGGCCTTACTTTCCAACTGCTCCTGAGTCATCCCTGCAGTATAGCCCTAGGTTTGGTCTTGTGTTTGTCCTGTCTTTCCACCATCAGTTAGGTCCCTGCAGCAGACCCCTTCTCTGCAGTGTTCTTTTTCTTTTTTCTTTCTTTTTTTTTTTTTTCCCAGTACTGGAGGTTGAACCCACAGCCTTGCATATACTTTTTGCCAGTGCTCTACCACTGAGCTGCACCTTCAGCCCCCTTTTTATATTTTTATTTTGAGACAGGGTCTTGCTAAATTACACAGGCTCCCTCTGGCCTTGAACTTGTGATCCTCCTGCCTCCGCCTCCCCAGTTATTGATATTACAAGCATGCACCACCATGTCCAACCCTTTGCAGTTTTCAATATGCCGCATTCTGAGGAGTCCACAGACCACCAGTCTTAATGGAACTGCACATACAGCCAGAACTGATGAGGGTCAAGGACAGTAGGTCCTATTGGGTAAAGGGAACAACCTTTGAGAGGCATTTTCCTGCCTCCATTCTGCATTCTAGGTAGTTGCAGCTGCAGGAAGCCTAACCCCATGCTAAGCCAGGACCCCTGAGACATTGGCAGGACATGGTGCACTGGAGTGTTGGGTGACATTAAGCTGGGGTGGGTTTGTCCCCTTTCTCAGGTGGAGGTCAGCTCAACACCTACCCAGTGGCCTTCTTCCCTACCTTGTGGGGAACCTGGAAAATTTGGTCAGCTGAGCATCTGGTGACTTCTCCTAGGGTTGGTAGTAGACTCACTGGCTGGCTTTGTCACCCTTCCCACTGAAGAGCTGGCCCCTGAGAGAACAAAAATAGCAGTGCCAATTCTAAGCAAATGCACAATGAACAATTCCCTGGATGGATTTTCTGCTGAAAATAAGTCATAGGCAATATTGCTTAATGAGCTCCAGTGGTACCACAGGGAGTTCTGCCTCCTTACCCTGCTTCTTTTGTTCTGTGAATTGTCTGTTCACAAATAGATTTTGCCTGTTCTTCTGTGATTGGGAATTAGTCTTTTTTTGTTTATTTGTTTTGAGACAATCTCACTCTATAGGTAGCCCAGATAGACCTCAAACTCTATGTAGCCCAGGCTGGCTTTGAGACGCTCCTGCTTCTGCCGCCCTGAGTACTGGGATTACAGGTGTGTGCAACCAAGTGCCTGTCCTCCATAAACTTTTAAATTTATTGTTGTTTTATATTCTAGTTTGTTATCTAGTAGGATCAATCCTTCCTCACTATCCTTCTTTGAACCTTTTCTAGCCATTTTTGACATTTATTTTTCCAGATAATTTTAATATCATCTTATTAAGTCTCTATTCTCTTGATATTTTAGTTGTAAGTGCATTAAGATACGTTTTAATTTAGGGAGAATGACATCCAAAAGAAAGGCATGTTTTCCCATTTACTTCAGTTTTCTTTTATGAACCATTAGAACTTTAAAGTTTTCTTCTTATAGATCTTACAGACCCCTCATTAGATTCATCCCTAGAAACTTTACCTTTTTAGCTCCTTTAGCAAATGAAATATATACTTCTCACATTTCCTTCCTTCCTTCCTTCCTTCCTTCCTTCCTTCCTTCCTTCCTTCTTTCCCTCCCTCCCTCCCTCCCTCCCTCCTTCCTTCCTTCCTTCCTCCCTTCCTTCCTCTCTTCCTTCCTTTCTTTCTTCTTTATTTTTATTTTTATTTATTTATTTTTTGTGGTGCTGAAGATCTAACTTAGGACCTCTTGCACGCTAGGCAAGGGCTTGACTACTGAGCTACACCCCCAGCTCCAGTGTACTTATGTTTTCTTTTTCTTTTTCTTTTCTTTTGTTGTACTGTGGGGCTAAACCTAGGGCCTTGCACATACTTTGCAAGCACTCTGCCACTGAGCTGCACCCCTGGCCCCTTTATAATTTTTTAAAATTGAGACAGGGTTTTGCTAAATTACACACGCTGCCTCTGGCCTTGAACCTGCAATCTTTCTGCTTCCGCTTCCCCAGTTGCTGGGATTACAGGCATGCACCACTATGCCTGGCTCTATGTTTATATTTTCTAAATGTCTGTGTGCCTTTAAGCAAATTGTTCACCTTCTCCGGTCTAAATATCCTTGTCTGTAAAGAAGGGAGGGTATCTCTGAGAACCCTTTATCTTAAACTAGCTAAGAATTTGTGAGGTGGTCTTTAGCTATGTGCAAATGTGAGGATTTTCAGGGACAGCTTTGCCCTCATTGCATTTTCATGAGAAAGACCCAGGGTCAGCTCAGTTTCTCTGGTCCCAGCTGTGCAAACAAATACCTGGGTCAACCCTAATTGGAGCCCTCTGTGAGGCCCCTACCCCTCCAATGAGTCACCATGACTGCACCCAGACCCACCCCGTAGGCTGGAGACCCTAGCAGGGTGGGCAGCAACTCTGCTCCATGCCAGCTACTGGGCACCTACTGTGTCCCAGACACTAAACTGGCCTCTAGACGGGTTCGAGATTTATTGGATCAGGGTGGGAAACTGCTTTGGATCAGTCCTCCAGGTGCAATGTGTATTTTGGGGTGGGGCTTCCTCAGACCCTGAGCAAAAGAAACTTGGAGGCCTTTCCCGCAGGATGTAGTGGAAGACACAGCGAGGGCCTCGGGAGATGCTAAGCATCACTTCATAGAACCGAAGGGAGAAGATGCTCAGAGAGCATTTCTCAGAGACCAAACATGTCAGGCTGCTCATCCCCAGGTGGCCAGTTCCACTTCTCACCCAGGGCGGGTTTTCTCGACTTCCTGCTGCCCATGCACCCCACTGTGCTGATGACTGGGTGACAGGCTCACACTCCTGGCTCATTCCAGCGGGGACACATCCACTGTTTAGCCTAATTGTTTCTTTAATTGAAAGTCAGCAGATAAGCACCCGGTTCTTTCCCATGCAAAAGAAGCTTGAACTGGAAGAAAGGAGCCAATGGCATAAGAAAACAAGGCTGGCTTGAGCCGGCTTTGGGCGTTGGGTAAAAGAGGACTTCAAGCCCCTGAGTTCTTGCATCACAATGTATTCGAGTTAATTTGACTGGTGGGGGAGCTTAGTTACCCAAACACTTTAATAGGATTTAAATAGGCTACTCTCAGGCCTTGCGTGGATAAGAATGGACTAGCTAAACCCTCTTTTCTTTAAGAAAACAGCTCCCACACTTGTACAGGCCAAAATAATTAAGTAATTAGCAAAGGCATTTGTCAAAATGCCCAGTGGGGCTGACGAAAATGACAGCTTTGAGAAGGATGAAGAGCTTGCAAATAAGCATTTTCTCCAAGCTCGGGTTGGGGTCAGGCCTGGAGTCTGTGAGGAAAGAGCCTGGCAGGGACTCCAGGGTCCCAGCTCAACCTCTGGGGTTCAAGTTCACTTCCCTATGGCAAAAGCCAAGCTCCTATTTCTAAAGAGGCCTTCTTGAAAGGCCTTTGGAACATCAAAGGGTTCTCACTCTGCAGCAAGTAAGTGAAAAAGAAGGAGTCATTTTCCTTTTCAAAGGATTGAAACCATTAAGCAGCCAAGTCTATGGTAGAAAAAGCACTGGTGGTTTATTGAAATTAAAGGCAGGAAATAGCTGGAAGTTACAAGGCACTCAGCAGTGACTTACTCTGTACCTACTGTGTGCACAGCGAGTTCCTGCATTTTCTTAGGGCCTTCAATGTCTCTTCTCCGAGAAGCTTTCAGTGATTGGCAAGTTGGAGCCAGCCTGGGCTTCATAGTGAGTTTGAGCCCAGTTCAGGCTATGTAGAAAGACCCCAACCCCCCATCACCCCTGTAAAAATACCACAAAAACAAAAAGGAAGAAAGAAAAACAGAAACAAAGAGAAAGAAGGAAAGAAAGAAACAAAGAAGCAAGAAAGAAAAGAAAGACTGAAAGAAAGGGAAAAAAGAGAAAGAGAAGGAAAGAAAGGAAGAAAGAGTATGACCTAAAGGTAAGAGACTGGAAGAGGAAACCTAGCAAGGCTTGTCTGTTCAGATTCTTCTGGGCCTCTGGAGTGGCATTCCTTCCTCCCAGGTAGCGGGCAGGACTCCCTCTGGAATGAGGGTCTTATGACCTACTATCAGACAAGGTAGGACAGAGAATTTCTTTATGGGTATGTCTTGCACGGGCTGGGATTTAGCTCAGTTGGTAGAGCGCTGCACTGCAGTCTCTGAGGTCCCGAGTTCAATTCCCAGCACCGAAAAAATGGGAGAAGGACCTGGCAATCCACTCCCAAGGCAATCCTGAAATAGTCAGCCATTGAAAACCCTATGAGGGTCGCTATGAGTCGGACACCGACTCGATGGCACCTAACAACAACAACAACAATGTCTTGCACAGAAGGGCAGAGAAAAGTTAGAACATTTCTAGGTTTGATGGCTGCCTTTGGGGGCGAGGAGTTCTCCTTTCTGTGACTGGCCTGGAGGAAGAGAAATCCCAGTTTCCTCAGCTGCCTCTGGAGAGAAAGGTTGCAGGGAAGCTTAGAAAGACCTTGCTTCAGAGCCCTTTTCCTTCAGCTCCAAGTACTCAGCATGCCAACGCCCCACATTTGGTGTTTGTTTTCTGAGCCCCAACATTGGCATTTCTTTTCTTTCTTTAATGGATAGGGAAACTGAGGCTCAGGAAACCTCAGGAGACTGGGAACTGAGAGGCAATGTAAAGGAGAGATCAAGAGGTTTGGAATGAAAAATGCCATGCCTTTGAGAGCAGATTCTACTTGTTTAGGTCACAAGAAATGAGACTTTAGGGAAGAGCAATAGATTTAGTAACTAGAAGTTGTCTGTGACTGGAGAGTGGTTTTTTAGTGGAGAGAAATGGGAGGGTAGACATTGTGAGCTTCAGACAAGAAACAAGAGTCTTCTCAGCACTTGGAGGCTGAGGCAGGAGGATCACCAGTTCGAGGCCTGCCTGGGCTACATAGCAAGACCCTGTCTCAAAAAACAAAACAAACAACAAACGAAAAAGAATGAGCTTTCTAAAACAGCAACGAGAGGGAGGAGTGCCACGAATCGTCCACTTTTGGAAGTTCTCCAAGCCTGACCAAGCAGGTGTGCAGGCTGGGAGCAGGGGCCTCTAGGGAGGCAGTGTGCAGAAGCCAGAAGGAGAGGGGCCATTGGAGGAGGATGGGTCCTTCTGGAAGACAAGTGGTTTAGAGTGGTAGGCTGGAAGGACAGAGCAAGTGCCAACTCTGCCTGAGAAAGAGAAAAGGTGAAGGAGAGGGTGTATAAAGGCAGGTGGCACCTGAAGTTAGAAAAGAGAGGGTTGAGACAGTCGCCTTTGGGGCACGAGAAGACAGTGGCAAGGACTCAGGGGGAAGGGGGCTGGGATGCGTTCTGTCTGTGGAGGAAATCAAGGACCAGGGGGCTGGGTGAGGGGTGGTGGGGAGAGGATGAGGGCAATTTAAGGTTGTGCTGT
This sequence comes from Pedetes capensis, assembly GCA_007922755.1. NCBI lineage: Eukaryota > Metazoa > Chordata > Mammalia > Rodentia > Pedetidae > Pedetes > Pedetes capensis. The sequence continues at coordinate 190,240 of VMDO01000444.1, read as the reverse complement.
GGTGGTGAGCAGGCTCCGCAGGGGCTGGAGGTTGTGGAGAAGCCAGGCGCTTGGAGCTCTAAGCTTGGCGGGAGAATATCTTCATGGGGGACACAGGGTGTTTGGGTTGGGGGTGGGAGGTGCCTGGCATGGGGCCATGTGGAAAGTTACAGGTTCTTAGAAGGCCAAAGGGCAAGGAGACGGGCACATCTCCATAAGAATGGAATGGATGATGGCAGCCTAGGGCAGTCAGATCTTCTAGAAACACAGCCAAGGAAAGTAAAGGGAGAGAAGGCAGGGATGAGACAAGAGCCCCGGAAGTGTTTGTGAGGACTTCTGTGAGGAGGTGGGGCAGTGGTGGTTTAACAGTTTGGAGGACGAGGAGGAAGCCTTTCCTGTCCATTGGAGAGGCAGTGAAGGCTTGGAGGGTCAATGTTGTAGACTGAATATGTGTGTTCCCCCCAAATCTATATGTTGAAACCTAATCCATGGTGTGAGGGTATTTGGAAGTAAGCCTTTGGGGAGGATCTGCTATCATGAATGGGATTAGTGCCTCTGCAACAGAGACCCCCCAAGCCCTCCCTCACCCCCTTCCACAATGGGAGAATACAACAAAAATAGGGCCATCTTTGAACCAGGAAGTGGGCCCTCCTCAGACCCTGAATCTGCCTAGATCTTAAACTGCCAACCCCCAGAACCGTGAGAAATAAATTTCTGTTATGTATAAGCCACTCAGTTTAGGATATTTTGTCACAGCAGCCTAAAAAGATCAAGAGAGTCAGATCAACCTAGCTTCTAATCTTGGCTTTCAAATTGTGTGACCTTGGAGAAGCCACTTGCCATATCTCTAAGTTTTGTTTTCCTTACCTATAAATCTCCGATGTTTATGTGAAGATTGGGAAAGGTAATGATTGTAAAGAATCTGGACAGCCCCTGGCTCACAGAGGACGGGCCATCAATTGCAGTTTTAGGAGATGTCTCAATAGAAAGAGACCTCAGGTCATCTGGCCCAACAGATAAGGAAAAGGAGACCCAGAAGGGCCACAGATAAGGGAAAATGATAGACTTCTATGGGGTCACAGAGTGTAGGACTCTGGGAGGAGCCACAGGCAGGAGGGAGTGCAGGACAGGAGAGATTCCAGACTCCAGAATTTACAAGGCCACCATCCAGGCGTGGCATTAGGTGCAGAGTGCATTGTGTGTGTATGTGGTGGGGTGGGGTGCAGGGTGAGCCATATTTCTTTCTAGTGCCTTTAGGGGTATGAAGCTTGGCTTCTAAGCATATGTGACACTCTAACCAGCCAACTGAGCATTTTGTCTGCAAGTGAAGGTACTTTGCCCATTTGCTGTTCATCCAAACCCCAGGCATTGGCCTCCTTCCTTGGTGGACAGAAAATACAAGACCTGTTCTCCAGTGTACAAGCTTGGACAGTGTCAGAGAGGAAGTCCTCTGCGTGGAAATCACTTTCATCTGCAGCCATAGCACTTACCTTCACACCCCCAGGGTCTGATTCAGAATGAGTATGCTGTAAACCCTTACTGAACCACTGAATGAAGAAGCCCTTCTTGATTTTTGAGAGGACAGGTTTTGCCATCCACCTCTGCAGTTGAATCGCTTTGTGGGGATTAAGTAACCAGGAGGGCTGGGGTTTGCTCAGTTGGTAGAGTGCTGCTCTGTACTCTCCGAGGCCCCAGGTTGGATCCCCAGCACTGAAAAAATGGGAGAAGGATGTGGCAGCCCACTCCTGAAACATTCAGCCACTGAAAATCCTATGAATAGCAGAGAAGCACTGAGATAGTGCCAGGCATGGTACAGTCTTGGGGAATGTTTCATTCTGCTGTACGTAGGGTCATGATGAATCGTACCCAACTCAATGGCACCTAATAACAAGAAGTAACCAGGAATTTGACAAATTAGGGTTTAAATCCCACCTTCATCATTCACTACTGGTTCACCTTAGGATCCCTTTGATCAGTGGGTGATGTGTTGCTCTATCATTCCTAATGCGGCATCCGCTGGGCACCCTCAGCGGTGGTGGCTGTTTTTTCTGTCATCATCATAGTGCTAGCTCTGGCGGCACACACAGACTTACCTTCTCTCTGTTTATTCGAAGCCGAGGGCCGTTTTGCCTCGCATTCTAGAAATTGCTATGAAGAAGCTAAGGGAATAAGAAGACTGGCTCTCTGCTCCCCTCCTCCAAGCCCCACTAATGCCCACTTGGTTTGGTGCTTTGGTGGAAGAAGACCCAAGGAAACCATTCCCTGATTCCAGCCCCTAGGTGTCTTCCACTTCATGTGCATTTGCCCAGGCGGAGTGGCCAGGTCAAGGCTTGCTTCAAACAGCCCTGATGTTTTGGGGTGCTCACCGCCAGCAGAAGAAACCCTCTGCATGGAAATTACTTTAATTTGCAGTTGACAAAAGGCAAATTGCTGGCATTTTTTTGCTTGGAGCCTGGAATGTAACCTTGCATGGCTGCCCCAGACATTCCAGGTGGCAGCTTCCCTTAGTCCGCCCAGCTTTCTAGCTCAAAGGAGGAGGTAGAAAAGAACTTAAGTAATTTTACAGGGAACAAACCCCTCTGTCATGATTTCATTCCACCAATTTCTCTCCCTCCGAATTCCCTGCTGCTCTTGTCAGCATAGAAAGCAGAGTCAAAGTGGACATCCTATCATGTGATCTGTTTCCTTTCCTTAACCTTCAGTCCGTAGATTTGTGTGTGCCCGATGAGGTCGTGAGAGTGGCCCTCTCAGCTTTATTGCTGGGGCTCAGTACATATTTGTTGGAGGAATCAATGAATGAATGGATGGGTGGTTTCCAGTGCTTTCATAAAGCCAGAGCATTTTTATCTGTCTAGTGAAAGACTTCCAGAGCATTCTATAAGTAAGGGCATCCTTTAGATGCAGTGCTGGTCACCTTCCACTTAAAATATGTCCCAGAGATGCCTGTCTGGGGTGGGGTTCCGTGGAATGCAGACAGAATGGGAGGCCCTTTAGGCTGCGAACCTGAGGCTACTGCTGCCATCTTGTGGGCAGTATTTGAAACGCAGGAGATGTGACACTTCCATTTCCCCCTAGGAAACTGGCTGATTCTACCATGGAATATTTTTGTTTGCAATGTATTAAGCCATGTTTCCAGAGCCATCTTTAACCTATCTCTAGTCTTCTGTTGGAGTAGTAATAATAATTATAATAATAAGTTACACTGGTTGAGTTTTGTGCACTGTGCTAATAATAGAATCAGAATTTGACCCCAACCTATCTGCTTGGACCCAATTCTTGGCCATTATACTACACTTTCCTTTTTTTTTTTTTTTTTCCACTTCTTCTTCTTCCTCTTCCAGATCACTCCTGTGAAAGTGCACTGATACCTGTAATCACATCGTATCACAATGATCTGCTTTCCCAGTAGGACAGAGAGCACCTTGAGGGTTGGTCAAAGATATTGAGTACAGAGATTTTTAAAATCATTGTTTGTACATTAAGTAATGAACTTCCTTCACTTATTTATTTTTGCAGTGCTGAGGACAGAACCTAGGGCCTCACATATCCTAGGCAACCACTCTACCAGTGAGCTACATCATCTCTGGCCCCTGAGTACACAAATATTATTGACCTCTGTGCACCAACTATGTAGAAGACACTGTGCTAGATCAGAAAAATATGAACATCCATAAAACTAGGGTATAGGTGTCCCCAGCATATGCGTGCTGGGAGAATGCAAAGCCATTGGGAAGCATGCACAATGTTCTTGGGATATATTCTAATTGGAGATGGGCAAAGGAGGTGAGTGGGGGCTTAGTAATTTCACTAGTTACTTACAACCTAGTTTTTACATGAACTGGCCTCCCAGTCCCTGTTCAGGTGAACGAGAACCATGATGAGATTCATACCTATGCCTATTTCTTTGCTGCCTAGCCAGGAATACCTGACATAAAGCTGCTTCTGTGAAAAGCAGCTTGTTGCAGCGGGGTGTGGGAAGGAGGAATGGTAGCCTCTCTCTGGGATGGAAGAGGGCACAGAGCAAATCTCAAGTCGGCCATAGGGTGAGACTACCCAAATGTGTCCTCTGTGTTTTTTTTTTTTTTTTTTTTTTTTTTTTGCAGTACTGGGGATTGAACCCAGGACCTCACACTTGCATGCTCTGCAAGTGCTGGACCACTGAGCTGCGCCCTCAGCCCATTTTTTTAGTTTATTTGAGACAGGGTCTCACTAAGTTACACAGACTGCCTCTGGTCTCGAACTCGTGATCCTCCTGCCTCCGCCTCCCAAGCCGCTGGGATTACAGGCATGCGCCACTGCGCCCGGCTTGTCCTCTGTGTTTGATGAAAACTTATAAGCAGCTTTCATTCTTTGTTGTAATCGACAAAAAGTCAAAGCTGATGAAAATAAAAAGCTTGTGCAACAGAATGCAAAAGTTTGAATAAACTTATGAATGACAGCAAGATTTTCAAAGAGCTTCAGACCTACAGGCACACCCTTAGGGGGTATAAATCCATGTCCCTGTATATTAGGGTACTTTGGAGTAACAGTTCCCAAAGTGCCCATGTGTCATTCTTTTATATAGAGATAGTGTCACATTAAGTGACTCAGTTCAGGACAGCTGTTGTTTCCACTTCATTTAAGAACAGAGAATGGCATGTTCATTGACAGGCAAGTGCAGGACCAGATGCTTCAGGAGACATGGAGGCACTGGGAGAATCCCTGTTCTTGTCAGGAGATGGTACGTTTCCCAGCTCTAAGTACCAACATTGCCTGTGCAGGTAGTAGCATCCACAGGGGTTACAGGCAGATGGAAAGACAAGGAGAAAGCAAGAAAGAACTAGAGAGGGAAGAGGGAAGGAGAAGAGAGCAAAGTGCAGAGTGAAATTCGGAAGGAGGTGAAGGAGTGAACTCCAGCGGCTTCAGAGGACCCCTACAATGTCTCGAGGGGTCTGGACACAGGTAAAATGGGAAGTGTCCTCTTTGCTACCCCCACATTGCCATGATGTTACTGCCCAGAGGGACTGCAAAAAAGTCTGCCCACTTTCTGTGTGTCTCGAGCACCACCGTCTTTGTTCTGATGTCAGGAGTGTTGCTGAGAGGGTAGTGTCACTATTATTAACATTTTAACATCATTGTGCTGTTTGATGGTGCCAGGGCTTCTGGGCAGCAGGAGCTGGGCTTGTGACCAGGTTTAGAGTGTGAAGGGGGTGCAATGGCGGTGATCTTAAGTGAAAGCCAACCTCGAGTCAGGTCAAACTGTCAGAGGCTGACAGAGCATGTGGTCATGGCCCCAGCCAGAATCCACTCCTGTGCAGAGGGGCCTGGCTTCTCTCCAGTGCGACCCCTGGATGCCATCCCCATCCGCACGCAAGGTTTACAGGGACCTGGAGGGTAGACCTCCCCAGAGAGCAAGGCTCTGATCCATTCACCAGTTAGCTCATTATAGAAAGCAGGGTGGAAAGGAATAATATTTGGGAAGGAATTTAAAAGCTGTACTCTTCATAGTAGGTACATATGTCAGCCAGATCAACATAATCCTTCAAAGGATTGTGCATTAGGCTTATGCTGTTTTTTATTAAACATTGTTATGAGAAGCACTTCTGTACTCTACAAATAATAATAATAACAATGGCAGCTCACATTGATTGTGGACTTAGCAAATGTAGGAACTATGCTCAGATTTTGTGGAGACATTTTTATCATTTTTTTGATAGAAGAAATAACTTTTTTTCCCCTCTGAGGATCTGAATGTTTTTTTAATCAACCAAGTAAAAACAGTCATAATTTTCTCTTCACTTCAGTTTCCTGGAAGTTCACAGTCACTTTTTAAACCTAAATCTGAGCAATTATCTTGACCTTACAGTGGACGTATAGTATTTGCTTTTCTTCTCTTGGCCTTGTTTTAACCTTGTGAAATTCTGTTTTATAATTTGATTCTGCCTTCTTTTCTTTTCTTCTCCCCCCCCCCTTTTGTGAACTAACTCAGAGCCTCCCCCACTTTAAAAATAATATGAAGCTTACTTTAAACATTGGTGAGACTTCAAAATGCGTTTGTAGATCTTAGAGTACTGGTTGGAGACTCTTGCCCAGGATATTTTAAGTACATTGAGGGTTCTTTAGTAAAATCACATTTTTAAGTGAAAAGAGTCCAAGTATGTGCTCCTTTCTGAAGAATGCTGGAGGATTTCACTGCCTCTCCAGACACAGAGGGGAGACTATTGTCCCCACAGGAGGTCCTAGAAGCTTATTTGTGGCAGCCCCTCGGCTCCTCATGCTGCTCTTAAGGTCCAGCAATCAGGGCTTGGGAAAGGCCCCCCTCAGGGATGGAGAGAGCCTACGGAAAGGCCATCAAGTCTGGCTTGAACCCTCTCAGACTCTGCTGGGGGCTGTATGTGTGTAAATGAGTTCTACATTTCAAGGAAGAAATTGGCAACATGGCTCCAGGGCCTTAAATATGCTCTTGCCCTTTGACTCAGGCATTTCCCTTCTGGGGAATTAATAATTCAAAGAACTAATGAGAAATTCATTCACTCATTCAATGGTGGCTGTTCTGTCTCATTTATAAAGTTGGATAAACAACACAAACATTATCTCTGTCCTTATGATATTAACAGTTTAATAGAGCTAGAAATCCCAAAACATAAGCAAACCTCTTTCTCCATGGATGTTTAAAAAAGCATTGTTAATAGCAAAGAATTGGAAACAAGTTATATCCAATAATAGGGGATTAAACTATAGTAGATCAATATGATGGAATTATTTTCTTTGTGGTTCTGGAAATCAACATGATGGAATTCTAAACTACTTTTCCAAATTAGTTTTTTTTTTTTTTTTCCCATGCTGTAGAAAATGTTTGTTAAACACAATTTTAAGATGGGAAAGAAAACAAAGACATAAAACTAAAGAGTTGTAAAGGCAAGACTGGGGAAGTTCTGAGGGGTGGGATCCCAATTTTATATCTTTTGAAAACAAAGAATAAGCCAGGCAGTGGTACATGCCCTGTAATCTAAATACTCTGGAGTCTGTGGCTAGAGGATCTCGAATTTCAGGCCCACCTTGGGCTATATAGCAAATTCCAGGCCAACCTTGACTGCGTAGCCATACCCTGCCTCAAAAAGCACACCTCCCCAACATAAGAAAGAAAGAAAGCAGAGTAGAAGGAAGTACTGAAGAATATTAACAGTCGTTACTTTATGATAATGACATACAGATATTTTAATTTCCTTTCCTTTTTTTCCCCCAGGGTGGTGGTGGTCCATGAGACAGGGTCTCACTAGATAGCCATAGGCTGGGCTGGAAGTCACTGTGGAGCTCCTACAGGCCTCCAGCTCATGGTCTTCCTCCTCAAGCCTCCCAGGTGCTGGGATTACAGGTGTGCGCCACCATGCCTGGCTTTAGTTTCTTTTTATGCTTGTTTTTGGTTCGTTTTCCAAAGTCTGTATAATAAATATGAATAGATTTTAGCTTTTTCTTTTTTCTTTTTCTGTTTTTTTGTAGTACTTGAGGGTTGAACCCAGGGCCTCTCGCACATGCTTTGCAAGAGCTCTGCTACTAAGCTGCACTCTCAGACCCTTTTTTACTTTTTATTTCAAGACAGGGTCTTGCTCAATTATGCAGGCTGCCTCTGGTCTGGAGCTTCAGATCTTCCTGCCCCTCCCTCCAGAGTAGCTGGAATTACAGGTGTGCACTACCACCCCGGGCTAAATCTTGGCATCTTAAAAGCAATAATGAAAAGGATCAAATTCCTAGGAGATGTATTTAGGCCTTCCTTGACATAGATCTGGAGAGGACAATCTCTAGATATCTCCTGGCTGCAACATTCCTTCTAAGATTTCTCTGCAGGGTTTGCGGACCCCATAGCAGGGCTTTTACAGCCCTCACTGCCCTAGCCAGTGAGAGCCAGATGTGGGAACTCAGCAAGGAGACTGAGGAATTGATAAGTCAAGGCCAATTGGTTTTACTCTGGAAACCCCATTGGCTGCCCCATTCACTGAGACCAAAGTGCACAGGATGGATCAATGTAATTGAATGTAAATTACAGTAAAAGCCCTTTGGAGAGAGAGAATCATTATGTAGTTTAATCCTTAAGTTTTTTGTGCCTTAGTTTGATTCTCTAAATATTTCATCTGACTTGAGCCATTCTGTAGAATCTCAAGGTGTCAGAGTTAGCAGATCATGGTAGCTCTGGAGTCAGATTCTTTTAGGCCTTAATCCTGGCGTCCCCAAATCCTGGCTCTCTGTGAAATTTTGGATCAGTCACTTAGCTTCTCTGATCCTTCCTTATATGTAAAATAGGAAAAAAGTGTGTTAAATAAAACCATCCAGGTAAAGTAGCTGGGGGTTGCAACTTCTCTGTGGCTTTCTTTGCCTGTGGGTGCTCAGATCCATTCCCTAGCCTTCCCCTGACTTCTTCTGTGCTGCAAGGAGCTGATCTATGCAAATAGGTTCTCAGGCTGTGTTTTGGCCTATGGGAAAGCAGAAGGCTGGAGGAAGGGGAAAGACTGGACACTTCCTCCTCTCTCACTCTGCTTTGGGCAAAGTTGCTGGCAGTGCTGGCAAGTCCTCTGAAGTCCCTGTTCCTGCTGGGCAGCCCACCTCTGCCTCTGTCCCATTGCCTCTCTGTCCCTTTTGTAGTTACTTTCCTCTATCAAAATCCTGATAGAGATTCTGTTTCCTGGTAGACTCTGATACTCTTTAACCTTCCATCTACCTGCAGGATTGTTTGTATATTTTGAGACATGGTCTCCCTATATAGCCCAGGCTGGCTTCAAACTCACAATCCTATTGCCTTAGCCTCCTGAGTGGATTGCAGGTGTGCACCACCATGCCCAGCTTCCTGAGATTTTGAATGACCACAAAAAACAATGAATATAAACTTTTCCTGTGCATGCTGTTTAGAGATTGCCTTTGGACTCTGAGTATCAATCCAAAACAGAGACCACAGTCAAAAGAAAACAATGGGTTTGATTATGCTAACCAAAAGTTCTTCATTTTTAGCGTCAGTATACTCTCTAATGGGCTGAGATTTAGCTCAGTTGGTAAAGCACCACTCTGTAGTCTCTGAGGTCCCAAGTTTGATTCCCAGCATTGCAAAAATGGGAGAAGGATGTAGCAATCCACTCCTGAGGCAAGCCGAAAAAAATCAGCCACTGAAAACCCTATGAGGGTCACTATGAGTTGGACAGGACTCCACCACACCTAACAACAACATACTCTCCAGTGGCCCAATCATTTTGGGAGGTAAAGCAACTTTTAAATTTTTTTCAAAATTAAAAATTAGATATAAAGACTACCTTTATAGGATCTATGTGATATAAAGAATTATGGTGCAATGATTGGAAACCTGGTATCTGCCACCCAGTTTAACAAAAACAGAAATTACTCTTATCTTTGGACCTTCCTCAGTTCCATCACCTGCCTCCTCTTCCCAAAGATCTCATTGTTCTGAGCCTATTATCCCCTTCATCTTCTTTATAGGTTTATTATATCCCTAAATGAGGCTGGAGTTTAACTCAGTTAGTGGAGTGCTGCACTTCACTCTCTGAGGCCGTTGGTCCAATACCAATCACCACAAAAACAGGAGAAGGACCTGCAAATCCACTCCCAAAACACTCCCAAAACAATCAGCCATTGAAAACCCTATGAGGGTCGCGCCTGACTCAATGGCACCTAACAATAACATCCCCTAGACAATATATTTAGTTGTACATTTTTTTCTATATGAAAGTAATAATGCTACAGTTTCTTTCCCCTGACTTGCTCTTTCACTCAGCACTGTCCTTAGAGTTTATTCATGCTGTAATGTGTAGCTGCAACTCATTCACTTTCACTGTTTTCTAGACTTTCTAGATGATCATACCTCAATTTATTATCTAATTTGCTGCTAATGGGCATGGGTGTATCTTCAGTGTTTTGTGATTTCTAATATTCTCAAGGGCTGGGATTTAGCTCAGTTGGTAGAGTGCTGCACTGCAGTCTCTGAGGTCCCTAGTTCAATTCCCAGCACCGCAAAAATGGGAGAAGGGCCTGGCAATCCACTCCCAAGGCAATCCTGAAACAGTCAGCTATTGAAAACCCTATGAAGGTCACTATGAGTTGGACTCGACTCAATGGCACCTAACAACAACAACAACAATATTCTCAAATTTGTCTTCAAGTGTGTGAGTATCAATGTTTCTCTAGGGTACACACTTAGGAGTGGAGTTGCTGGGTCACAGAGCAGGGGCTGTCACCTTTAGTAGATACTGATAAATTCCTTTCCACATCAATTTTACCAGTTTATACCCTATCACCTGTGTAAAAGAGCACACATTGTTGAGCTAGGAGTGTAGAGTGCCTGCCTAGCATGTGCAAGGCCCTGGGTTTGGTCCCCAGCACTATGTGTGTATGTGGGTACACACAAATTTGCCCATCTGGAGGGTATGAAATGATATCTCTAGATTTTTTTTTTCAGTACTGAGTGGTTGAACTCATGACTTTGTGCATGCTAGGCAAGTGCTCTACCCCTGAGCTGCACCCTCAGCCCTTTTCTGTTTTTTATTTTGAGACAGAGTCTTGCTAAGTTGTACAGGCTGCCTCTGTCCTTGAACTTGAGCTCTTCCTGCCTCGACCTCCTGAGTTGCTGCGATTACAGGCAAGTGTCATGGGGCCTGGCTCTCTTTGTGTCTTTAATTCATATTTTTGTCTTTCTTAATGAGATTGAACATCTTACCATATTGGCTGTTTGAGATTTCATTTCTGAGAGGAGCCTGCTGGAGGCAAGCTAAATCTGATTCCCTGGTCATGGCTGACTTAGGGCAGCAAAGAAGGGTGATGAGGGTCCAGAAGGGAGGGAGTTGCTGGCCTGAGCACAGTGGAGAAGGGATACGGTTGCAATGGCAGAGATTCACCGACAGCTGCTCAGCCTGGGGGCCTCCAGTTGAATCTCCGTCTTAGAGGGAGACCACTATTCTGTTGACTTTGACAGCAAAATGCACCTGAGTCCCACACTCAGAGTTCCTGAGTACTGAACAGCAAATGTCCATGGAGCAAGGCAGGGGATCTGTGGTGACCTAGCAGGCTTGTGTCCCCAGCCAATTTTTGTCCTGTGAAGTGGTGGTGGACCTTTCAACATGTCAACAAAAGTCCCAAAGATGACTTTTACATGACTTTTTCCAATTCTTAAACATTGGCAGCTGTTTAAGAAAAGGCAGTTTGGTTCAAACAAACTATATTTAGCTGTTAAGAGGCCCACTATGACCTGTGCTTTGAAACAAGAGTCACCCCTCAGACAGTCAGCAAGTATTACCTGTCTCTAGGGCCTGGGGACCTATTTTTTTGTAGGAAACAAGAGAAAGAGTAAGTCTCTGAATTCACAGAGGGATCTAAAAGGGGCCTTTCATTCATGTAGTAATTTTTTTGGTAGTAAAATATACATAGCATACAATTTACCATTCAGTTGCATTAAGTATATCCACATTATACAACCATCCATCCACAGAACTCTCCATCATGTAAAACTGAGACTCAGTACTCACTAAACAACTCCCCATTCTTCCTCCCCTAGCGCCATCATCCTATTTTCTGTCACTATGAATTTGACTATTCAACATACCACATGTAAGTGGAATATATGATTGTTGTCCTTTTGTATCTGGCTTATTCACTTAGCATAATGTCTCCAAAGTTCATCCATGTTGTAGCATGTGTGAGAGTATTCTTCTTTATAAGGCTGAATAATATTCTACTGTGTGAGTATACCACATTTTGCTTATCCATGCATTTGTCAATGAGTACTCAAGTTTTGTCTCTGCCCGTTTGGGCTGCTATACCACAAATATCAGACTAGGTTGCTTATGGGCTGGGATTTAGCTTAGTGGGTAGAGCGTTGCGCTGCAGTCTCTGAGGTCCTGAGTTCAATTCCCAGCACCGCAGAAATGGGAGAAGGGCCTGGCAATCCACTCCCAAGGAAATCCTGAAGCACTCAGCCATTGAAAACCCTATGAGGGTCGCTATGAGTCGGATACCGACTTGATGGCACCTAACAACAACAACAACAAGGTTGCTTATAAACAACAGAAATTTGTTTGTCACATTCTGGAAGTTTAGAAGTCTAAGCTCAAGGCACCAGCAGATTGTGTGTCGAGTGAAGGCCCACTTCCTCATTCATTGATGACCATCTTGCTGTGTCCTCCCATGGAGGAAAGGAAAGGGATCTCTCTTGGGCCTTTTTTTATGAGGGTACTAATCCCAACTGTGAGGCTTCCACTCTCAGAATCTAATCACTTCCTAAAGGCCCCACCTCCTAATACCATCACCTTGTTGTTGTTGTTGTTGTTGTTGTTGTTGTTAGGTGCCGTCGAGTCGGTATCTGAGTCATAGCGACCCTCATAGGGTTTTCAATGGCTGACTGTTTCGGGATTGCCTTGGGAGTGGATTGCCAGGCCCTTCTCCCATTTTTGGGGTGCTGGGAATTGAACTTGGGACCTCAGAGACTACAGCGCAGTGCTCTACCAACTGAGCTAAATCCCAGCCCACCATCACCTTGGGACTCAGGATTTCAGCATCTGAATTTTGGTGGTCAGAGGCATGTCTACAAATATTCAGGTTACTTCCACTTTTGACTATTGTGAGTAATGCTGCTGTGAATATGGTGTATAAAAACCTCTTTGAGTCCCTGCTTTCATTCCTTTTGGACATAAGACCCAGAAGTGGAATTGCTGGATCATATACTAATTTTATATTTATTCTTTTGGAAAATTGTTCTACTTCCTTAGTATTTTTTACTTGCTTTCTTTCATTAGGATCATGTAGTTAGAGGCTGGGGGAAATTGGCCTCATGGGATAGTGACGATTTGCGTCACTTTCTAAGGCCACATTTCAAAAACAGAACATGTCTGTCACCCTTTGACCTGTATCTGTGTGGCTGCTCTTGCCCTGAAGGATGATGATGATCAGGATGATAACTAAAATATATGGAATGTTTACTTTGACCCAAGCGCTGTGCTTAAAAACCTTGGTATATTTTAAATCACTTTACCTTCACCATTTCTGAAGGCTCTAGGAAGGTCACTGTCCCAACTTTACATCTGAGGAAACTGAGTTACAGAGAAGTCGAGATATAAAATGATGCAGGGGCAGACAAAACCCTTTAATTCAGTGCTTGCTTTCACAAATGAGAGAACAGAGGCCCGAGAAGAGATGCCCCAGGTCACAGGGTTACGTCGTGCCTAAGCTGGAGTGAGCTCGCATGCTTCCAGACGTCTGGAACCCCCTGGCCCCCAGCTCTTGCTGCTCTAAAACAGGATTCCATCATTTATTTTGTTTATCCCGTTGACCCAGGTGAAACCTCATCCTAGAGGCTGCCGCGCCGGCATCTGGATCCGGCTGGATATTCCAGTTCCTCCTCCCGATAATTACTGGGGCAGGACTTTGCTGAAATATGATGGGAGAGGATTACAGGTTTGGCTCTGGCATGCCGTGAAAACACATGGAAGGAGCACATTAATACTAGTCAAGGACTGCAAGAGCCTTTTTAAAGAAGTTGAGATAAATTTTGGCAAAATCGGGTTGCTCTGGGAAGCATTCAATATACTATGCGGGAGTTGCTCAAAAAATTATGATCTTTTAAAAATTTGTCTAACTTGTCCGCATGGTGGAAACCTGGAGCGTGCACCTCCTGCAACTTTGCACCCCAAGTGACAAGGGGGTCCCTACACATGGCAGGCCTGTGGTTTTCATTATGTCCCTTTAGTCGTTAGGATTTGCAGTTAGTCCAAGTTACATGTTTCTTGCGTGTTTTTCTTGAACTTCATGAACTCTGGCGTTTCGTTTCACGGACGTATACATATCCAAGGGAAAAGCAGCCTCCCTTTGATCTTCCTTGAGGCCTCCTCGTGTTTAACCTAAGGAAGATTAGGGAGTTTTCATTCGGCGCTGAACAAACACAAGGCTCAGCTGTGAAGATGGTGGGCGCTTAATCTATTTACAACATCGACTCCATGATGAACTCACTCCGCATAAGCAGACTTTACAAAGCATTCCTCCGAGTGGAATTCCCATCTGCCTTCAGAGGCTGTGTGCAGATGGTCCAGGGTACTGGATGTATTGGCCTCGCCAAAGAAGCTATTTAGCATGAAATATTTTAAACTGTAGAAGGTTTTCAAGCTTTGAAATCACCATCACTCTTGTTTCTCCACAGAGTAGGAAAGTCGTGCTTTGTGCTAACTCTGTCTCCTTGAACTGAACAGCCACTTTCTGGAAAGGGCTTTCACCTTCTAGTGTTTGTAATAACATCTACTCCACTGGTGAGCAGAGTCAGCTCCAGGCCTTGGACAAACAACCCTCAGAGCCAGGATGAGCTCAGAGGGGCAAAGAGCTGCCACTCGACCAGCACCTGCAGAACCAGACAGCTCAGCTCCTCTCTGCTCCAAAGTGGGTTTCTGAAATGGGTTTCAGAACCCTGTCCACCTTTCAAATAGTTCTTTATACCAACATGCATGCATAATTGTGACGTGTTTTATTTTCTAGCCTTAAAATGAGAAAGGAGGAACGAAACCAAGTCAAGTGTTAGCCTGTCAGAATTTTCAGTTCCCTGTCACCCCATGGCATCGATGGAGATTTATTTTCCTAATGAAGGCTCCAGCTTTAATGGTGGTGCTTGCTACAATCAGTTAGGACTAAGTGTTATTTAATTCACAGTGAAGCAACAATCTGACTAGACCGTGATTAGTTCCAGCTTTTAGCTATCATTTATCGGTCACCAGGCGGCTAACAACCTCAACTGAGGGACCATTATCTTTTGACGAGATGAAGCTTTTTCTAGGGGAAGGGCGGGAGAGGAGTTCTACCCAGAAAACCCTGCTCAATACTCTCCACGGGAATTATTTCATTCCTAATAGAGCTTTCCTGCCTTTTATTCCAAGGAGCCACACCAATGGCTTCAGGTAGGTGCAGTGACAGCGAGGAAGAGAAAGACTCCTGTCAGCCATTTCTTTGTCCCCTTGGCAAGTGCTCCCCAAGTGAGGGGCTGTGGAGAGTGTATTGGTAGGGCTCCTTGGAACAAAAAGATTTAGCCTGCAATACTGAAAAGGCAGTTCTAGGTTTTCAAAATAGGTTTTAGCCACTATGATGTGCTGAGACGTGTGTTCGGATTTGTCCACACTAGTGCCATACCAATATTGAAAATTTTCGGATAACATCCAAGCCTGGGACAGTGCTCTTGTGTGAAGCTACTTTTTCCCCCTTTAAAAAAAATACCATCTCTTTTCTATTATTAGAGTGTCCCCTAAGTTAAATGAAAGCTGTAGACCTTTAGTTAAGGTCTGAGCAAGATGATGCGGTAGTGTTAGAACATAGTTTGTGTGTAGGTTCAGGATTACCCGAAGGGGTTGGGAGGCTATGTGTACCTGGAGTCCTAGTCTGTGCATAGTGCAGCTGTTAGTGACAGCCATGATGATACCAATCCGCTCCATAACAGGGAGGCTATTAGGTCAACCTGAGCTAACAAACAGGACACATACCCTCTGTTCCATTGGACCAATGCAAGTGTCTCTGCCACCACCAAACACAAAGCAACCTGCACAGAAGGGTCTGGCGTGGCAAGAGTTTGCTTCTTTTTCTACCCCCTTGACCTGGGATCCTTTTTCCTTTCCTCTTGGTCTTGGGAAAGTAGAGATAGCCTTATGTCTTGCTTCTGCTTTTCTTCTACCTAGTGAGTCTTTCTTGTGTAAAACTCCACCTATTTAGAAGGAAGAGAATACATTCTTGGTTCCATTTTTGGAACTAAAACATTTGACTTTAGCTGGTCTAAGGCAACACCTAAAACTACCATACATTGAGTACTTGCTGGACATCTGCTGGGCACTGGGCTTTGCTAAGGCACTTTTGATACAGAATTCCATTCAGCCCTCGCTTCCACCCAGGGAGGGAGCACTATTTCTGCCAAGTAGTTGATGAGTCTGAGGCATGGGCCAGGGTGCAAATCCAGGCCTGCTGCTCTGTGGTACCTTAGGGTGCAAATTGTACAGCTGTTACTTGTGATCTCAAGGAGCTTATAGTTAGTCATGAAGATGAGCTACATCTCACAGCTACCAAGTAAAACAAAGGATGTCAATGTTTGTCAAACCCAAGTTTGTGGATCTATAGGAAAAGAATTATGAACCTCCATGATCGACTATTTACAAATTATTCTCTAAATATGCACAAATATTGACCTTGCATGTTGTTGTTAGGTGCCATTTAGGTA
Source organism: Pedetes capensis (assembly GCA_007922755.1). Classification (NCBI taxonomy): domain Eukaryota; kingdom Metazoa; phylum Chordata; class Mammalia; order Rodentia; family Pedetidae; genus Pedetes; species Pedetes capensis. The sequence continues at coordinate 174,054 of VMDO01000444.1, read as the reverse complement.
GCATCTGACTCATAATGACCCAATGCACGACAGACGAAACATTGTCGGTGCTTCTCTGCTATTCACAGGGTTTTCGGTGGCTGATTGTGTTTTAGGGATGGGTTGCTGGGTCCTTCTCCCAAGCCTACAGCACCTGGTATTCCCAGGTGGTTTCCCATCCAAGTACTAACCAAATCCGACCTTGCTTAGCTTGCAGGATCTGATGGGATTGGATGTCACAGAGATACAGCTGCAGGCAAATATTGCATAAACTCTTCATAATACTGCTATCTTGATACATTTCTTCACCCAAACACACCCCCCCACACACACACACAGGCATTTGAGTTCTTATGGAGTTGTTAGGTGCCATCGAATTGGGTGCGACTCGTAGTGAATCTCACAGGGTTTTCAATGGCTGTTTCAGGCTTGTGTTGAGAGTGGACTACTATGTCCTTCTTCCATTCTTGCAGTGCTGGGGATTGAACCTAGGTTCTCAGAGAGTGTCGAGCTGCAGCATTATGCTTTTCTTTTTTTCATTTCCCCTACAACAGCATTTTCCTATGCCAGTAACAATATTGGAAAAATTGGATTTTTCATTCTTGTACTCACATATGGGATTTTGCCATATATCAAATCATTCCTTGATACATCAGCATTTAGATTGTTTACAGTTTATACCATTATAAAGCACATAGTCACATGGACTTTGTAAATGGACCTTTGGCTGCCTTTCTGATTTTTTCCTTGGAGTAAATACTCAGGAGTAGAATTACTGAGTCAAAGGGCACAAACACTTGTACAGTTTTATATATATATATACACACATATACACAGAGGGTACCAAAATGTACACACATTTTAAGAAAGGATAAAACTGCAAAACTGTAATATTCAGTATGGTACATTCAGTATGTACCAATATCAAAGGATGAATATAAGTCATATTTGATTTTTTCAATTACAAAAGGTGCTCAAAGTGGTATCCATAGCTGAAGAAACAGGACTTGTTGCTGTGTGAGGCCTCCTGGATTTTCCCTTGTGTACATTATACATAGTACCATGTGTCTCAAACTTATCACAAATGTGTACAGTTGTTAGGTGTGTTGGAGGTTCTGTTGCATACTCACATCTCCATTGTCATTGTACTTCCAAAACATTCTCGAATTTCATTTCTTTCTTTCTTTTTCTTTTTTTCTTTTCTTTTCTTTCTTTCTTTTCTTTTTTTTTTTTTTTTTCAATACTGGGAGGTTGCACTTGCATGTTTTGTAAGTGCTGGGCCACTGAGCTGCACCTCCAGCCCATTTTTTTACTTTTTGAGACAGGGTTTTGCTAAATTATGCAGAATGCCTCTGGTCTCGAACTTGTGATCCTCCTGCCTCTGCCTACCAAGTTGCTGGGATTACAGGTATGCACCACTGCACCTGGCTCATTCTCAAATTTCAAATACCACTTCAAAATTGTCTTCCACTTCTTGAATGACAACCAAGCTTCTGCCATTTTCTTTGACTGTCCAGTCTGTAGCATGGTAGAGCTAGTATTCATTTGACTGATGCCATCTTTTGAGTGTGCATCACCTTACACATTGTTACCATAACTCAATTTCGGGAAGCAATGCATAGATAACACCCTTTAAATTGTGTATACATTTTTTGGCACCCATAGTATATGATCTCCAGAGCTGTTGTATTTGTTCCCTTTTGAGATTGAAGGATCACTTTGGGGCCCAAGAGGTGTCAAGAATAGAATATTATTTTAATGGAAGTTCAGGGGGCAGGAGGGCTGCCAGTGAAGGTGGCTGACGTGCAGCCTCACTGGAAGCAGGGTACAAAGTACACGGGGATGATGAGTCTGTGATTTAGTTAGAACCATGTCTCTCGATGTTTTCATTTTAATGACCGAGCACACTTTGCTAGGATTTGAGGCACAACACTGGAGGGAATTAAAATATCAAAAAATGTGAACCACCTCTGCAATAATGCCTGCCGTCATCTTTGCAGTATAACTTTGGCTAAATGTCTAAACACATTGCAATTATTGCATCATTTCTTTATCCCCTTAGTCATAGGCTGCTGATTAAACAGCAGAACTGTTTACTGATCTCACCATGGTCTCTTGTATCTAGTAACAGGACAAGGTCTCCCATGTTGTAGAAAACATGCTAAGTCACTCTGGTGTGGGCGTGGAGTCACGCTATGTTACTCTTGTATCTCATTATTTGAGTGTCTCAGCGATGTGTTCCTCTAGACAGACTTCCCACCGGTGGTGTAGTATTGTGGTTAAGAAATGTTAAGAAACCTCTATCTTTTATTGGTTGTATGGCCTTGGGAAAGTTACTTAACCTCTTTGTGCCTCAATTGCTTGAACTGTAAAATGAAGTTGATAATATTACTTGCCTAAATTTATAGGGTTACTTTGCAGATACAGTAGTTGATGCACATAAAGCAATTAAAATAGTGCTGTGCACAGAGTAAGTCCTTTTAATGAGTTGTGGTGGTGGTGTTAGGTGCAGTCAAGACCATGTTCGACTCATGGCGACTGTATGAACAACAGATGAAACACTATTGTCAGTGCTTCTCTGCAATTCATAGGGTTTTCAATGGCTGATTGTTTTGGGGGAGTGGGTTGCAGGGTCCTTCTCCTTTAGTAAGTGTTAGCTTTTATTATTTATCATATTAGCCTCAGTTGGACCCACTATCCAAAATTTATTAGCATACTTACAAAGGGTTTATGGTCAAGTGGAATGCTGTGGTATGTTCTCTCAGACCAGGAGACTAGGAACTACCTCCTTCCCAACTTGATCCGCAGATATAACAAACAGTTATGTGTAAAAGATAGAAAATTTTTATTTGCATTCATCATAGAGGTTGAATAGAGTCTCATGATGTTTATCTATACAAAATATCATAACAATGGTTGCAGGAATAAATAAGAATTACTCTAACTATTCTGTTTTTATAATGCACAGCTTTTACTCTTGATCACAAATAAGAAAGTATATGACATCAAGATACAGAAAATTTCAAACTCTACTTTAGCATTTTCCAAAACTTGAAACCTAGAATGAGGACACATAAAAAGATGATGTTTAAATGGAACCAGCCACCTTGAAAAAATGTTCTGAAAAAAAAAAAGTGGTTAAAACTTTTGATACTTCAAAAGATAACATGATAAAAATGTTTCTTGTCAGCTTGGCTTTCCAGGATGTAGACACTTTGGGAACTGATGGGCCTTGGTAAAGCAGTGTAACACACCATCAGGTTATAGTCTCAGACACAAACAAAATCCCACTGAGATTCAGTCCAGGAACAGAGGAAGAATTTCCTCGTTGCTGAGCGGCTCTTGAAATGCAATTGTTCCTTTCATTATACATTTGGCTTCACAATCTTCATTGACAAATAGTTCTGAAAAGGAGACAGTACGTACATATATAAGTATATGCATATGTGTATATATATTATATCTTCTGCCTGCAGCTGTAGCCCTGTGGCATCTGATCCCATCAGATCTCAGAAGCTAAGCAGGGTCGGGCCTGGTTAGTACCTGGATGGGAGACCACCTGGGAACACCAGAAGCTGTAGGCTTGGGAGAAGGACCTGGCAACCCCCTCCCAAAAATCAATCTGCCATTGAAAACCCTCTGAACAGCAGAGAAGCACTGACAATAGTGTTTCCCCTGTTGTACAGAGGGTCGCTATGAGTCGGATACTGACTCGATGGCACCTAACAACAACAACAACAATTATATCTTCTATATGTGTGTATTTTGGACATATAGTCAGGAGGGGACCAATCCCTAGAGAAGGACATCATGTTTGGGAGAGTGGCAGATCAATGAAAAAAAGGAAAGCCCTCCACTAGATGGATTGACACAGTGTCTGCAACAATAGGATTAAACATAAATAAGATCATGTGCCTGGCACAGAATCGGGGAGTGTTTTGTTCTTTTGTACATAGGGTCACTATGAGTCAGACCCAAGTAGACAACACCTAACAACAACATATAAGTATGTTGGGGTTTCTCATTCCCAGAACTATGGACATTTAGGACAGGATGAATCTTTCTTATTTGCTAGTACCCTATAGATTTCATAGTGTTTAGCAGCAACTCTGGATTTTACTCAATGGTTGCCAATAGATCCCCCCAAAATGTCCGTAGATATTGCCAAATGTCCTCTGGGAACCCCTCTGCCCCCCAAAAAAATTTAGAACCACTGGTTTGCATCAATGGAATCTAATTCAGGAAGAAGAAAATAATTACATGGTGTTTTTTAAATGGTCAAGATAGATTGGACCATCTACAACTGGAAAGCAGTGTTCATATACTTGAAGTTAACCAGTTGAAAGTATAACCTTGGGAAAAATGGAGACATACAACTGCTACTATGGCTATATGCTACCAGATACAAAAATACCTATATTATGATCAAGATGCACTGGTGTAAGAGCCTTTGAAAGCCTCCTGCTGCATTTAGTGCCACTCACCTTGCTTCTGTCCATGGTTTCCTTTGCCCGAACTGTCCCTTCTCCACTCACCAAACTGAGCTCAAATGCTACCCTCTGATGAAAGTATCCTCAGCAGTGGGTTCCTATAGTAATTTGTTTCTATCCCACATCTATCCCTATTACAGGCTGCTTCCCACAGTATTTACTTATTCATATGCTGCTTGTTCCAGACCATGAACTGGTCATGGGAAGAAATCATGCCTTGGACATGGCTATATGCTAACTCAGCCCACAATAGATGTTCCATAAATTCCCTGAATGGAGGAATAAAGGTATGACATCTATGCCCAAGGGAAAACCTTGCGTTTGGACTCTAATTTATAACTATAGGGAGTAAGGGACATTTAAGGGAAGATGACGTGTGATGTGGGTCTTAGAGAATAAGATTTTGATAGACAAAATGTGAGCAAAGGCATCCAGACAGGTAAAAGCAAAAGTATCTGGCAGGCAGGGGTTCAACTATCTAGTCTGGGTAGAGTACAGAGTTTGTGCCTACAGCTATACTACCTTGGCATTTGATATTGTCAGATCTCAGTAGCATAAGCAGGGTCAACCCTGGTTAGTACTTGGATGGGAGACTTCCTGGGAATACCAAGAGCTATTGACTTGGGAGAAGGACTGGGCAGCCACCTCCCAAAATGATCAGCCATCAAAAACCCTACGAATATCAGAGAAGCACTGACAATAGTGGTGGGCATGGCACAGTATCTGGTAGTGTTTCATTCTGTTATACATAAGTTTGCTATGAGTAGGACCTGACTCAACAGCACCTAACAACAAATGGGGTTCATGGAGACCTATAATAAGCTTGAGAGAAGGACCCAACAGCCCACTCCCAAAAATCAATCTGTCATTGAAAACCCTATGAATAGAGAGAAGCACTAACAATAGTGTTTCACCTGTTGTATGTAGGGTCACTATGAGTCAGACACCAACTTGATGGCATCTAACAACAACATAATGAGCTTAGACTGGGATCCCTGAATTCCAGGACAAGGAGAAAGCATGGAGGACAGTTTGGAATAAGTAAGTATGAGTGGAGGAAGGTCAGCTGGAAAACCTGCCTACAGTCTAGACAAACAGTGATAAAGCCTTGGGTGCTTTCTCCTAGAATTCCTGAGCCAATGGTTTTTTCCAGACCATAAAGTACTGCCTATAATTTGGGAAACCCTAAGAGCGTAATTCTAACCACTGGACACATTACATCGATTTTTCCAAAAGTGGAAGGCTTGCGACACCACAATTGCTCAGTGAGTGATCCTTCTGAGCAGCAGGCCCAGTGACTGGCAAGCTGGCTGCCTGAGCATAGAGCCACGCGGAGGACCAAGGCGAGAGGCCTGGACTTCCTACCGGCAGCGAGTAGAGGAGCACAGCCAGGAAGAGCAGCAGGATGAGCAGGATGAGCAGGCCAATGATCACCCACTTAAACCGGCGCCACACGATGAACCGCATGGTCTTGCATGGGTTGGTGAACCAGAGGAAAGAGGTTTCCGGTCGACTGCAATGCAAAGAAATGGCATTACCTACCCGACCTGGGAGGGACACACAATTTACCCCAGAGCTTAATGGTTTAAGGAATAACTAATGGCTTTCATAGAGTCTGGAAAAGATCCTATTCCCTGTAGCTGGCTGAGAAAGGCTCAGGTCCCCATCACAGGCGAAGACACTGCACTTGGGTTTCATGGGGAAGGAGAATGGTTAAAATGAGGCCACAGCATTCACCTCTCCACCCCCCACAGCCCACGATCAAGTATGCAGTTAGGAGGCCATGGGCTAATCCACTCCATTAAGCCAATTGGAAGGGGGCTTTCAGACTGCAGGTGTTTGGGGACCAGACAACATGGAGAACAAAGAGGGCCTCTCACTTCGGTGGGTCCAGCTTGGGGTTCATGTTGGGTTCATCTCGCCCCTTCCCTGCTGGCCTCTCGTCGGCCTCCTTCTCGTTGAGAACTTCCAATGTCATCTCAACTTTCCCCTTCAGTAAAGCAGAACAGGGTAAACACATGACATCACGTTTCACAAATATTTTTACTTCGACCAAAGGAGTATTCCCTGAGCAATGATTTTTATTCTTGTAAAGCAATCCTTAGATTGCTTTAAATGGGTCTCGAGAGATTTCTTCACATTTCCTCTTCCATGTGTTTCTGAGCCAACTCCATGTGGGAAACGGGGAGGACAAATTGCTTTCCCTCCTCCCTGCTTTTCCGTCTCTGTACCCCTGTCATTGTACCATTCCCGCATCAATCTCCTTGCCTTCTCATGCACCTTCCTGTGTAACTTTACATGGACCCAGACAAACTTGTGGACTGCAAAGCACAATGTTTAACATTCAGGGAGCATTAACTATAAGCTTATACTGCAGCCTTACTGTGTGCATCAGTGCCTGCACTTAGTAGGTACTTGATGTATATTAGCTGAATGAATGAATGAATGGTGAATGAATGCTGCCTCCTTGCTGATGGGTTCCTGAGTGGTACACCAGCACTGTTAAGCCTTCTCTATGGATAATCTTTTGGAATGTGCATGGTAATCCCAGAAGGTGCTATTTTTGTCCTCATGTGTAGACAAGGATGCCGAGGCCAAAAGAGGTCTAGAAACATGCCCACTGATAGTCTGCCTTAACTAAGGTTGTAACAGACTTTCTAGGACCTCAGAAAGCCACTATGTCCCCAACAACTGGTGAAGCCCTGACACTGATGTTCACTTAGGCATAGGTGGGCAGGCGGTGCCTCTGCTTACAAACCAGGCAAAGCTAGGTGCCTGACTTCACAAGTGCTTAAGTTCTCCAAGCCTGTTTTCTCATTCAATAAAACAATGATAATATCTACTTCAGGGTTGTCAGCAGCTTTAAATAAGATAATGTGAAAACTAATCAACAGGGATAGAAAGGAGAGATCAATGGTTTCCTGGGGTCAGGGTGAAGGGAGCAAAGGACTACAGGCATGAGGAAACTTTTGGGATGAATAAGCCAGACACAGAAAGACAAATACCACATGTTCTTGCTCAGATGTAGCAGCTAAAGAAAGTCATGTTGAGAGTAGAATACTGATTACTAGGGATTGGGAAGGAGGTGTGTGGCAAAGGTGGAAAAAGGGAGCTGAATTTGATCAGTGCATGCCACATGCATGTAGGGAAATATGCTGAACTCCATTAATATGTACAATTAACATGGTTGATAAAAAATTTTTTAAAATGAGATTATGATTATCAAGTACCTAATATATAATGTGGTTCATAATTAATGATTGCAAATGTTAGCTATTAATAATAATACACAATGCATTAGATGGTCTTTTGTAACATGGCGTGGTACCTGCACTACCATTTCTATATGAGAACATTAATTTGAATTCCTCAAGACGCTTGTAAGGTCTTTATATTCAGGACTCCTTGCTTCCTCCACCTTCTTTTTGTTTAATGAAAAAAGCTCAGATTTGAAGTTTCTTTTTCTACACTAAATTGTACTGGAAACTCAGCATAAATTAACCTTTTTGGTGAAGGAGGGTCCTAGCCAAATACCATGCCATCATTTAGGCTCCTCATTTTTTGACCATTCCAACCTCTTTACTTTTCACCAACCCTAAACACAATATTCAGAGTCTCCCACCTTTTCTTATAGTCCCAGGTGCAAACTTTTAAGACAGATTAAGATTTCCCTATCATAGCTGGGGTAAATCTATTGATAAAGAGCAAAACCTAACTAATAAGAAGAAGAAATGATCCCCAGCTAGGAAATACTCATACAGCCATCACGCGGGAGCCATCTTTTTCTGTGTAGCATGGCCACCATCCCTTCATGGACTTCTGTTCAAAGAGTGAAGCGGTCTTAGATTTAAGAGGGTTCATGGCTTTGAGGTCCGGAATCATGTCCAAATTGCATTTCTCTGATGATTTTGCTGGAATGATTGTATGATGTAAATCCAGTTCCAGGAAACCTAGCCAAGGAAACAACATTAAGTCCAGATAAGCTTCAAGTGGATCATCCATTGTGTGTGAGTGAACAGAATGTTCCTATCAGAGGAGAAGCAAACAGTGATTTTGAACAGGTGATGGGTCAGTTAGTGAAAGGGACCTAGTAGATGTTTAAATTCTTTCCAGATAGGATGGAAAATGGCAGAAAAAAATAGTTGTCCACTTCTCAGTGTCTCACTGACCTCAGGTTTTCTTTTTCAAAGACATGAGCATAAACATAGTCTCTTTATAAACTCAAGGCAATTAAACATCTATAGACAAAATTTCCACTGAACTCAGGGCTTTTAGATTTGAAATTTGCTCATTTTGGTCCTGATCTGCCCAGAACAGAGAGGTTATTTGTCTTTGGGGACAGACAACTGGTACTTGGAACATGGCGAGCTCCATGGAACACTCATGTTCAAGTCTCTCCTAGAGCAGCCTCAGAAACAGGAGCTTGGAGGAACATAACTGAATAGGAAATCCTCACCAGGGACTGAGAATCCTGGCCAAGAGCGAATGTCTGGAGAAACACGTGTTCTTGTCTGTGGTGGGAGCTGTTAACTCTTCAGTGCCTCTGTCATAGTATGTGAAAAGTATCATTTGGGCTTGGGAAATCCTGTGAACCTTTTCCTTAAGAAAATAGTGTCTGTGATGTGGGGTCAAGTCTATGGACTAATAGGACAAGTGTCTGGTCAAGAGTAGCAGCCATAGGGAGGTTGCAGCAGATTCTCTTTAAACCTTCCGGCTCAGAGAATGCCCTTCATCAAATCATGGCTCTGTAGACCACAGATTATCTCAGCCTTTTCTGAATCTGTGCAGGCTCTTGTCCTGTCTCTCCTGCTGGTGATTGGTTCACCAGTCCTTTTGAAATACAGTCATTCTCCTTTAAACTCTAAAATGAAAGACTTTTCTATTCTGGAAATTATACCCATAAGTTAGCACCCTTGCATACTCATTTGTTTGTTCTACTCTTATTAAGCACCGACCAAGTCAAAAGAATTGTATTAGGTGCTGTGAGGGGTAAAAGATTGAGACATGGCCATTGGGGGGCTTTTCCTTTGCCAGGAAGATTCCCTGGCAGCAAGCAGGGAGACTAGACAGCAAATACGGTGACAGTCAGTGCTGAGAAAATGAGGTCTGAACTGGCATGAGCAGCAGAGCTCCCAGAAATGAGAAACGAAGTGTGCATGATAGAGTGGGTTACATCATAAGGACTGAGTGGCTGGAGGGGTGTGAGGAAGAGCCAAGAGCTGCAGAAGGCCCTGTGTGCTTCTCCCAGGTGGCTGGGGAAAGGGAAGGGCTGTGCGTTGGGGAGGGAGAGTGGGTATGATCAATTTGAGGGGCCAGGCAAATATAAGGTGCAAGGTTGAATTGGCAATAATTGATGTGGTCATTTCCCACCACTCTACATGAGGTACTGGGGGAGGTCAGGCTACACATCTTGGCTTAGGAGCCATGCTTTGCTCAAAGGGGAAAGCTGAAGTTCACCTTCACCTGGGGTAAGAGTACATATAAATCACTGGGCTGGGGAGGGCAGCTGCGGAAGAGCCGGGAGAACTTCAGGGAAGGCTTTGATTTAAAGTGTGGGAGGAAGAAAGATCCAAGAGAAAGGAGGGTCTGGATGGAGGTATAGTTAATGCCTTTAGCTGCAGAGGTTGGACCTAGAGGAAAGCACAATGGCTGTGGGGCTTAGGAGACCTTGGTAATCTTTGAGAACAGCATGGATGAGGGGGTAGAAGGTGGTTCCCAGTGTTAAGGAGAGAGAGAATGGGTAGTTTGGTACTGGAGGAAGGGCTGGGGCATCACCGTGAAAACAGGATTTGAGTCTTCACAGAGCTGGTGGGAACTTTTCCACAACAGCCTCAAGAGTGGATGGGGTCCATAAAAGGGGTGACACTCACTGTCAGGCCACACTCCCCAGAGTACCTTCAGGCAGTGGCGCATGCTTTCTATTTCCCACCCACCTTACTATTAAATTGTTGTTGTTGTTATTGTTAGGTGCCGTCGAGTCAGTATCCGACTCATAGCGACCCTCATAGGGTTTTCAATGGCTGTTTCAGGATTGCCTTGGGAGTGGATTGCCAAGCCCTTCTCCCATTTTTGTGGTTCTGGGAATTGAACTCGGGACCTCAGAGACTGCAGTGCAGCGCTCTACCAACTGAGCTAAATTCCAGCCCACTATTAAATTAGGAAATGTTAATAATGGCTTTCAAGTTTTAATAGATTTCACTAATTCCAAGTACAGTTTCCTAGAGATAATTATCTAAATGTAAGCCATACCCAAGTAGTCATCCAGAGAAAACTTGTCATTATCCCATATCTGAATTATCAGTCGGGGTGGGACTCGAAATTCTGTTTGGTCAATACTCCAGAAATGCTCCTAAAAAGACAATAGACATGGATAAACCAACAATCCTGATTAGTGCACTCTGAAATCCTCACCTTTGGCCTCTGTAAAGAGCATCCAGGCCTGAGGCCTTTCATGGCTCCTGTACTCCCCTGTGTGCCCTTCCCTTTGGCTCCATTCTTCCATTCCATGTGTAAGGAGGCCATCAGTCCTCTCCAGGAAGTTTCAAGGCCACCAACTGGGTGACAAAAAGATGTCCCAGGCAGTTCTCAAACAGTGGGTTTCCTGCTATGTTCCTATCAGTGTGACTTCCTGCTACCCTCTCCTGCCCCACGGGGAGAGATTAATCTCCCCCCCTGAAGACCACCATGGCCTAACTGGATTATCTTCCCAAAGCCAGGTGTGTTAGGCCAGCCCCTGGTGTCACATACTGGGGTGTGACTCCTGCTTGGCAACTTTCTATCCATTCTGCTCTGATGTCTGAGTACTGTCTCACTTTACACTCAGTGGAGAGTAGGGCCCAGACTCCAGTCTTTTTTTTGTTTGTTTTTTTTGTACTGGGGGTTGAACCCAGGGCCTTGTGCTTGCATGCTTTGCAAGTGCTGGACCACTGAGCTGCACCCCTATCCCATTTTTTTTTTTACTTTTTTTGAGACAGGGTCTCGCCAAGTTACGCAGACTGCCTCTGGTCTCGAACTTGCGATCCTCCTGCTTCTGCCTCCTGAGCCACTGGGATTACAGGCATGAGCCACCCTGCCTGGCTGACTCCAGTCTTTCATCAGTGCAGGTTTAAAATGTCCTAGCACTTTTGGCTGTCGAAAAATACTTCTAGCTTTTATATGTTGTGGTCCTTTAAGACCCTCAGATCTCTCACACTAGACATAGTAGAGTGAGGACTAGGAAAGGGTCATTCACATTCTTACCTGTCCCTGTCCCTCTCCTTGCCCAGACAGTATTAGCCAAGAATAATAACACCTCCACAGCCCAGTTACACATGAGTTCCTGTGGTCCTGGTGGCCAGAAAATTCTTCCAATGCTTTGGGAATTAGAAGGCAGAATGTGGAGTCGTTTCTTGTTTTTCATATCTCAGGAATGTCCTTTGCAGGCACAGAGGGCCTGCCTCTGAGAGGCTGGGAAGCCTATCTTGCTACTGTTATACATCCTTGTCTGGTTATCTGGTGTGGGGTCATGCTCCAAATACCACTAGGGCATGGAGAGATCTACCTAGATGTGGGTAAACAGGAAAAGTTACTGTCCCTCAGGGCCTGCCTGACCCTTTATCCCCCATGCTGCCTCATGATCTGGGAGTGTGCCTGATTTGATACCAGGCTGAGCCCCTGTGACTCTAGAAAGTCCCCTCCAAAGGCATACACCCTACCCAGCATGCAAAACGTACTCCCCATGGCGTCCACAGTGAGTAGGGCCAGCAGAGTCCAGGGAGTGCCCTGGTGGGACACAGGGCAGGTACGTTTTGATAAGGTGTGGGGAGAGGAGGTGACCAAGCAGAGACAGAAAAAGCTGATGGAATGCAAGAGGCAGAAGTGGGACAGGGGACCTATAGAAGACACCTGTTTTTGCCCACCCAAGTTTCAGGCCCCATTTTTGGGTGAAAACATGCAGATTCCTTGCTAAACTCCTCCTTCTCCAGTCAATGCAGGCTGCGGTTGCTGACTCCATTCCTAACTGCAGAGCTTGGCCAATCAAATTGCTGCATCCTTGGGCACAGTGGTCAGTTTAGGGCGCAACACATGAGTATGAACAGGCAGAGACACCAAGGCACAATTCCAGAATGCTGGCTAGCACCACAGGGGCTCCCTTCTTCCGCTAAGGTTTGCTAAGAGGGCGGGGCGTGATCTGGGGCTGCTGGCTGCCTGGAAGTGATGTCCACTGAGGAAGGCTGAGCAGAGGGCAGGGCACGTGGAAGCAATTTCTAAAAACATCACTTCTACAGGGATCCAGATGTTCCTCAAACCAGCCAGCCCTGGACTTGTTAGGAATGTGAACCAATAAATCAGTGTTTTGGTCTAAGCCAGTTTGAGTCGCGTTCTGTAATAGAAATTCTTACTAATTAAGTCCAGGAGGGCCCCAAGCCCTCCTGGAAGTGCTTCTGACGGAGGTAACACAGAAGGTAAAACGGATACTTTACCTTTCATATTTGGCCTCTGTTTGGGTCTGCCTATCATGGGAAGAAGTCAGTCTTCACATCAGATTAAAAAAACACACATGGGCAGTTATATATATTGATACAAGACCTTTTCTTCTACCCTTTATCCTTCACCTTACTATCAATATATAACAGTATTAGGGGAAAGGAAGTTGCATTCCTTATGCTTCCTAGTGACATAAATACCTATCATAGCTGGGTGAACTTGGGCAGGTATCTATACCTGTGTGGGACTAGGTTCCCCATCTGTACCAAGAAGGAGCTAGACTCCATGACCTGCCATGTCCTGAGCTGTTTGGACCTCTGAGTTTCTGAGCTAAGGAAGACCCATAAAATCTATTTCCCATTTGCATCTTTCAGAACTCACTTTTTTCGCAACGATACAGAGTTGTTCAGCAGGGAGGTAGTCAAAGGGGAAAACAAATCTCCAGTTAAAATTCCCTTCACCATCCAAGGACCTGTAGTGGACATCTGTTTTCTGTTTGTTTTCTTCACTGCCAGGAATCCAGCTGAAAAGCAGAGGCAAACAGACTTAGCTTGATGTGATTGACAACTAATCTAGCCGCAAAATTGTGCAGTGATTAGGGGAGCGAAGAGCAGGAGAATTAATGCACTTTTCTTGGGCAGGTTCCAGTTATCTACGAGCTGGGGGTGATTTATGAAGGGGAGGCACACTATTGCATCCAACACAGGTTGGAGCCAAATAAAATATAATTCCTTTAAAACCAAAGCAGGAAACTCTTTAGACTTCAGTTAGAAGGACTAAGGTGAAATTTTCTGGAAAATATCAACAATGTAGCTTCTATTTTGGGTAGGCTGAAGCTTGCTGGCTATGATTTTAGTTTTCACAACTATGACTCATTAATGTCTGTCATCACTGCTGATAGGCTCAATGAATACAAGTTAGCTCAAAAGTTTAGCATTTCCCTTCCCATATTTTACTTAAGCAAACAAAGGAGGCATGAATCAAGTAATCTTACAGCTTCCTCTTTTACTATTTTAAAATTCACTATGATCTTATTAATGAGATAGGCAATTAAGATGTGAGCTTCTATTTCCATATGCCTATTTATGAGCTTTCTTTTCAGTAACAACATCTTCTAACATTTTCAAAAGAGTTCCTTTTACTCTTGTTTGGCATATAGGAGACACTAGGTTAAAAAACCTGTTAAAGGAATAAATGAATGTGCCCAGAAGGAAGTTGTCACATCTGCCTGCTCCTGGGAAGACTCCTGGTTTGGAACCAGGGGTTGACATTTGGTTTTAGACTGGCAAAGTAGTTGGATTGCATTAGAAGCACCCGGGGGAACTATATAGAAGTATTGATTCCTGGACCCCACAGAGAGGAGGCAGGCCTAGCTGTGAAACCTTCTAAGCCTGATTGACTATTGGTCCCCCCTGGACATGATTAGCATGAGGACAGAATGAGAGCAGGAGCTGAGTGGGAAGGAGGAAATCCTTAACTCAGGTTTACGATCATCATCTATGAACCAGGCTTTTGGCAGGCATTATTTTATTCTTCCCAACAACTGTATAACTATTTTGATTTTGCAGATAAAGAGATGGAGCTTCCAAGAGAATATATTAGTTTATACCAGGTCATGTAACCAGTAAGTGACAGAAATAAGTTTTACTCCAAAGTCATGCTTGTTACTCTGCCTCAAGGACCATGGAAATGATATTGCCACTCACTACCATTATTAATGGTATTAATATCAATCAAATACAAGAATTTTAATTTTTGCTAGTCAATGAACTGACTAGATAAATTAGCTGAAAGACTCCCAAGGCTGAGGTAGAGCACTTGCCCAGCTTTCTAGAAGCCCTGGCTTTGATTCCCAGCACTGGGGGGAAAAAACAGATTATTTCTGATCCCTCCCTCCCTCCCTCCCTCCCTCCCTCCCTTCCTTCCTTCCTTCCTCCCTCTCTCTCTCTCTCTCTCTCTCTCTCTTTCTTTCTTTCTTTCTTTCTCCTTTTTCTTTTTTCCTTTTTTT
>VMDO01000444.1:0-159011 GCA_007922755.1 Pedetes capensis | reverse complement strand
TTCTGCCTCTTAACTTTTAAGCTAACTCATTGAAAAGAGTTCATATTATCTTGGCTATAAACTTGGTGGCTCTACCTCCTGACCCATTCCTAAAGTGTCACCATCATCATACCCCAACTTTCACTCCTGCAGCTTTTCTTCTTTTTGGGGGTGAATTTTTTCTCCTTTTTATTCTAAGACAAGCAAATACTTTAGTTACATATATGTATGTAACACCGACATTTTAGGCATGGCATATGTGCATTTTTCATCTTTTTATACACAGTATTTAGATTTCTCTCATTCTCTCTCTCTCAGCAGTGCTGTGTACTTTAAGTTGAGCTTTATTCTTTGATTAGAAGAGCTTTCTCTCAGAGCTTGAGTTTATTTCCTTGATTTGAAAAAAATGCTTATGATACTCAAATAAATTTGCATATATATAATTAGCTGGGATTAGTTATCTTCAAGGAATGGTAATGAGATCCTGAAATGAGAAAGAATAATGAAGAACTTGATGAAACATTCTCTGTTTACAGTGAGCCTAAATGATAGTCATTATGTCTTTAACAGAGTTTTGATTGAAGACCACTTGAGATCATAAGTGAAACTTTGTTTTTTGTGAATGTATTACACTTCAACAAGTCTTATCTTCTACATATCAAGGATCCAAACACAGTCCATGTGGAATAACAATAATTCTAGCTAACACCCACATAGTGCATACCATCTACCAGGCACTATCCTAAATGCTTTGAGTAACTGAATCTTCTAGGTATTCCTAGGAAGTGGGTACTATCACTTAAGTGGGAAGTGGGTACCACTCTATACATGAGGAACAGTGAGCTTATGACTTTGCCCAGCTAGTAGGGAAAGTACTAGGATGTTGACCCAGATAGTTTGATTCTAAAGTCTGGCTTCTTAATCATTATGCTGTACTGCAGTCAACATCTATGAACACAGCACAGCAAGAAACTAACATCAGTTGGGGTGCAGTGGTGCATGCTTATAATCCAAGCAAGTCTGGAGGCACAGGAAGGAGGATTGCAAGTTTGAGGCCAGAGATGGCCTGCCTAACTTAGTGAAACCCTGTCTCAGATGAAAAATAAAAAAGGGGATGGGGGTACAGCTCAGTGGTAGAGCGCCTGCAAAGTTTGTGCAAAGCCCAGGGTTCAGCCCTCAGGTATCCAAAAAAAAAAAAAAAAAAAGAAAAGAAACTAATACCAATATGGACTATTTGAAATTGAATTATGCAAGTAAGAGAATAATAAATAACTATGACATTTTATATATTGGATGCCTGCACTTAGTAAATGTCAGGGGGATGAATATATTTTTTCATCTGTCAATGTTTCCTATTTTCCACAGACATTACTTATTGGTAATATAATATACAGAAAAAGAAATTTTGGCAGCTTTACTATGTTTCTGAGGTTGGTTATCCAAGGTATCAAAGAGGAGCAAAAACTACATGGCTTAAAAGTCTCATAAGTAAGAAATCTGCTTAATAAACTGAAGAAAAATCTACTTTGTTAAAAGAGAAATGGAAAAACATTTATCAGTTCTTATAGTCACTAGATACCCTTGCTCAAAAACAAGATTCAGACAGTTTCTCTCTCTTTTTTCTGGCCCCCACCTTCTGTTTCCTAGAGCTGCCCAAGCAGATCACAGTAATGAGCTAGAATAGCTTCAAGTAACCAAGAATCCTCCAATGGGCCCCTAACATAATGACAGCTAATGAAGAAGGGAGGCTGTTTCATTCCCTGAGCTTGTTGAAGGCTCCTGCCCACTGTTCTCACCCTTTGACATAGATGTCACTCATGTCTTCTCCTGTGATGCTTTTTTCATCCAAGATAACATCCTTGGTGTTCCAGATGATCACACGCAGGTAGTACCTAAAAGGAGTGCATTTTGAAAATACTTTTCTTCTGGTCTTGGATCAAGTCCCCGTCCAGACTAGGAGAGTCTCAAGATTACTTACTTCTTGGCTTTCCGGGGTGTGATGTTGAAAGGAGGGCCTGGTGGCCCCAAACTCTTGGGGAAAACGTCCACCCACATCTGAAGTTTTCCCTAAAGCATCCAAAAATGAAAAGAGGACTGAAGTTACATTATGGGTGGTAGAAACGACCATTTTCTATCATGTTTCTTAAAGGAAACTATTTCTTTGTTGTTGTTAGGTGCTGTCAAGTCGGTATCCGACTCATAGTGACCCTCATAGGGTTTCCAATGGCTGACTATTTCAGGATTGCCTTGGGAGTGGATTGCCAGGCCCTTCTCCCATTTTTGCGGTGCTGGGAATTGAACTCAGGACTTCAGAGACTGCAGCGCTCTACCAACTGAGCTAAATCCCAGCCCAGTTTCTTTGGACTTGCTAATTTACTCATTCCTATGGAAGGCAACAAGTGGAGTAGAAGAGCAAGTCAAGATTAATCTGATGTCCACCATGTTGTTTAGGCCGCCCACTTCCCATCCTTACCCCCGTGACTCTGATGGATGCATGTGCCTACTTGTATCACAGTCTGAGCTTTTCCCTGCTTAATAAAATGACAGGCTTCCCATCACCAACCCAATTTCCAACACACACACACACCCTCCCACAAAGAATTAAAATTGGGTCCTTCCCTCTTTAACAGTTTTCATGTTGTCACTCTATTCATCATCATATTGCCTACTTGATATCAGTCCCAGTTTTGTGATGCCCAAGGGATTCTCCATTTACCTCAAGATAAAAAATTAAAGTAACATAAATACTATTTAATTTTATAAAAGGAAATCTTACAGCATGGCTCCCTCAAAGGAGGATCTGAAACAATGATGTTACTGTTTCCAAAAAATAAGGATTCCCTGTCAATGGCTCACCGATGCCTACCACCTGGGAGGTGTTGATGGGAGGGGAAAGGTGTAGAAGGGTAAAGGTCTGGACTGACACTTGTACTGCCATCTTGGTGAGGCTCTGCTCAGCTCTCTGACTGCCACAGATTGAGCCTATCCATCTGACTGGAATGTTCTTCCGGACAGGTTAGGAATGCCATTAAAAAACTCTATCAACCATACAAACCAATTTATAGTCTCCATACTATTTTTAGATGTTCTGTAGACTCTGCCTTCAGACAAAAACAGACTGGTCCTTATGAAGGTTGCCAAGGAAACCACTAGATTGGCTTCCTAATGCATTGCGATCAAAATGAATTATCTGGAGCTCTTGAAAAGGGCTATATTTTACTATGATCCTGAATCTCTTCCAACTAATCTCTAGGGCTCAGGGCTCTAAAATACATCAGGCCTGCTGCAGGACATTAAACATCCAGGTGTCTCCCAAGATCTAGCCACAGTCACAGTCTGTGTCTGATGCTACAGGCAGAAGTGATGGCGGGCTGGTGGATACCCAGGGGGAATCTTCCTCACTTTGCATTTCTTCAGACTCCTTCTCTAACTGAGGGGTGGGAGGACAGAGAGGAGGAGGAATAGGCTCTTTGGTGGAAGGAAGAAGAATAAGAACCGGAAGAAATGGAAATGTGTCACAGAATAAAGGCAGGAAGCAAGTGACAGACAACATGATCTAGAAATCCCAGGCCACTTGTGGCCACTCCTGAGTGATAAGCTTATCTATAGTATTGCAGTAAGTGCCAACAATATTTGCATCTAGTAGATTAATATTTCTTAAAAGGTGACCTCTAGTTGCCTACATCAGAAGCCCTTCAGATATTTCTTAAAGTCCACATCCCTGACCTTAACCTAGAGGTACTGGACCCAGACATGGTCTGGAAAGGTTCATCATAAGAAGCTTCCTCCTAGATTATTGTGCCATTGGCCAAGTATTGCTTTTCCTCTCTGAAAACTGCTCCCCGTCTTCTGGAGCTGGTCTTCCCCCATCGCTGTGTGCATGGTCCATGTGACTGGGTATCTTGTGCACAGTGGCTCTGCTTCCCTGACTCTAGTCTCAGATGTCACCTGCTGACCAAGCTAGGCCAAGTTCAGTCACTTCCTCAGATTCTGCTGTCCTGGCTACAGCTGAGTACCCATTGGTGGACAACTGGGCCAAGCTGGGTCAACAAATTCGTATACATTTGAAAGTATATGGGCCTACATTTTAGCAGAATACTCAGGAACTGCCTGTAATATTCAGATCCATACGAAGGTGATCACAGCAAGAGAGAAGATTAACTAGAGAAAGAAATGGAGACTAGCGACAGGGAGAGATCCTGGTTCAAGTTTGTTCTGAACCATGGACAATTTCTTGTTGGGATTTAGTGAGTTTCCTGAAAATCCTTATGATAAATCACTTTGGGATGAAGCTATTTTTGAGTTTCATTTCTGCTTTTTGTGTATCTTGTCATTATTAGGGGCTATTGAGTCATCACTGACTCACAGCAACATGACCCTCTCATAGGGTTATCAGTGGTTGATTGTTTCAAGATTGCCTCAGGAGTGGATTGCCACGCCTTCTCCCATTTTTGCAGTACTGGGGATTGAACCTGGGTCCTCAGAGAGTGCAGAGCAGCACTCTTACCAACTGAGCTAAACTCCAGCCCTTTGTGCATCTAAGAGTATTTAAACATGATTCAAGAGGCAAATCTATGTCATCCATTGCTACTGCATTTGGGGTGTGGATGATGGGTCTTCCCCTTTACCTGGGAAATGTTGGGCTGGAACGTGCTATGCAAAGTCCTCGTCTCCACATGCTCAGGGACCAGCCCCTGTGTCCTGAGGATATGGAGGGCAAGACGCTCCTCAGGGGCCCCAAGGTGCTGATGCAGGATTTTGTTGGCTTCTGGAATGGAAAAAGGCATTGAAACGGGGATGGACATCTGAGAACAGTTCAGCTGATTGCCCTGTGCTGCTTGTAGTACTTCATCCCAAACTTTGCAAAAATGGACAGGCACTGCCAGCATGTCAACTTTGACTTGTGAAGGAGCAGTGGGTAGAAACACCTCCTGACTAGGGGTCCGTCCCCACCCAGGCTCACACCCAAATGTGGCCTGCCAATAGGAAAAGGACTGAACATGCCAGAATAGGCAAGAGCAGTCTGTATTTACTTTTGTGGCACAGGTTCATGGCCAGCTTGTCTCCCAGCCTCCTTTGCATCTAAATATGGCCATGTTACCAAGTTCAGTTAGAATGTGACATGTTTATCATCCCTGGATCCAGTCCATAAATCTGTGTGCCATTCTCTTCTGGATGTGGAGAAGGACAGCAGCCTTCGACACCTCTGCTAAAGAAAGGTAGAACTATAAGATGGAAGGACCCGAGGCCAGGAAACACTGCTTGGAGGAAGGCCACCTGCCTGTAGAAATACCTATTTTAAATTGATGAAAAATAATCTTCTAAGGTGTTAAGCCACTGAAATTTGGAAGATAATTGATACAGCAGCTAGCCTCACTGTGGCTTTCTAAAAACATGGTTCCCAAACCCTCATACACTTCTCCCATTGAGCGGTGGCTTCTCTGTCTTTTCTCTTTGAATTTGGAGACATACTAAACACTAAAGAATGGGGAAAGGAGGCTGTGTGACTGAGTCTAGGTATAAAAGTCTATGAGGCTTCTGCCTGGTTCTCTTGAGACTCCTGCTCTCGGGGAGGAGCCTGAGCACCCAGAGACTGATCTGCTGGAAAGGCCTGTGAACAACCTCAGGTCATCAGCCCCAGTGACAGCCAGCACCGATTGCCAGCCATGAGTGTGAGCCACCTTGGCCAGATCCCACCAGCTGAGCTTTCAGATGACTGCAGCCCCATGAGAGACCTCAAGGGTGAAATGCTCAGCTGAGACTTTCCTGAATTCCTGACCCACAAAACTGTAAGCAAACCAAGAGAGTTGTTTTCAGTTGCAAAGTTTTGGGATGATTTGTTACATAACGATAGTAACTAGAACAATCTCCATAACTGATACAGCTTTCTGAGGGACAGTGGCTTGATTTTGTTGGGGTGGTGGTGGAGCTGGGGTGAAACCCAGGGCATGCGCATGCTGGGCAAGTGCTCTACCTCTGAGCTAGTCCCCAGTCCCCTGGGGGTACTCTCAACCACTAGGCCATGATGTTTCTCATTGCATTCCCAACTGCTTTGGTAAGTTTACACATTAGTAACCATATCATCCTTTCTTAAACATCTAATCATCCTTGAGATTGACTAAATCTTCTACGAAACAGAAAAAGCCTACTTTCTTGCAGTGTCAAGAATCAAGGTTCACTTCCACAGTCTTTGCTCAGCTTTCCTATACATCCTTAAAAGTGACTCTCTCTGATGGGAGAAGGGCCTGGCAATCCACTCCCAAGGCAATCCCGAAAACAGCCATTGAAAACCCTATGAGGGTCGCTATGAGTCGGATACCGACTTGACGGCACCTAACAACAACAACAACAACTGGGAATCTACTGCCCCCTACAAAATATGGAAGTATCCCATAGCTAATATGACCTCTGAAGTTTATTTCCATCTTGGTTACAGTGTGGCTAGCTGTGTATGTGCCAGGATAGTTTGGATGTTCTATAAATTTCTGCTTAGGAAAGAACAAGACCCCAAGCTTAGACATAAGCCTTCTGGAAACATAGCAGGCTCTTCAAACCAACCTCCTGGCATCCCTGAAGCTTCTCAGAGAAGAGCTTGAATACATGATGGAATAAATTTGGAGAAGAAATTCTTGTACTGCCATCTGAGCATTTTTGAGTAAATTATGTATTACATGGAAATTAGTTAATTACTAGAACTTTGTGTTCAGAACTCAAATGGCTATGATCTGAAAATGGCAAGTGAAACATTAAGACAGACAGGGAAATGTGTGACTTTGACGCTCTGCGAGACAGCAGAACTACTAAGTACAGTTTTTGTCAGAAAGGGATGGGTGCAGAGTCTCATGTGGCATCCTCAGGGCACTGGCTCCCTTCACTCCTTCCCCCAAAGGCAGCAGTAGAAATGGATTATTATACTTTGCTTACAATGCCCAGCTATGTACTCACCAAATTCATCCAAACTGTACTCTCGCCCTCCATATCTGACTGTGCTTCCATCTTCAGAAAGGATGGGTGGGGGGAAGCCTTTGAACCGGGCTACATTTTGAAGCAACTGTGTTGGTCTCAGTTGATCGCGCCAGGTATTTACTCCAGAGCTGTGAATAGCAGCACAGGTCCTAGAGTCACTGCAGGCCCACGGGGTCTTGGGTTCACGCACGAGTATTCCCATAGCTCTACGCACTCCCGTGTAGCAGGGACGGGAAATGTGCTAAACCCCTTGGCATCTGCCTAGGAATCTATTTCAGAAGCTGAAAATCCACACATTATTTTGGCCCCAGCCAATCCATCATTCTTATTTGTTTGTCATTATTGTTTTTTTCTTTTTTATTCAATTTATTTCTCTAAAAATGAGGAGTCCAAGGTCACTGTAGTCATAGACCAGAAATTGCAGCTCTGCCAATGACACAGGGTAGCAGTCAGAGGAAGCGGCCTCACCAACATGGCCAGTTTGGGGGAGAGGGGCAGGAATCCCTGTTTCCAAAGGGTGGAGAATTCCTGCCATCAAACGTTGCCAGCCCTCAGTCCCTGACCTCCAGCAGAGGCTCATTGAGGGGAGGGGGGCTGGTTCTCAGAGAACTGCTGCCGCTGACATCCCACAGGCCACTGTGCTGCTCCAGTGGCCACCATACCACAGACTACAGTTTGACTTGGGCGGTGTGGTGGCCCTGGTTCTCCCTGAGGTAAGCCTGTCATTGAAAATGGCACTTAACTGACTAAAGAGGAGATGGCCCGGTGAATGGAGGCCCCGAACTGGAAAGGCAAAGCCCCCCCCCCCCGCCACACACACACATGGCACTGGATGGCACAGAGTGCCTCCATTCATGGCTGAAGTGACTTACGTGCAGTACTGCTCAGGTATGCCACAGTGGGCCCCGAACCGGGACAGGAATCGGTTCTCCAGGTCGATGATTGTTTCTCCTACTTTCTCATCACGAGTGAAGGTGTCGTAATCATAGACAGAAATTTTCAGGTCTTTTTCTTGAGGCAGGTGGCAGCTCAGTTCATACATTCTAAATAAAGGAACGCAGGCCTAGAATCCACAGTCCATCCAGGCATCTCACAAAAACCAGGGCCCCAGGCAAAGAATTCCCTGGTAGTAGCTGTGCTGTTTGAGAACATCTGACTAAGGCAACTAGGGTGGCTAGAGGGACTTGACAAACAGTAACTACTAGTAATAAAATATAAGAGAATATATGAGTGTTCAGGAGAAAATCATGGGCTTAACCACTAATGTTCAGATCCTAGCTACACTTGCTTACTTGCTGTGGGACTCCAGACCACTTACTTAACCTCTCTGTGCTCAGTTTTCTCACCTGTAAAATGGTGCTAATAATACACACCATCTGTGATGGCATAAGGATCTTGTAAAGAAATGTCTAGAAAGCATTTGGCAACAGTGTATTGATCAAAACCTAGTGCAATAATAACAAAGTCGCATAATATTCACTTTATTGTTATCAGATCCCTATTCCTCGGGGCACCAGAGTACCTCTACCCAGCATGGAGTTTAGTAAGGCACAAGAACCCTGATTTACAGCCCCTTATCTATGCCCCACCACATTCTTTCCTCTGTGCCAACAGAGACCCCTACATTTGACCCATCCCACAAGAGGACAGGGGAAGGGTGTGAATGGAATTCAACAATATGGTGTGACGTACAGGGGGCTTCCTAGACCTTCTGGCTCTGCCATGGGCTTTGGTTCTTTAAGGGCTTTCTACAAACTGCACATTAAATACAAACACTTCTGTGATACAGAGAAGTAATCAAACTCCTTTTTGTGGCAGGTGAGCAATATGGTCCAGAGGGTGCTAAAGCATATGGTCCACAAGCACCGGGTTCTGTCTCTGTATTTGCACTGTCCATAGAGATCTCTGGCCCATTTAGGTGCTCAACAAATGTTGTTGAAGGAAAAACTGGCAGGCCGCCTCCCCCTGTGCCCCTCTCTTTCTGTTGCACTCTGGTGTGTGAGTTGGCTCTGGCACAAACAGCCAGGAATCTTATCCCATCAGGGCAGCCAGGCGTATGTCAATGGGGCTCTGGAGAACAGCTTCCAAGATGTCTCCTAGATAAACCTCAGAGACTTCTCAAGTCTTGCATCACCACCCTGAGGCTTCATGAGAAGAGTCTCTCAAGTCCCCATCACATATGAAATGACACACCTAAACCTGTCCCAAGGAACAGGTAGTATGTGTCTTTTAAGAAGAAGAATTCTTTGGTCAAAAAAGGTTGAAAACCATTTCTTTTGGAGATCCTCTGGTCAAACTAAAGGCTCTGAGAAGTCCTGCAATTATTATCTCTCTTTTTCTCTCCCCACCCCCTGTCTAGGTTTGACTAAGTAATACTACCCCTCCTTCTTAGAACATCAATTAATATCTTATAGGACATTGATGGGAGAAGGACCAGGCAGCCTACTGCTGGAATAATTAGCCGCTAAAAACCTTATGAACAGCAGAGAAGCACTGTCAAATATAGTGCCAGAAAATGAGCCCCTCAGACTGGAAAACATTGAAGAAACGACTGGGACTGGGGAATAGTTGCCTCAAACTAGAGTTGACCTTAATGACTGGGATGGAGAAAAGCCCATGGGATCCCTGGCTAAAGTGGCATGACTTAAAATAAGAAGAAACATAGTAGCTGCAGCAATGGGCTCAAACATAAAAAGATTGTGTGCATGGCACAGTGTTGAGTTGTGTTTTGTTCTGCTATACTTAGGGTTGTTATGAGTTGGATCTGACTTGAGGGCACCTAACAACAATGGGCTGGGGTTTAGCTCAGTTGGTAGAGTGCTGCTCTGCACTCTCTGAAGAGCCAGGTTTATTCCCCAGCATCACAAAAACCAGAGAATGACGTGGCAATCCATTCCCAAAGCAATCCGGAAACAATCAGCCATTGAAAACCATATGAGGGTTGCTGTGAGTCAGACTTGACTTGATAGCACCTAACAAGCAACAACCAACAACAACAACTGCTAACAAAGGCATTGATACTCCATCGAATGTGAGCTGGAGAATGCCGAGGTGTTACAGACTATCCTGCCCCATGGCCAAGTGCATAGGAAAGTTTATTTCTTCCTAAATTCTTGTCTCAGAGTCCCCAGGAGTCTCTTCCAAGAGGAACCCACCCTCTGAGACTGAGGCCATGTACTGGAGCCACCAGAGGGGTTACAGAGCCCTCTGTCTCAGTTGACTCCACCCTGCTGGATGAAGGGAAGCCTGCATGTCTGCCAGACAGCCATTGGCCGAGCAGAGCCTGACACCATCACTTCCTCCCAGGGTGGCTCCAAGCAAGACTTTTCCTGCCACTTAATTAAGCTTGTGCTTGGCTCAGACAGGGCCGCCTTTCTCCCTTCAAAGCTGGCTCTCCCCGCTTCCCCGTCTCCCTCACACGGAGCCCTCCTTCCTGCCCTGCGTGCCTTTTCCTGTCTAGACCTCGGGGCTGGATCAGCGGAAGAAAAGGAAAACGATCAGATTGCCTTGCCAGAGGATTACTTCCCTCCCTGGCCCCGGCACGTGGCCCCGGGGTGTGCAGCACAGAGGGTGTACGTGTGCAGGTGTGTGCGTGTGTGCGCGCCCGGGGCCGAGTGTGTGGTCTCGTGTGCCTGGATGTTACTGGCTGTGAGAACGGTGTGTTTGAACCTGAGAGTCCGACTGAGTGACAAAGATGTGCATATGTGCTGGGGAAAGAAAGAAAGAAAGAGAGGGAGGGGAAGAGGACATGCATAAGGTCATAAACCAACATTGATAGGTTACCCGGCAAACAAGGACACAGTGTTCTCACACTCAGCAAGCTTCTGGGAAAATGACGCCATTTCCAGAAATGTTTCATACCGAGAACATTTTCCTACAGGTAATGGCTTTGCTTCAAACACGAAGCACTACAAAGGGTGCCCAAGACCCTGGGGCTTGGAGTGAGGAATTTCTCCCTCCACCCAGGCCTATCACTCATAAGCTCGGTGATGGAGTTCTCAGAGCCTTGTTTCTTCACTGTGACGCCAGGCTGCTAAACCCTACCCAGCCTGCTAATAAGG
Source organism: Pedetes capensis (assembly GCA_007922755.1). NCBI lineage: Eukaryota > Metazoa > Chordata > Mammalia > Rodentia > Pedetidae > Pedetes > Pedetes capensis. The sequence goes on along the minus strand of VMDO01000444.1, from coordinate 148,005 downwards.
TTAACGTGGATGAAAATTGGGCTGTAGCAGGAGCAGAAAGGAGTGTTGGAGCCGCATAGATCTGGGCTCAAATCTGGCCTCTACCTCTCAGTACGTTACACACAGACTCTCTCTGAGCCTCTGCCGCCTCTAGTGTAAAACATGGGTAACAACAGCACGTCTGGCTCAGCCTAGAACTGCACACAGTCAATGCTCAGCAAATATTACCAAATGGGGTAGTTGATAGCTGGAAAATGCCAGTCTTATTTAAGGATCACTTGGTGTTGGTCACTCAAGATGGTTCTTAGGAGATAATATAAAAGTCCAGAAACAAGCCCTAGGTTGTAACCATGCAGAAAATGATGCAATTCCAAGGATCTTTGGGGACAGAAAACAAATGAGGCAGAACATTTGACCCTATCCCATTCTGCTCCTTCTTGGGTTGCCTAAAAGAATCATTAACATAGTCACTGGATCTAAATGGTGGAACTAAAATGTCCTGGAAAACAGACCCCAAAGTAGATTCTGGAAGTGCAAATAGCATTTCACTATAGCTAAATCTCTACCTCTCCTTGGGCAGAACCCACAGTTCACAGGACTCCTGTGCCTTTGGAGACCCTGGCCCTCCACCCTCAAGGTCTCAGAGCAAGTCTTGCCTCAGAGAAGTCCATTTCATGACTTATTTTCCTCCTGGCATTTTCCTTTCCCCTGAAATCCTTCTCTTCATGCATTTACCCAGTTTTTACTTGCTCCTCTGACTAGAATATTTGTTTAATACATGACCCCAGTTTTAGAGCCTAGAACAATGCTGGGCGCACATTACAGTCCATCCTTAGTACGAATTCTGTGAAGAAATGAATGACAGAAACATGTTTAAAAATGCATGTTACCTGCCGAAAACTGGGTTGAGGGTGTTGGGAATGTAGTTGTCTCGATCTTCGATAACTTTTTTGCCCAGTGTTATTTTTATGTAAGGGTCACACTGTGGGGACAAGACAGAAGAGGTGTTATATCATCCTAGGGTGCAAGCTGAGGCCTATTTTGGGGAGTGGACTCAGCTTGCTTCCATTCCACTCCCAAATGGTGACGGGGCCATGGTGGCCCCTGAGTGCTAAGATGAGCTCTGAGCAATGCTCCCCTTTGGGTGGCAGGTGGCCAGTGTGCCTTCAGAGCAGCTGTGTGGGTGAAGAGGTGGGGCAGGGGGCATTCTGGCTCTGCTCACACTGGCCCTGTGACCTGGGCAAATGACTCCTAGGTCACATCTGTAAAATGAGAAGGATGAACCAAAGGGCCCTAAGCCCCTGCAAGCTCTTAGGTAAATCCCCATGGGGACAATCCTCCTGCACACATTGTTTTGAGAGAGTATCTTTCCTCTAGTGAGATAACAGACGCCCAGAAAGAAAGAACGTGACAATTATTGTGGCTGATGACTGTAATTATCCTGCTAAGGGAGAAGGCCCCACACCCAAACTCTTACCAGGCCATTGTTGTCCTGGGGCTGGAGCTCTAAGCCTCGAACAATGTAAATCCTAACAGTGCATTCCTGAGGGACGCTGTCAGGTAATTCCCGAAACTGCCGGGGCGGGGTCGGCACGCTGGGGTCATCTGGCAGCGGGTAGATTCGAAAGGAGCCCTGAGAGAGAGACACAAGGATGGCTCACAAGGTCCAGGGCAGCCAAGCAGAGGGCTCCTGGGCAGTGCCCTCCCCCCAGGGCGGGTGGAGACAGCCGTGGGGTGGTGAGGCCAGGAGAAGGTGGGATGTCTTTTGTGGAAGAAACAACTGGTTGCTCTTGTGCATTTTCAAAGAAACTATTTGAGAGCTCACCAGGGAGAAGAGAGTGCAGAGAATGAATACCAGGCAATAACCTGGGCAGAAAGTGGAGGGGACTCTGGTCAGTGAGGGGCAGGGCGTGGCAGCAAGAAGGGGTGAAAAGCTGCCCTTGTTTTTTTTTTTCTTTGTGGTACTTGGGATTGAACCCAGGGCCTCGCGCTTGCATGCTTTGCAAGTGCTGGACCACTGAACTGCAACCCCAGCCCATTTTTTTTTTTTTTTTACTTTTTGAGACAGGGTCTTGCTAAATTACTCAGACTGCCTCTGGTCTTGAACTTGCGATACTCCCGCCTCTGCCTCCCGAGCCGCTGGGATTATAGGCATGTGCCACTGTGCCAGGCAAAAGCTGCCCTTGTTTTAAAAAGAATAAACCCAGCGGTCGTCGAAGATTTTCTTTTTCCAGCATCAGCCCTGTGTACCCCATGTTGCACCTCTAGGAAAAATGTTCAGCCTTGAGGTCTTAGCTTCAAGGTGTCACTTCCTAAAGGCTGTGACCTGACTGTCCCTGGGGTGCTTGTGTCTCTGGGCTGCTCTCCTCTAACCCTGAGCTCACCTGTCGCAGCACTGACCTCCACACTGTGTGAAATGGCCTATCTGTCGTCCACATCCTCTACAGGTCTGTGAGCTTCCTGAGCTGAGACATAAGGTCTTGGTCACCATCCTCTCATCAGGGGCAAACACATCCAGTAGGGGCAGGGACATTTCCTGAATGAATGTGCCAGCAGGCTGGCTAGAGAGGCTGTGCACTTTATCTCGAAACCAGCATAGGTATATGATAAAGCACTGAAGTTGGGATCGGAACGTGGGGGTGACTGCTCCAGCTATCTGCCCTCCAGAAAGTGGCACAAAGTGAGCACCTACTATGCCCCCCCACTCAAGGAATACAGTCTGGCACAGGGGTGTTAAATTAGCCTGACTCTCACGCCCTCTTTGATTGCTTGGTGTGAGGCGGTAATGAGAAGGATTTGAGGCCCTGTGTAGGCTGTAATCCCCTGATCCATTAGCCATGTCTGCTATCGGCAAAGGATTAGGAAGAGGCAGCGACTCTGCCAGGGCTTTGCCAAGTGTGGTTGTAGGGAGAGGCAGCCATAAAACCTGACAGTGTGAAAGGAGCTTTCACAGTGGGGTGAAGCCAGACCCGTGGGAGCCCAGAGTGCCAGTGAGTCACGCCGCCTGAAGCAACCAGGGAGCGCTTGACATTTGAGCTGGCGCTCAGAGCACCAGTAGGACTTTGTCAGACCACAGAGAGGGAAGGAAGAGGAGCCTGTCCCAAGGCTCCTAGCTGAGAGGACAAGGTGTGTTTGGGGTTTGGGAGAGGCTCTCCAGGCAGGAGTACAGGGTGTGGGAGGGAAGGGTACCAGGGGGACACATTGCTTGTGAAAGGCCAGCTCTGTCTCTGGAAGGAGCGGAGACTCGATCCTGTGGAATCCCAAGTGAGGTCTTGAAGTCATCCAGATGCAGGGGAAGGTCTGGTTTCAGGGAGGATGGAAGGGTGGCAAGGCCAGAGGACTGGGAAGTGGTTACAATGATCCTGCTGAAAGACATGACAGCAGTGGGACTGGAGGAAGCCCCAGGCCTTCCGGAGGGTTGAATGTGCAGGAGTCAAGGCTGCCTGGCATGAGCAGGAGAAAGGAAGCCACCGAGGGCAGCTGGGGGCACACCAGCTTTCCCCATTGCCCTTTTCCTTGTGAGAAGCTTCCACTTCCTTCAGAGGTGGGAGGACATGCCCCAGAGGTTGTTTTTTTTTACCCTGGGGCCATAGAGAAAATAAAGGCAGATTTTCTATCGGGCAAACACCCACAGTTACTCACCTTAAACTCTCCAACCACCGAAGGATCTTCGTTCTCATCTGACTTGCCTCGGTACAGCTTGAAAGTATCCGAGAAGTCTGTCAGGCCCTCAAAGTTGGCCACATCTTCCAGTTCACAGTCATATATCTGAAAACCACCATCACATTCTTAATTTCTCATTAAAGTGCAGGTTGAGTCTAAAATGAAAAGGACTGGCAGTACCCAGTGGGCATGAGGATGTGGATGGAGCACCAGGAACTCTGGTGGTAATGCAGAATGACACAGACACTTGAGGAAATGTGCCATTTTCCTTTGGAGTTTAAATATCCTGGGATCCATAAATTGCATTCCTGGGTATTGACTGAAAACAAATGGAAAGATGTTCATGGGGTACAGGGATGTCCATAGCAGTTTTGCCATCATGAAAATGGCAAAACAAATTGTGGTGTAGCTACAGAATGGAATATTGCTCGGCAAGAATAAGGGACCAAGTACTTATTCATGCAACTTCATGAGCCTCAAAAGCACAACATAGTGCTAAAAAATAAATACTATGTGAGCCCCTTTACGTGGAATATTAAAGCAGGCAAAAACATATCAGAACAGCTGCCCATGGGAGAGGTTAGGGGTGTGGGAATTGGCTGGAAAGGAAACAGAGGCATTCTCTGTGCTGATGGAAATGTTCTTCATGTTGTTTTGGGTGGTGGTTTACAAAAGTGTATACAATGATCAAAATAGGTTGAATGGATCACTTTATAGTAGGACAATTATACCTCGATACAAAACTAGAAGAGAGAAGGAAGGATGGGAAGGAGGGAGGAAAGAGAGAAAGGAAAGGAGGAAGAAATGGAAAGACAGAGGAAGGTATGAATGGACGGAGAGAATAGGGGAAGGAGGGAGGGAGTTGCTAGGATTACAAGTGTCTGCCACTGTGCTTGCCTGGAAAATTATTTTAATGACTAAGTATTTCACATTAAAATTCTTTTCTCCTATACATTGCTATGACCATTTTAGCATTTGCTTCTATTTGAGTGCATTACAGGTTGAAAAATTGAATGAAAAATTAGAAAACTCAGAAGATGAACAGAATGATCAGAGATAGTCAGCCCTGCCTAGCTCAATAACTTGTCTCCTCTTGGCCACAAGTGCCCATGGTTGTGATTTTATGCTGGATACATGTGACAGGATCAACTTTTGAGCTAGCAAGACCAATCCCAGTTCAGAGAACAGAAGGAGGCACATTGACATCTTGTGTTGTTCAGCAAAGAGCATGATGACTTCTGGGTCTCCCTGAGTCAAATTTGATAATTGTTGTCCTAATTAGTGTGGTACCAGCCCATCCCCAATCTTCTGCCAGAGGCTCCTAGCCCCAAAGAGCAGTCATACAAGCATAACTCAACAGCTGTCTTCAAGCCCTAGAATCTTGGCAAAGCCAAGCCTGCTGCAAGAGGGCTCTCCAGGGGTCCAGAGATACTTGTAGCCCCTTCCCATCATCAGCCATCATGGGGCGTTTTAGTCTTCTTAGCTCTGTATGGGGCTGGTTTTAAGGGATGTTGGTTTCCCCACTCACAACAGCAGAGGGCCAGGTACCTTGAGCTTGGAATAGCCTTTCTGAATATATTGTCCACATTTTTCATGTTCCCCCGAGGAAGCATAAAATTTGCTCCACCAGTCAACGATTTCTTCCTCCTAAAGACGTGTCAAGATGGAAAAAAATCATTACTGATGTCCTGGACTTCCAATTTATGCAGGAAAACTCCTATGAGTAAGAGAGATTGTTCACAGGCACTGTGGACAAAACACAGTTCTGCGCAGAAGCCAGAGGAGCAATGACCATTTGTGGCCAATGAAATGTGTTTGGCTTTAATGCCCACAGCCATACTAGACAATTTTCTCTTTTTCTTCCTTTTCTTTCCTTCCCTCCCTCCCTCCATCTATCCTTCCCTCACTCTTCCTCTCTTCTTTCCTTCTTTCCCTCCTTCCTTTTCTTTCTTTCTTTCTTTCTTTCTTTCTTTTCCTCCTCCTCCTCCTCCTCCTCCCCCTCCTCTTCCCCCCCCTCCCCCTCCTCCTTCTTCTTCTTTTGTTTTGCTTTGCTTGAGACAGGGTGTTGCTATATAGCACAAGCTGATCTGGAACTCACTATGTAGCCCAGGCTGGCCTCAAACTCCCAATCCTCTTGCCTTATCTTCCTGAGTGCTGAGATTGCATGCTTGCACCACCATGCTTGGCCTAGATAATATTCTTATATCCTATACGACCTTCTCCCATTTTTGCGGTGCTGGGAATCGAACTCCGGACCTCAGAGACTGTAGAGCGGTGCTCTACCAACTGAGCTAAATCCCAGCCCTAACCTACTCTTAGATTTAGAAAAATCTTACTTACATATCAATTATAAGTAGAAATTACATGATTTTTTTTTTCTGTATGGAGAATTGAACCACGGGCCTCACACATTAGGCAAGCAGCTCTACCTCTAAGCTCTTCCCCTAGCCCTACACATCTTAAATGTAGTAAAATGTGTATAATAGTTACCTTTTCTGACAGCTGCACATGCACGTGTATGATCAGGAACAGGGCAAACCATATAACCGGTCACATGGATGTTAGGTTTAAAACCACATGAACATTGGGTTTAAAGAGAAAGAGAGAAAGAGATATTATTTTTCATGCACTTTTTTATTACAGATATTTGATTATTTAAATTATTCTACACAAGATGATTTCCATCATTGAATACATCTATTGGTTTCTTCTTTGAAGATGCAAGAGTTATATGTGGCACTCAAATGAAAGGCTTAGAGATCGTCACCTGTGTGGCATGTTTTTGATAGGGTTGGACAGTGAATACTCGAGGGTGTGTGGGGCTGTTCATCTTCCTGCCCCAAATCTTCCATTCTGTTTAGCTCCAAAGTATATCCCCCACCTTGCCTGATTCTTCTCCCCTCAAAAACTCTCCTGTCCTAAGAGGTGTGGGGATGTTTTCTGCATAGCACCAAATAAATGCTTATCTATCAAAATTGTTTCAATAGGAAGATGTCAAGTTTCTCATTGGGTAAATCCTCCTATTTGAACTTTTTTTTGCATAGAGAATTCACCCCTGGTATTAGGGCACATCCAGGAGATGAGCAAAGGGAGAATTAGGATGTTGGAACTTGAGTTTTCTCTTAGTAACTTCTGGGACATTAGCCAAGCTCACTTTCAGGGGCAGTTTGAAGAAATTTGACCCAGATCCCCTTTCTGAAACCCTAACTTCAAGTGCATTTCTAATGTGACAACAACTTCTCCCACCCCACTTCCTGCAGCTGCTGTGTGGGAGGGTCACCGTCCTCTGCAGGTGCTCCCTATACTTCCAGATTGACTTCTGTCACAAGAGAATTGCCAAAGAGAGGCAGACAGAAAGATAGATGTATCAATTCTTTCTATTTGATTCAGTCCAAGGTGGGATTAAGGGGTTAAATCATCATAGCTGAATTGAGATTTTGGAGAGAGGAGTTGTGTGTTTTTGTTTTGTTTTGTTTTGTTTCTGTTTTTATTTTTGTTTTTTTAATCAAAACTGTTTTCATATTCTCAATAGCCCCGAATTCAGATATTTAGTGTGTTTATTCATTATTTTCAGTATACAAAACTGTTTCAAGGAAAATAATAGTTTGTTTTAAAAAGGATTATTTGCTAAGCATGGTGGTGCACACCTATAATCTCAGCACTGGGGAGGCTGAGGCAGGAGGATGGCAAGTTCAAGGCCAGTTTGGTTTACATAATGAGTTCTAGGTTAGCTTGGGCTATTCAGACTCTGTCTCAAAACAAAACAAAACAAAACAAAAAACCAAAAAAAACAACAACAAAACAACAACAACAACAAAAAGTCAAAATAAATACAACTAAGTAAATAAATGAGATTATTCACAACAAGTTACTGACTTAAAATTTTAGGGTTACTATGAGAGAATTCGGGGCTGGGATTTGGCTCAGTGGGTAGAGAGCTGCGCTGCAGTCTCTGAGGTCCCAAGTTCAATTCCCAGCACCGCAAAAATGGGAGAAGGACCTGGCAATCCACTCCCAAGGCAATCCCGAAGCACTCAGCCATTGAAAACCCTATGAGGGTCGCTATGAGTCAGATACTGACTCGACGGCACCTAACAACAACAATGAGAGAATTAAGCCATGCCTGCTTGCTCATTATCTTGTGTGGGAAAGGAACTGATGTGACTTGCTTTCATATATCTAACAGTAAACTCAAAACGTGAGTCACATCACTAAGTAGCACAAGAGAGTCTTCCCTGTAGCTTAAAACAATCCCATTTGTTTAAAGATCTCCTTTCACTCCAAAATCTATTAACAGAAAGAATCTGAAAGAAAAATGCAAGGCCTAAGACCAAGCTCCCATGGCACCAGGCAGCTTCATGCATTTTCTTATCGTACATACATGCACTGTCGTTGGAGAAGTCATTTTGCTGAGCGCTGCTGACATGCTGCTTAAGCACTGGAATTGGAAGGCAATTGTTGAGAATGCCATGTAGCAATGTCTGTGCACTTGATCAATTTGCCCCAGATATTACTTTTCACATTTCTCATTTGTTAAAAGCTTCCATGGACATCACAGGGTAATACCATGAGTTTCTGGAGCATGACCTTGTTGCCAAGGCAAGACATAGCCTCCAACCCCTAGCAGTAGCAGTTAGTTCTGACCCATTCTCTCACTTTATCCAGATATGAAGCCTGAATTAATGTAGTGGTAGCAGATATACATTACATGTATGTTACATATACATGTAATCCAGAACATCAGCAAGATTGTCCTTGGTGCTTCCAAAGCTCAACTTTGCTCATTTGGCTTCGCAGAGATGTGCAATGTCTACTTTGATGAACAGGTGGACTCAGGTTTTTAGAGGCAATTTCAACCAGGCTTTCTTATCAACTAGGTGTGAGGAGAGCAAGCTGATCACAATAACAGTGAGGTGGGAATGATTCCCACGCCCCGTCCCAGTCCCACTATGCCACTAGGTAAAAGTCTATGATGCAAACTAACCTTTCACAGTGTGTTGCTAGAGTAGCCTAGTCATGTGTTGATCGTTGTTAAGAAAAGAGTGAAAATATAGGCATAGATTATTGACTTTTTCTTCTCCTTGCTGCCTAATCATACTTAGGGCTGAGTACATGGGAGGCATGCAATAAGAATCATTAACAACGGTAGATGGTAAAGCTGGAGGCAGATTATTGAGCAGGATCTTACACTGTCGTTTTCCAGAGAAGTGAAAATCCACATTAAGAATCTTAAGTATTGTATACCTAACGTCTACCAAAGCTACTTCTGTTGTATTGAGATTAAGTAGAGTTGTTTACAAAGTGAACATATTTATGTTGTCATACGGGATAGAGAATTTGATGTCATTTGGAAGTATGTAGAATTTCCAGATAGTAGAATCAAACACTCTGCTGCACAGTACTGGCTGTGGAGATCACATTTAATACAGGCCAATTGTGAGTGAGTTTAATGCAGTGGGAAGTGGACTTTTTAAAGGTAGTGTTTATGGACATAACATATTAAAGTGCAATCATGTGCATTTTTTGGCCAGTTTGCACATTAAAACATGCTGTGAAAGTTTATTATAAATGCCAAAAGAAACAGGGAGATATTTGGTGTTTTCTTTTTTCTGGGTTGAGACTTCTTTCCCCTTCCTTCTTGTAGAAGTGGCTGGGATGGTTTTAAAATAGAGTCCTAAGTGAGCATTTCCATCAACTTCTGCACTTCAAAACCACAGTGAATATAAAAACCTGGGGTGTCCCTTCTACTGACAAATAGGGTCATTAAAAATCATGAAATTTCTGCTTCATGTGGGGTAAAACCTGGCATGCCTCATGCATTCCTGCTCTGAATGTTGCAACAATGTCAATTTGTTCCTGTAACTTCTCTTTCTAGCAAAAGATACCACTTGGAGTACCCCTACCAGTGGCTCTTATATCTGAATGCATATGTTTGAATCATGTAGAAAAATTCGAAAATCTAGGTCCCTCCCCCTGTTTGTGAGTGTGGGTGGGGCCTGGGTGTGGATAATATTTTAAGTATCTTGGGTGACTGATTAGTGAGGGCTGAGGACCACTAACCATACAATATCATGATAACTATGGAAGAATGCAAGATTCAGACTGTTGTCTATTTGGTCCTCAGTAAATCAGTTTGATCACTATTATTTTAATAGCATAGAATGGTTGTTCATCTGGTGACTGAGTTCACCAAATGCTTAGATTTCTGAGAGATAAAACCGACAGTATCCAGTGATCAGTTCTAAAGCCTACCTTAGAAGCCAGTAATGGTTTGGTGTCTTCTATTTCAATAACGACATCCCGGCAAGGGGGCACAGACATAAGAGAGGCTGCAAGACAAAGAGTTTCATAGTCTAGGATACTTAGAAAAATACAGTGTGGCCATTCCACTCCAAGTTCAAGGTGAACAGCCACAGGATGAATGCTAGAGTCTAATCCTGGATGAGACTTTCTGAAGGGAGTGGTTGTTGTTGTTAGGTGCCATTGAGTTGGTATCCAACTCATAGCGACTCCACGTAACAACAGGTGAAACACTATTGTCAGTGCCTCTCTGCTGTTCATAGGGTTTTCAGTGGCGGATTGATTTTTGGGAGTGGGTTGCCAGGTCTGTCTCCCAAGCCTGTAGCACCTGGTGTTCCCAGGCGGTCTCCCATCCAAGTACTAACCAGGCCAGACCCTGCCTAGCTTCCAAGATCTGATGGGATCAGATGCCATAGGGCTATGGCTACAGGCGAAGGGAGTGGACCACACCTCAATGTAGAAAATGAGCCAATTACTCGTCACTTTCCCAAAATATAATGCAGTTTTAGCCATTTTCTAGGGGACTACATGGCACATTTTTCTTTTGATTTGGACAATTTAAGCACAGTGTCTATGCATAGGAAGTGCTTGAAAAAGAATTGTGTCACTCATGTCAGTACATAAGGGGATGCATGCGTAGAGATGAGGAAAGCAATTTCTAAAGGAGGCTCTTTTTCTTGGGATCTATTCCTAAGACACAGAAAATAAAGCAAAGGAGAAGGAAGGGAGGGAAGAGGAGAGATGGGGCGTGGAGAGGGAAAATCATGGCTGCAGATTTCAAGTGTGAAGTTGTACAATAGCATAGTCAGAACTTGTTCCCACAGTGTATGAAGAGGGAGAAGGAAAATGCCCTGACTTTATGTACAATTCCCCAGATACTTTGTGATTCAGGAATTGGGGTTTAGGGCAGGGGCTCAGGAGCAGCCCCTCCTGAGTTCACCAGATTTAGTTCTGCCAAGTGGGTGCCAAAGGCTCACCTTGGGGTAGGAGTGGGATACCAGGTACATCTCCCTTTTAGTGAAGAAGGCACCAGGCAGTCAGACACTCGGCGGAAGGCCAGAACCCAGATAGAATGAATTCTGCCCAGCCAAAAGACCTTGCTATTTAACTTATCTAGGCAATCGACACAAAGGAGGGGAGGGCAGACACATTTTTAGGTACCTACCATGTGACTCGATGGCACCTAACAATAACAACAACAACCACATGCCAGGCACTGGGCTGAGCATTTTGCTTACGTGATCTCACTTAATCCCTCAGTAATCTTTTATAATAAGTACCATTATCTCGATCTAAAAGATTTAATAACAAACAAACTGAAGTCAAGAGAAAGTAAATCATTTGCTTCAGGTTAAACCAGGTAAGTGGAAGTAAATAACCCAGGTCTGTTTGACCCCACGTTTGTGTTTTAACCATTGCCCCAGAGTCCAGAGAAGAGCGGATGCTGAATAAATGTCAGATATCAGAGAGGCAGGGGAGACTGATATTTATGGAGCATCTACGATTTGCCAGTGGCTGTGCTAGGTAGTCTCATGTCCATGTGGCATACTGGGAGACAAGCAGACTCTTCCCCTTCAAGATCAGCTCCCCTGCCATGCCAGGCAACGGCAGCCATAGAGAACGTGAGAGTCAGATGGGCAGGGATCTTGGACACACCGGTATGCAAGTTCCTGCTTACATTTCTGTTCTCCACTTCACTCTCCTCACATAACCACAGTCTGAGACACAGAGGAAAAGTTACTGTGTGGGCTTCTCACATCAGGCCCACCAAGGTTCGCTCCTCAACGCTGTCTATCATTGGTTTTAAGAAAGTACCAGATTTTCCTCTTCTGGGGTTCTCCAAAGTGCTGCCCACAATCCACCTTAACTACATATCATCCCAACCAGGAGGCCTTTGACTGGGGCCCTGCCTATCTCCTACCAATTGAGACAAACAGGCCACACAAGTGATCTGGGCCAGAGACAGTGGACAGCATTTGTACAACAATGATTTCATGAATTTGGACCAAAGAACTTCCCTTCACAAAAGCAGTAAGAAAAACTCTGGGGAAGTGGTTTCTTTTCATTCAGTAACCCCAAAGGAAACAATCCCTGCAGTTACAATAATCTTCCCTCTTACAGAAAATGTTGCTATTTTAGGCACCATCAATTCAGCATAAAATGTTTTGCATGGGATTTTTTTTTTTTTTTTTTTTAATAAATGGAAGCGGGCTTGTGCTCAAATGTGACCGGACTGTTTTTCCCTTTTATCTTCTCTGAATCAGGGACACAGGATGCTCAGACCCACAAAGCAAATGAGTTTCAGAGGCTCTGTAAAATCAATATCAAGTGCTACGGAAGCTTAAAGAGAACTGTTTTGTGGCACAGCTGCTTAAATAGGAGAGGTCTGTTTCAGTCTTAAAGCCACCAGTGATAGCTGGATAGCTGAATAGGGTGCTCTCACCTTTCGTTAGGGCCTAATCTTAGGGACCCAGTGGTCCTGGGATCTTGTATCCTAAAGTGACTGAACCCCCAGTCCCTAACAGTCCTTGTTGTTGTTGTTAGGTGCTGTTGAGTCCTGTCTGTCTCATAGAGACCCTCACAGGGTTTTCAATGGCTGACTGTTTCGGGATTGCCTCAGGAGTGGATTTCCATGTCCTGTTCTCATTTTTACAGTGCTAGGAATCAAACTCCGGACCTCAGAGACTGCAGAGCAGTGCTCTACGGACTGAGCTAAATCCCAGCCCCTAATAGTCCTAGGCACATGGAAAGCTTAAAACAAGTAACTATTGAATAGGTAATAACAAAATGCTATATCACTAGTTACAATTTATTACTTAAATCTACGTAAGTATTGTAACCTCCTCTAGCTTTTACATATTAATTATATGACCCAAGGTAAGTCAGTTACAACTTTCTCTCCGTGGATAACAATGAATTATCTCTCGAATCACATCACAACAGTGTTGTCATGCATTAATGGGGTAGGATCACAAATGGAAAATAATTTGAAATAAGAATCTCCTCCCTCAATGCTCATGGAAGGGGTGGTTCGCTGTATTTCTGCATCAAAATATTTATCATGCTGAACAGCAACCGCTCATTTCCTTTGTTTCTTTGTTGGGCTCCTGCACTTTTAGAACAAGGCCATTTTGGTCAACTCAGTCTTGGCCTCCCAAACATTTAGATCAATGAATGGTGCACACTGATTGGTCAATAATGATTTATTGGAGGTTGAAGGAATTACTTCACCCATGCCACTGAAGTGAGTTAAACTCTGGCTGTGTTTCTAGGCTGCTTCTTGAAAGGCAAATGGGAAAGCTCATGAAGCACATAACATTTCCTTCCTCAAAAGACACCTTAGGTTCATCCAGGAGCAGAGTACTTAAGACCATAACCCCTTGAGTATTGGGGGCCCCACACGTGGCCAGGATTGCAGCCTGGCTCCACCATTCACTGGCTCTACTTCCTTGGGAAAGTGAGCTAGGTCACTGCAAATCAGATGTTTCCTCCTCTGCAGAATCTAGACAATGAATACTCACCTTGAGAAGGTTTGTAAAGATTCAATCAGATCCTGCATGCAAAGTTCAAGAAATGTTATTTTGGCCTTGTATTTTACCTTTTAATTGTGGCACAATATCCTCCTTTCCTGCATAGGGGTCACAGCGGAAGCGGTCCAGGTGGTTGATAGTGCACTGGCCAACTACAGGCTTCCGTCCAAACTGCCTGTGGTCGATGACCTTGATCACCAGCGGAGGCATGTACAATTCCTCCTTGGGCAAGAACTGGTGGGGCAGGGAGGGGGGGTCATTAAGGTGAGTATCATTTCTCTCTATAAGGCCCAACAAGGGCATCTTTGCCAATAAATTTCCCCAAAGTATCAACCCAGATTCCTTTCTCCCAGTAGGCAAAGCTTGGAGGACTCACAGTGATTCAGTGACATATACGCTAAGGGAGTGGCTCAGGGCTTAAGAATATTAGTTCTCAGCCAGGCTGCCTAGGGTCAAATCCTAGCTCTGCTATCATGAATGGCATGGCTTTAGGGACCTTTTAAAATGTTCTCTGCCCAGTTTTCTCATCAATAATGTTGTGGTTGTTGTTAGGTGCCATCCAGTCAGTGTGACCCTACATACAACAGGCAAACACTGTTGTCAGTGCTTCTCTGCTATTCACAGGGTTTTCATTGGTGATTGTTTTTTGGGAGTGGGTTGCCGGGTCCTTCTCCTTAGCTTACAGTACCTGGTATTCACATGTGGTCTCCCATCCAAGTACTAACCAGGCCTAACCCTGCTTAGCTTCCAAGATCTGACAGGATTGGATGCCACAGTGGTACAGTGCAAGGCTAACATCAGTAATAGGGTGGTGGAATTCATTTATGTGCAGTGCTTTGACTAGAACCTGGACCTGCCCTTAAAGCATTAGCTAGCAGGAGGTGGATTCTGCATTTTTTACCTCTGATCCCATACTCTTCTCCTCACTCTGCTTCCTGAGAGGTAACTGTGCACAAGGCTAACAAGCTGTCTTTGGTAATCTATTAGCCAACTCCTGAACAGACTTCAGAAATGGTCAAGACAAAAGCAAACCTCCAAGGGAAATAACTGTGGCTGGGAATCTTTAACCATGGAAATTCATTGCTAAAATGCAATGCTCATTTTCCCTTAACTGGTCCTAGAATTGGGGGCCTTGATGACACTGCCTGATTGGAAAATCAGGAGCTGGCCTAGAAGCCCTATTTGTGGCTTGGGTTAATTTCTCTGTCCTTGCACAGGAATAGAAGCTGGGGTCCACTGAGTAGCTGTCCTCCCCTCTGCCTACCAAGGCTAGAGTCTAGACTAGAAGTGGGCAGGTAGAGGAGGAATGGGGAGGGGACAAGGATGAAAGGCCCAGAGAGAACCTGTTAGGGATTCTAGCTCTACATGTCCATGTGGCTCTCCGTCTACAGCATTATGGAGGAAGAGTAGGGGCTTTGGAGTTGGAAGGACCAGAGCCCCCTTGCTAACTGTGTCTGCCTGTGGACATTAGTGAAACTCTTAGTTTTCTCCAAAGTGAAAGGGGGATAAAATGTCTACACTGCAGAGTCAGAACAAAGACAAAATGCAGAGAGTATGATTCCACCTAGCACTGCGCTATAGCTAATAATGAAATTGGGATGTGGTCACTGTAGCATAGAAGGGACAGATCATTTCCCCTCTCTGGGCCCCAGTTCCTTCATCTGTAAAATGGGAGGTTAAACCACACAACCCTAGAGTTTAAGAGTGGTGTATTGGAGATGCCAAGGGCAAGAAAGTGCTTGGGATGGGGAAGGAATGGGAAGGTTCTAAGCCTTCTATCCCTTCAAGTTAAGGAAATGCCTTTACTTTTACTTATTTTATTTTTGTTGTGCGGTGCCAGTGAGTCTTATCTGACTCATAGCAACTCTCATAGAGTTTTCAATGGTTGGTTGTTTTGGGATTTTTTTGGGGAGCGGACTGCTACATCCTTCTCCCGTTTTGTGTGTTTTTTTTTTTTTTTTCATTTTGTAAAAGTTAAGGACTTAACTGCTGAAATAGAAAGACTACTGTGTGTGATGGTACATGCCTGTGAAACCAGCGACTTGGGAGGTGGAGGCAGGAGGATCATGAGTTTGAGGCCAGAGACAGTCTGAACAACTTATCGAGACCCTCACTCAAAGTAAAAACATTTTAAAAAAAGAGCTAGGGGTGCATCTCAATGGTAGAGCACTTGGAAAGTATGTGCAAAGCCCTAGGTTCAGCCCCTTAGTACTGAAAAAAAAACAAAAAACAAAAAACAAAAAACAGGAAAGATTTGGTGACCTGTTCTTGCTCTGGGTATTATAAGGTCTATGATAGAGGACTGTGATCCCTGTCTGATGTTTCACACTCCTAACAACCAGAGATAACTTCAATAGAACCAAGAAGGTACCATCTCAGGAGCATGGTGATAGGCTGTTAGGGCCACAGCCCCATCACCCCAAATAGGTTCCTCCACAGCTGCCCCTTCCCCAGATAGCCAGTCTCCATCTAGAAAGTTCCGGTCCATGTGCATCTGTAGGGGCATGACTAGGGGTTAAATTCCACCCTCAGGGCACTGACCGAGGGCATGTGATAGATACTGAATAGACGGAATGCTTTCTGGAGAAATAAGTAAGTATTGCTCAGAGATACTTCCATCTTGCTGGAACTGTTTGAAGCTTTCAGAAACCATCACTACCGTCTGAGAATCTAAGGCCAAGAAGTCACCAACTAGCTGGATATAAGGCAAGGTTTTTCTATCTGTCAGATTTTGAAAATGAATCAACTGTTTGTATGTTGCAGTTATATAATCATATGTCAGAGAAGATTCAGCTACTCAACACACATGCACTATTCCAGAGTTTGGATACCATACCACTTTCATGAAGAGAACAGAGCTTGGAAAGTTGGGTGTCTTCTTGAGGTTTTTGATCACCACCGATTCTACCCTTTCCCCTCCACACTCCACAACGAGACTGGGGGATGTGACAGAAGCCATCTGGTAGTTTTTCATATTTCTTAAGCCCCAAGCTAGAATCTGGGAGGAGGAAGGAAGGAAACCCAGCATATTAAAAACATTGTTCAAAAGGAAAAATTCTGTCTTAATCATTGGTAAATTCTTTAAGACGGATGCAAATTTGCCTAAAATACCTGCAAACATTATCCTAGAAAGCCTGAGATCACACAGAGAAAGTGGTTTTCCCCTTTCTTCTCCAGCCTGAACCACTAAAAAAGGAGAACAGCTGAGAGTGTAGGAATCAAATCCTGGTTGTGCCATTAGCTAGGTGAATGCTGACAAGTTAGTTAACCTCACTATGTCTCATCTATCAACCAGAGTGATGATATTACTTATTGTAGGGTGACTCTGAAGGCCAAGTGTAAACTTCCTAACACAGAGTCTCACGTGCAAACATTCAGAAATGATAGCTGCTGTTTAAAGCTACCTGCCTCAGCCTTTGAGAACTCCTAGCAAGATGGGTGGAAAATGAAAATCTTGGAGCGGCTGCTTAACTGGACAGGAGGAAGCCTTCAGAGTAGGCCAGACACTGTCCACCACACCACCTGATTGGCTCCATCAGCCTGTGTCTGTTGCAGCAGTCCAGCCCGTCACCTTTACTCCCTTCCTATTCTCCATCTCTGTCTCCCTCACAGACCTCTTCTCTCTGCACACACATAGCACTTTCTCCCAGGGCATCTTCTTTCTCTGGTTCTCCAAGTAACTCAAAAACAAAACAAAATAAAACACAAACCAACCAACCAAACAAACAAAAAATAAAACTCTCAGAAATCTGCTGCTTCAATTAAAATAACTCTGAGATTTCACCTTACACCAGTAAGAATGGCCAAGATCAATAAGACAAATAACAACAAATGCTGGTGAGGTTGCGGAGAAAAGGGAACACTCTTACATTACAGGTAGAGCTGTAAATTGGTCCAACCACTGTGGAAATCAATATGAAGGTATCTTAAAAAAGTAAAAATAGATCTACCATATGACCTAGCTATAACACTATTGGGAATATACCCAAAAGGAGATGGGTCAACATACCACAGAGACACCTGCATCTCCATGTTCAATGCAGCACTTTTCACAATAGCAAGGATATGGGATCAACAAAGTGCCCTTCAACAGAAGAATGAATAAAAAACTGTGGTACATATACACAATGGAATACTACTCAGCAATCAAAAAAATTGAAATAATGCCATTTGCAGCAAAATGGATGGAATTGGAGAAAATTATTTTAAATGAATGAACACAAGCTCAGAAAGAGAAATACCACATGTTCTCACTCATATGTGGGAGCTGAATCAAAATTAAGGAAAAAATCCTATATCAAGGTCGGATCATAATAAAAGAAAAAAGCTAAGAATGGCATTATTACAGATGGTCTAGAAAATTCATGTAATAGTTCTGACAATGTAAAGAGAAAGTTCACTGCAGAAAAAGTTTCTATCTTAAACAGAACTGGAACCCAAGGATACATAGAAAAATATTACCATAAAAAGACAAGTAAATGGTAGAGAAGTCTTTGATAGGCGGTGAGACGAGGGGGAGGAAGTGCACAAGACGGTAAGGGGGAACTTATATGTATAATGTACAACAAAATGCATATACGGAAATGTCACAATGAAAAGCATGTCAGAATGAATCACATTAAGGTGTACATTAAAAATTTCCTTAAAAAATCTGCTGCTTCCAGTAAATGATGACTTTAGATTCCCACAGTGATGTTGGAATTGACCTCTCCTTGTTGCTTCAGTAAGCTTTCTACTTCCATGGATTTTTCAAGTTTTTGGGCTAATTCTATAGGAAGTTAGAGGCAGCAAGAAAATGTAGCAGGTTGCCATTCCCCTTATGAAAGATTGCTGTTCTGTAGCCAAAAGCATTTGATTTGATCAAATAAAACAGAGAAAATAGCATACCTCAATGGCAGTGAGCTGAACCACAGGCCTGATCCCCTGAGGGACCATGTACAGGTTTGGTGCCCTTTGAGAGGGAAGAATGGGAAGGTTGGAGCCATCCTGTGAAGCAAACATGGAATGTCAGTGCCTCCTGTCAGTTCAAGCAAAGAGTATTTAGGATTATTAATTGTTTTAAGCAACTGAAGGAATCTATGAGTGAGAACACAGCAATATACCTTGTCCCTCAGAATCAGCTCTGCAGTGACAAGGACATCCCCACAGGCCTTATCTCCATTCATGACAGGGTGCCAGAGTAGTTTAGGTGTGACGGTCATTTCTGAATTTACTTTCACCAGAGGAGAGCAAACGCTTCTTCCTAAAAATTCATCTCGTCCCTAGAGAAACAAAACATCCTCAAATTCCCAAACCAACATCTCTTCAAACTGCCATCGTCCCCTAACTCATCTTTGAAATTCCAAATCACCTACCACTTGGTCATTGTCATAAAGTTCCAAGATAACTTTGGGTGGGTTCTGTAGAATGGTTTGGGGTTCTCCATAGATTTCAATGTCATCAAATATAATCGTTTGGTCCCATGTGGGATTCAGGGTTGAGTGGATGATCTCGGTGGTTTTGCTTCGATGGAGAAAGGAGACATGCGCATATGGATCTACGGACAGAAGAAGAGAATGACCGGCTATGGAGAAGTATAGCTCCCCAGGACCATCCATTTCCACTGTGTGCTTTTCCTCTGCACACAGCAATTGTGGACTCCCACTGCCCACCTGGAGATAGGGCTTCTAGGGAGCAGGGTGTGGCAGGGGCAGCTGACATGGTGATTCAGAAGCAACTGAACTGAGCCCCTGATGTGTGCTGAAGACTCTGTCCCTGGAGTGTGTTCTTATCCAAGTTAGTTGGGCACCCCTTTCGCCTTCATGATTAAGAGTGGAGGCTTTGCAGTCAGACACAACTGAGGTCAGCCTCCCACTCCTGCTATATGACCTTAGGGAAAAATATTTTAATCTTAAACTTTACTTCCCTCCTTCATGCAATGAGAATAATAATTGCTTTCTAGTGTTGACAGGATGAGATGATATAAAGAATGTGAACTGCCTAAGACAGAGCCCATAATATGTAAAGTTATCAGTAAATGCTAGTTATAATCTTTGTTTCTACTGCCACTGGTAACCCATTTATTCAGCAAGTATTTATTGAGTGACAAGACTCAAGAGTATATTAGTAAACAAAAAAGACTGAGATACTCGTGGTGTTTACAGTTTGTGATAGCAGAAAGCTTTGTTTTCATGTGATAGAGAATGGAGTGATAGCAATCTTATATACTAAGAAATGATCTGTGTTCTCCTATGGGATAAATAATTACACCAATCTTTTTGCAGTTGCCAGGGGGCCCATCTATCTGAGCAATTTAACTAATGTTTAATGTGAAACTCTTTTATATGCCAAAAAGGTGCTTAGGTTTTAGT
The DNA here is from genome assembly GCA_007922755.1 of Pedetes capensis. Taxonomy (NCBI): domain Eukaryota; kingdom Metazoa; phylum Chordata; class Mammalia; order Rodentia; family Pedetidae; genus Pedetes; species Pedetes capensis. The sequence continues at coordinate 128,183 of VMDO01000444.1, read as the reverse complement.
ATTATAGGTAATCATCATATGAATAGGACTCTTTGATTCTTCCCTGATGATAAATCTTATGTCTCAAATTGCAAGAAATAGACTTTGATTTTTATGTAACTTTAGTCAAAAATTTTAAGTTGACTTCCAGTGATGGAGTGCCCCCTGGTGGAGAATATTTGAAAATATCTTCCAAAACCATTTTGGAAGACATGGGGTATAGGGATAACCTTGAATCTGGTCTAATTTGTTAAGAAAAGGAAACCATTCACAAGTACTAATTAACATTAATTCTTAGAACACACTTCAGAACTGATGTGAACACAGCAGAGTGTCAACAAATGGAGTTGTTCCCATAAAGGATCCAGGGAAGTTCTGGGGGCTCCAGTTGCCAAAGTAGAATATCCCCCAAATAATCCAGAGAGGGCCCTAAACTATCCATAGTTTCACAGGCAAGAGCACAGATATCCAGGCAGGCAAGTCCCCCCAGCCTTCCTTCTCTTCTGCTAGCAGCCTTCTCCTTAGAACCAATCCAAAGGTAGAAAACCGCCTGCAGTATCAATGTGAAGGATAATAACACCTCATGGTTTGATGGCACTGGGAATGTAGGGAGCAGGCAGCAGAGGAAGTTGAAATGGACTCTAAATTCCTCAAAGCTTGGTGCTATACACAGCTGAGTGAATGTGTGATTTTTGTGTCACCTTGAGAGAGCTACAAAAATCATAAAGGATCTTAATTTATCAATCAGTCCTAGGGCCCAGGATTAAAACACAGCATTGTATATAAATATAGAACAGGACTTGCTCTTCTTGGTGATTTTTATTACTTAATCAATTATTAGCATTAAAAGGCGATGTATCTTCTGTGTATCTCCAGCACCAAGCAAGTCCACTCAGTAATTCTTTATCTAATGACCAAGCAATTTTCTTCAAGTATATCAAACATCTTCATATGAAAAGGGTATTGGTTATTAGAAATGTCAAAAAAAATTCATTTGATGAGAAATAGAATGAACATAATCTGTTATGTAATAATGTAATAGGGTTTCCCCCCTCTTTTACCTGAAAAGCTATCCTTATCTAGAGCCATGAGGTTTCTGGCCTGATAGACATAACAGCGCAGATGGTAGATATATACTCCTAAAAAGAACAAGATGGAGATCACATATAAGACATAAAACACTGAAAATGGCTATTTTCTGGAATATTTAGAGATAACATATGGGCCAGGTAAATGGGTCACTTGGATTTAGCTCCCCACAGAACACAGTGCATATAATACTGATGACACATCCCTGCAGAGTAGTTCTGCTTCCTGTAAAAACTTACAGCAGCCTCCCTTATTCATGGTTTTATTTTCCATTTTTGTCTGCTGCCTATGCTAATTTCAGCCTGAAAATATTAAGTGGAAGATTCCAGAAGTGAAAAATTTATAAGTTTTAAATTGAAGTCCCTTCTAAGTAGTTTGATGAAATCTTACACCATCCTGCTCTGACCTATGTGGGTTGGGAATTATCTCTTTGTCTAGTGTATCCATTCTGTATATACTACCTGCTTATTAGCCATCTAGTAGCTATCTTAGTTATCAGAGTAACTGTTGTGGTAGGATATACAGTGCTTGTGTTGAGCAATCCTTATTTTATTTAAAAATGGACCCAAAGTGCAAAAGTAGTGATACCAGTAATTCTGTTATAGTACATTTTTATAATTGTTCTATATTATTAGACAGGGCCACCCATGGTGGACAGGTTTTAGCTGAGCTTCTAGACTAAGACAGACTGGGAGAAGGACCTGGCAACCCACTCCCAAAACAATTAGTCATTGAAAACCCTCTGAATAGCAGAGAAGCACAGTCAAATATAGTGCCAGAAAATGAGCCCCCCATGCTGGAAGGCATTCAAAAGATGACTGGGGAAGAGTTGCCTCCTCAAAGTGAGTCGACCTTAATGATGGGAATGAAGTAAAGCCCCTGAGACCTCCATTTGCCAATGTGGCATGATGCAAAATGAGAAGAAACACAGTGGTTATAACAATGAGCCCAAACATAAAAAAGATTGTGAGCATGGCACAGTGTTGAGTAGTGTTTCATTCTGTTGAACATAGGGTTGGTATGAGTCCAACCTGACTCAACAGCACCAAACAACAACAAAATTAGTTACTGTTATTGACCTGTTATTGTGCCTAATTTATAAATTAAACTTTATTATATGTATGTATATACAAGGAAAAATATAATGTGTATGTAGGGTTCAGTACAATCTGTAATTGCATGCATCCACTGGGGATCTTGGAGTAGATCCTCCACAGAGAAGGAGGAATATTGTATTTAAAAAAGAAAACACTGTATATTGAGTGTGGTGGTACCTGTGGTAAAATCTCAGCATTTCGGGATCTGAGGCAGAGGGTCAAGAGTTTGAGGCCAGCCTGGGCTACATAGTGAGACCTTGTCTCAAAAAACCAAAACAAATATATAAATAATAAAATAAAATTTAAAAAACTTTAAAATGCTACAGTAAGCCCAATGCAAGTGTATCAACCAGGACACCACTAGTTTTGTTGTAAACTTCTGGATTTAGGGTATTATTGGTCATCACAGACCTTTAAAATGAGAATGGGACTATTGTTATTGCTTCAGTATCAGATCTGGCATATGGTGGTGTTGTTAGGTGCCGTTAAGTTGGGTCCAACTCTTAGCAACCCTATGTACAACAGAATGAAACACTCTCCAACACTGTGCTATGCCCAGCACTATGTAGTGCTTCTCTGCTACTCATAGGGTTTTTGATGGCTCATTGTTTCTGGAGTGGGCTGCCAAGTCCTTCTCTGAAGCTTACAGCACCCCATATTCCCAGGTGGTATCCTATCCAGGTACTAATCAGGCCCGATTGTGCTTAGTTTCTAAGATCTAATGAGATTGGACATCTTTAATACACACACACACACACACACACACACACACAATTTAAGAGATAGTGGAGTATTGTGATTGAATGCATAGATTCCAGGACCCTGACTGCTTGAATTCAAATCTTTTCTCTAGTGCTCATAAGCTATGGCCGGCAGCCGTAGCACTGTGGTGTCTAATACCATCAAATCTCAAAAGCTAAATTGGGTCAGACCTGGGTAGTACTTAGATGGGATACTGCCTGGGAACACCAGGTGCTATAGGCTTGGGAGAAGGACCTGGCAGCCCATTCCCAAAAAACAATCAGCCATTGAAAACCCTATGAATAACAGAGAAGCACTGACAATAGTGCTTCGCCTGCTGTAGTAGGGTTGCCATGAGTCGGATATCAACTCAACGGCACCTAACAATAGCAACAACATTAGCTATAAGAACTTGGGCAAGTTACTTAATCTGCCTGTACATTGGTTCTCTCATCTCTGAAATAAGGATAATAACAGCACCTATCTTACAGGATTATTATGAAGTTTAAATTAACTACATTTATGTATAGTGCCTGGCACACATTAAGATCCATGGAAGTATTTACTATTATTATTATAGAGTAGGTCTACCTCATTCCAGAAATACTGAAGGTTATCATTGAATCTAGCTTTTACTTAAATGTTGAGCCTTTTTTTTCTGTAATTAAAATAATAGGTTGGAGGGGTTTACAGATAGAATGAGTACATATTGGACAGACTACATTAGAATCAGTGATTTGAACAGCCTTCACCCCAAATATGATTGTTGTTATTGTTGTTAGGTGCCGTGGAGTCAGTGTCTGACTCATAGCGACCCTGCGTACAACAGGGGAAACACTATTGTCAGTGCTTCTCTGCCGTTTGTAGGGTTTTCAACGGCAGATTGATTTTTGGGAGGGGGTTGCCAGGTCCTTCTCCCAAGCCTACAGCTTCTGGTGTTCCCAAGCGGTCTCCCATCCAGGTACTAACCAGGCCCAACCCTGCTTAGCTTCTGAGATCTGACGGGATCAGATGCCAATACAGTTTTAAAAACTATACTAAAAAACCCTTTTCATCAAGTGAAGACATTAAAAGTCATGGTCACATAAAGAAATTCTTATCCTATTTGGTAATTTGACAAGTTTGCTTGAGATAAAAGCCGTAGAAGCAGGATTCGCAGACATGTTCAAAACTTACTGTCAAAATTACAAGAAATGATGGGAGTGTTTGCTCCAAACACAGTGGTGGCGCTGGACTTCTGTTTTTCCATGCTCTTTTCATCTCCATCCTCACTGGTGTCGGCACCCTAAAGTGGGAGGCAGAAAAGTCAATTAACATGGCCCCAAAACAAACAAAGAAGCAAAAATCACAAATGGAATGGTGATCACGCAATCACCCCATTTTTGAAGATGAGTGAGGACTAGAGCAGCAAGTCACTTCCTTGAGTCGCCCAGCTAGAAAGCAGTAGAGCTGGATGTCAAATCCAATCCTTTCTGCCTCAAGATCAGTTTTACCAAACCCTGCTGTTGAAAAAGAGGGAAAAATGGGAAATGAAGAGGATACATCAGAAGATTCAAAGGATGGGAGGACAGAGAAAGAGCAGCAGAAGAATATAGTGTGGCCAGAGTGCTTGTTGTTGTTAGGTGCTGTCGAGTCGGTATCCAACTCATAGCGACCCTCATAGGGTGGGTTTTCAATGGCTGTTTCGGGATTGTCTTGGGAGTGGATTGCCAGGCCCTTCTCCCACTTTTGCGGTGCTGGGAATTGAACTCAGGACCTCAGAGACTGCAGCTCATCGCTCTACCAACTGAGCCAAATCCCAGCCCTGGCCAGAGTGCAGAAATACACAAATGGGGTGTGTTTGGAGGTGGTTCTTGGCTACCATATTGTTTTAGATCACCCATTACCTTTTTCTTACATATCATTTCAACCTGCCTGAACCCCTAACTCTTGCCTTCTTTTTTGTGCTTCTATCTGAATTGGTCTCACTTTGTGGGCCATCCTTCTTGTTTTCCACCCCCTCGCATCTGTATATTTAACTTTCTTGATCTATTGAACAGTTACAATTTCCAAGTTATGATCCAAGACACCTGTGCCTGGGATGTTACTAGATGTTACCTGAAACAAGGGTTCTGGGAAAGAAATACTTGGAAAATGCTGGGGGAAACAGCTGTGTCTGCAGCAGCATTTTTTTAGACCTTTTCAAATGTTAATAGTCTATTCATGCTACAAGAATTATTGGAGACTCAGGCTGTATAACTTTCTCTTAACCTATATGCACTCTTACAGCACTGAGGTCACCAGGACCTCTATGGAATTGGCAGTGCTGCATCTGACACACGTATATTTTCTCTATACCAATATCATTTGTGCTTTAGCTTCTGATTACTTACAAGTGCACCTTCAAGTTTAAAGATGGCAGCTGCACCATGTGTTTCTGAAGGAGCCATTTTTCTCCTCCAGCGTCTGCGGCGAAAGGTATCTGAACTACGCTGTTTCCAGTGAAATTTCCAGCCGATTAAAGAAGCATACTCCCATCCCTCCCGGTCTTCAAATTCTTCCATGGCCTAAAATAGAAGTAAAACTTTTAATGACAATATAATAATATTCCTTATGTTGACACAGCAGACCATTTGGCCAATCAACAAATATGTAGGAATAAGTCTAGTCTGTGTTAAGCACTATGCTAGGAGCTAGGAATACAGTAAGAAATAAAACAGATAGGCTCTCTGCCTCTGCAGAGATGATGGACGGTGGGAACATAGATCACCAGGCAATGATAGTGCAAGGAGATGTTAATAGGGGTGCACATATCCTTAGAAGGGGCACTGCATTCAGGCCCTGAGAATGGGCTGAAGCGAATGGATTCTTTCTCAGATTGCTTTCTGTTGTCTTACTTCATTAGTTCATAAGAACACTATCACTGTGATACACTTTGGAAAATAACTGTTATCTTCATTTTATATATGGAAGGAAAAATGACACCCCTCCCTCACAGGTTAAATGTCTTTCCTAAGATGATACCTGCCATAACTAATAATTAAATGATAGGTCAGATTATATTACTTCTGTAACAACTAATTACTGAGTATATACTACTCTTCAGTTTAAACACTATTTATATACAAACAATCTCAGTTTTCAATATTGTATTCTATTCATTCAACAAGAATGTGTGCCTTCCATGTGATAAGGATTGTATTAAAGAAAAAGATGGATGGGAACTTTGCCTCCATGTAGCTGACATTTTAGTGGCCAAAATTTTATTTAACTGTCCTACAAGTGTGACCAGATTTAACAAATATAAAGTGATACTGAATATTATTTATGAATTTAGAAATAAAAACTCCGTGTAGCTTATTATTATTGTAGGGTCTGCTTTTGATTTTTCACTTCAAATAAACATAAAATTGAGCACAATCTTATAATTGACCCTATAGTAGTGTTAATAGTGGTGGTGATGTATTTCACGTAGGTAAGAATAAGGTAGGCCTGCAGCTGTAGCCCTGTGGCATCCAATCCCGTCAGATCTCTGAAGCTAAGCAGGGTCAGGCCTGGTTAGTACCTGGATGGGAGACCACCTGGGAACACCAGAGGCTGTAGGCTTGGGAGAAGGACCCATCAACCCCCTCCCAAAAATCAGTCTGCCATTGAAAACCCTATGAGCAGCAGAGAAGCACTGACACTAGTGTTTCCCCTGTTGTACAGAGGGTCGCTATGAGTAGGATACTGACTCCACAGCACCTAACAACAACAACAACAACAACAAAGAATAAGGTAGGTCAGGGAACATGATCAAAACTCCAGCAACACTTATTAGTAGAAGTGGGCCTGTTCCAGGTCTTCTGGTAGCCCAGTGATCTTCCCACTTAATGCTGGTGCTCTCCTGTGGAAGGAGAGAGTCAAGCACCTCTAGAAACATCTCACCCCAAGAGGATGGGAGAATTCAATAGCTAAGACTCATTCATTCACCAGCTTATTCATTTGGCTACATTATTTGCTGGGACCACAAGCCTGAGCTAGCAAGAAGGAGGCAAAGATGACTGTGGCTCCACTTTTGATCCCAGGAAGCTCCCCATCTAATAAAGAATAACTTCACATCATGTACTAGAGTTAGCCATTTAGGGCAATAGAAAGAGTTCCTGTCTAGAATTAGTCTAACCTGTGTTCAGATACCAGCTCTGTCACTTATTAGATGCATAGCCTAGAGCAAGACTATTACATCTCCATGAGCATTATCTGGGCATGAAACCCAGAGGTTAGAGATTGTAGATGATGCATATGCAACATCTAGCACTACAGAAGATACAGAAAACATGCCATCTAGTATTGTTCTGAATAATATTCTGGTTATTTTATTATTCCAGTATAATACCCTAATTAGATGATTCAAAATATTATTCCCATTTTTCAGATGAGAAAGATGGTAAAGACAGGATATGAATCCTTCTGCATCTTGTTCCAAATTCTGCACTACTGCCACTACTATATTATTGCTTGAGAATATTTTCAATGTCTTTATCCCTATAGCGATTCTCAACATTTAGCCAGTCGCAGAATAACCTGGAAGGCCTGTGGAAGTACATAATGCTGGGTCCATCCTCAGAGTTTCTAACTCAGTAGGTTTGGGGTGAGGGTGATGGTAATGTTGCTGATAGGAGTGGGTGCACTTTGAGAACCCTTGTGCATAGCATTCAGCCCTTGATTTGTGAGTGGCTCTGTAAAAATAGCTTCCTCTCCTGAAGCTCTGTGGGGTCTGGAAGGCAGAGCATTCCCAATCCTGTCCCGCACCTTCTCATAGCAACTCTTACCCTTGCAGTACTTGAAGCAGTTTGTGTTAAATCTTTCTTGCGTTTTCGGACTAGTCTTCGCCGTCTATGAGTGTGATACATTTTCTCTGCTGCAACCCAGGATTTGGGCTTATTATCAGGAGGAATGGTAATTCCATACTCCCAGCCTGAAACAGAGTTTGTGAATGGTCACCCAAAAGAGATGCATTTACCAGAGCAGAAAAGAACATTCCAGGAAGCATTCAGTCCCTCTGTCTGCCCCCAAATGTTCTCATGACTGTTACAGGTTGAGTATCCCTATTTCAAAAATCTGAAATCCAAAATCTGAAGCTTTTTGAGTGCCATGATCCTGTAAGTGGAAAATTCCATACCTTAGCTCATGTGATGAGTCATAGTCAAAATGTAGGTACACTAAAAATATATAAAATTACCATCATGTTATATGCATAAGGTATATATTATATAATGAAACATAAATGAATTTTGCATTTCAGCTTGGGTCCCATCTCCAAGTACATGTATGCAAATATTTCATAATCCAAAATCTCAAAACATTTCTGGTCCTAAGCATGTTGGATAAGGATACTCAATTGTATGTTCCTTTCACTATGCTATAATTCAACTAAGCTGAACAGGCCTCCTTCCCTGGCTCCCTCCTCAGAAAACATTTTTTTAGTCATCACTTTTATGTCTCCAGTCACTCATAGTAATTGAGTGCAGCTCAGAGTAAAGCACAGCTCAAGAAGCAGAAGGACACAGTGGAAAATGGTACAGGCTGTATAGCCACTGGTGCGGGCTGTATAGTCACAGGCCTGGGTTCAAATCTCAGTCCTATGACATACTGGTTCTTTATAAAATAAGTTTCCTGTAAGTTGGCAAACTTGCCAATGGCCCAACTTGCCCATTACATAAAAGTAAAATAGATCTTTTTATAGGGTTATTGCTTATAGCCATAGCACTGTAGCATCCGATCCTGTCAGATCTTGGAAGCTAAGCATGGTCGGGCCTGGTTAGTACTTGGATGGGAGACCGCCTGGTAACATCAGGTGCTGTAGGCTTAGGAAAAGGACCCAGCAACCCACTCCCAAAAATCAATCCAACATCAGAAACTCTACAAATAGCAGAGAAGCATGGACAATAGTGCTTTGCCTGTTATACTTAGGGTCATTATTAGTCGGATACTGACTTGACGGCACCTAACAACAACAACAACAACAACATAGGATTAGCATAAGATAATCAAAGTAATGCACGCAAAGCACTAAGGCCATGCTTACACAGTACTTAGTTATAGCTCAATCAATGCTAACTATTATTATAAAAGCTGGTATGTGCATCAAGACCAGCATAGAATTTATAATGATGTGAAATCTTCTGTATCAATGCCAGTCCTTTTTCTGCACTGTTCCCTCTTAAATAATCAATTAAATATTCTCCTTTGATAATTCCAAATGCCATAGCTCATTTAACTTTAGATTACTATTCACAGAAAAGATAAACCCCATCCTTAACAGAAGCTATATCAATAATCAACATTATTGCTGAACAGAATGACTCTTAAGGCATTTTACAGTTCTCTTTTCTGAGCTAGGGGACTTCTACATGTGAGGTTCCCAGGGAGATTATGGGATATGGTCCTTGTTGTTGTTAGGTGCCCTCAAGTCGGGTCTGACTCATAGCCACCCTATGTACAACAGAAGGAAACACTCCCCAACCATGTGCTATGCCTGACACTATGTCAGTGCTTCTCTGCTATTCATAGGGTTTTCAATGGCTGACTGTTATTCAGGATTGCTTTGGGAGTGGATTGTCATTTCCTCCTCCAATTTTTGCAGTGCTGGGTTTTGAACCCAGGGCCTCAGAGAGTGCAGAGCAGCACTTTACCAACTGAGCTAAACCCCAGTCCAAGGTTTTTATATTAAGGTTATATTATTTTAATTTCTGTATATGTCACTTTTGGATATATATTATATGGTATGTTATATGATAAAGTCTCCTAAAAAAGTTCTATTCAAATTGGCTTCTAGATAAGTAGTCAGGATATAGAAAATCTAAACTCTGGCTTGCTCCTAAATGTTCATCTTGGATTCCCAAGCATCTCAAAGCCCAATTAGTTGGCCTTCTATCACCTGCTGTTTTCCCCTTTAACACCTCCCCACCCAGCACCTGTCCAAGTATTTGCTTGTCTTTCAGATTCTACATTTAAATGGTCCTGGTAGCACCATGTGAACTAGTTGTCATGGGACAACAGAGGTAGCAGCCTTCTATCCAAAGAACTCTGGTTAACCAAGGCCCTGTGGTGGATCCATAGTCAGGCAAATGGATGTGAAATATTACCTTTCTCATCTACTGCTCGGTTTATATCATATACCCATGCATCATCTTCCCACTCCCACCCTGGAGGACAGATCAGCTCACTGGGTGATGATGCTTTATCGCCATTCTAAAAAAAAGCAAGAAAGGAAGGGGAGGGCGTAGGCCATAGGGTTAATAAGATGCAAAAATGAGAAGTTTCCTCAAATCCACATATTTACATAGATCCTATCTTAGAGATCCATTTTACTCAGAAAAATCTCTGAGCTTTCTTTATGCACAATTGCCTCATAAAAACTAGTTGTCTGGATTACCTTCTGTTTTTACTACTATTGCCATTCTTTTAGGCCAAGGTGGTTGAATATGAGCAATTTAATATGGTTTAATTTCATATGGAGACCCTGTCTTCATGAGTAGTTATACAGGAAAGAACTCATCAGAGAATGGATCAAACATTAAAGACATATGTGTTCAAGTACAGGGAAATGCTACAGGAGGTGCACAGTGCTAATTATATAAGGTTGAGCAACATTTACATAGACACTTATAGAGTTATGAAAAGAAAATTCATAAGTAAAGGAAATAAAGGTGGCCCATAAACACATAGAAAAACCTTCAGCTTCATTTTAAATTGAGTAGAAATTGAAATAGCAATGGGGTGCCACTTGTTAGTGCATGTGCAAAGATGATATAGTGGGATAGTGTCCTCTTGGACACCAAAAAGTCCTCTTGTTCACTGTTGCTGAAAATAGAAGTGTATGCAACCTCCTTGAAAAACAATTTGGCAATATTGATCAAAATTTGTTATGCATTTATATTTTGACCAAGCAAATCCAAGAATTCTTTGTAGAGATAAACTTTCATAAGTGAATAAAAGGGCTCGGATTTAGCTCATTTGGAAGAGTGCTGTGATGCAGTCTCTGAGGTCCCGAGTTCAATTCCCAGCACCACAAAACATGGGAGAAGGACCTGGCAATCCACTCCCAAGGCAATCCCGAAACGGTCAGCCATTGAAAACCCTATGAGGGTCGCTATGAGTCTGATTCCGACTCGACAGCACCTAACAACAACAACAACAAGTGAATAAAAAGGCTTATATAAGGATATTCATTGTTACATTGTTTATAAATATCAAAGGCTCCTCTCAAAGAAAAAGAAAAGAAAAGAAAGAAAAAGAAAAATGCCCCAAACTACTAAATCCTAAATGTTTATGAGAAGGAGATTGTTATGTAAATTCTAGTAGGTGCATATAATAAATACTCTGTAAGCATTAAAAAAAAAAACTCATACATCTAGCGGGGCGCGGGGGTTCACACCTATAATCCTAGCAATTCAGGAGGCTGAGGCAGGAGGCAACTCACACAGTTTGGTGAGACCCTGCCTCAAAATTAGAAATAAAAAAGGGGCTGGGGGTGCAGCTTAGTAGTGGAGCATTTGCCTGGCATCTGTGAGGCCCTGGGTTTAGCCTCCAGTATTGAAAAAACAAACAAACAAACTTCATAGATCTGTAAGTATGAACATCAGAAGATGTCAGAAAACTGCTACCACTGGTTATTTTTAAGGAGTGGAATATAATTCAGAGGGAAGATTTATTGTACTTTTCACTTTCTTTAAAATGATTGGGATTTTTTTTAAGATGAGCATTTCATTTGTTATGGTTTTATTCTTTTTAATACCTGGGGGTTGAACCTAGGGGTTGAATCTAGGGGTTGAGCCTCCCACATACTTTGCGAATGCTCTACCACTGGGCTGCAACTGCAGGCCATTAAATTTTTTATATATATATATTGAGACAGGGTATCACTAAGTTATGTAGGCTGCTTTTGGCCTCAAACCTGTAATCCTCCTGCTTCCACCTCCTGAGTTACTAGGATTACAGGTGTAAGCCACTATACCTGACCTTCATTTGTTATGATTTTAAAAGCTAGTTAGATAATAAATTTCACTCTAAAACTTTTGCACAACCCAAACTTTACTGTGTAGCAACATTTAGTTACATAGGCCCAATTTCTTTGCTATGGAAATAATGATTGTGCACTTGTGGGGGATAAGTTGTGAATGGAAGGCTATTTGGAATAGCAGACATAGTAGAAGAGAGAGTGACGCCAAGCCTGAGGGTGGTGGGTTCTCAGCAGATGGTGCTTCACAGAGAGGAGACGTGAGGGTTCCTCTGGAGAGCAGGTGGCTCACCGCATCCGTGTAGGTGTCCTCGGCTGGCTTCCACTCACCCCCGGGGTAGCGACTCTCGTTCTGGTAGACTTCATCGGTGAACTCTGTGTGACCTGCGTCTGCCTCAGTCAGCAAGCTGCAGGACAGCAAGGGCTCATATGACCCAAGGAGAAATGGTAACCAGCAACCCTGGCTATTTTGAGTGGTGGAGTGGTTTCTAGGGTCTGGGAATTGTCTCAGTTCCTTCCTCGCTGGACCCCTTTATGTTTGGCACTTAGACTTCTTTTGTACAAATAGCTTTTGCCATTCTTTTGGAGAAAGGGCCTCCTGGACCAGCGGGGCCTAAATTATAGCAAACTCCTCAAATGGCTCCTGCTCAGTAATTAGAGTAGGGCCAGGGAAAACAGTGGCATGGGCAACTTTTAACAGGGACCACAGAAAACGCCTTTCATATTTGTTTCAGTTCCCAGCAGGTCAGCTTTTTCTCAGTGAAACTCTTGGCTAACAGTTGAAAGAATAGGGGACTTATCCTTTGTAGCTCTCTATTTTTAAAAACGGAGTGCAACTGGTGGCACAAGGTTTTGTGGAAAAGTGTGCTCATGGCTTGCTTGGTCTATGCAACACAAACTCAAGGGGAGAGTTTAGGTTTTCTGGTTGGTTCCTAGGTAGACAGCCAAACCCCATTTGGGCACTTGAGAAATCCACACTGACCCCTGGCAAGAGGAAACTTGCCAGGTTTCCTCTTGGAATTATTTTGAAAACCCACAGAGGAAAGCACAGAGGTGCCAACTTTGACTTATCCCCTGCCAGGTACCCACTCAAATGAGAGCTCTTTTTCTTTTACCATCTCTGCCTGTTCTCCCGGCCACATCCTGCCCTACAATCAAGCACTGGGAAGATATAAAAAAAGAAACAGTCCCAACCCTTGGTATAAACTGAGCTCATCCATTGCTTCTCTGGGCCCCAGTGAAGGAGAATAAAAGCTCTGTGCCTCTAGGACCCTGACATGCTTTCACTTTTGGTTTTCCCAATTGCTGTTCCTCCTACCCCTTCCCTGTCCTCACTAGCCTTTCTTCCTTCTGTCCAACTTGAATCTCATTTTCCTTCTCCTCACCAATCCTCCCACCTCCACCCAATGCAAGCTATCCTGGATCAAAAGCAATGAAATGCGAGCATTGAGTCTCAATAGATCGCCATGGCCACTGCCCTCCCTCCTTAATGCCCAGGAAATGATAAGAACCAAGTGCCAGAGAGGCTTTAAAAACACAGCTTTTCAACTAAGCGCACGCAGTGGTGCACACCTATCGTCCCAACAGTTCAAGGATTGGAGGCCAGAGGCAGCCAGAGAAACTCATGGAGATCCTGCCTCAAGCGAAAAATTCAAAAAGGGGGCTGAGAGGGGCAGCCCAATGGTAGAGCACTTGCAAAGTATGCACAAGGTCATGGGTTCAACACCCCAGTACAGAAAAAACAAACAAAAAAAACCCCATCCAACTTCCCAAGTGTGTTTCCTCCCAACTCAAGTGTGCCATCACAAGGGGCGAGGATAGGGACCTCTGGTTCTAATGCTGCTGGTGACATTTAGAAACCAGGCTTCAGGTTCTCCCAGACTCCAGGGGAAACATACTTGTGCCTGTCTACTGTTTCTTTCTTTTTTCTTTTTAATAACAGCCTTTGGGATATAAGTCATATGCCACATAATTCACCCCTTTAAAGTGTACCCCCTACTGTTCCTTACCAGTGTTCCAGCACAATAGTTGTGTGGTGGTTTGGGTGCCTCAACTACACTTAGGTTCCAGCCCCACACACAGCACTTACAGGGCCTGTGCCTTTGGACAGGTTACTTAATCTCTCTAGGTCTCAGTTTCCTCATTTGCAAATTGGAGACAATACTGTCTTCTTGGGAGGTGATTCTCTGTGAATCTCTTGCATTTCAGCACATCTTGCCAACCAATACACAGACTACTTTTGTTATGGACTATCTTCTCATAGATATTTATGTGGGGAAAAGCCTTGGAAGACAGAGATAGTGCCTCTCTCCAGGGCACAGGGCCAGCATACTCACTGCCTATTGTAAGACTTGGATCCCCTAGGCTCAGAATTCCTCTCCTGCAATGCAATCAACTGCAAATGCAAGTGTCATCGGGCCCTCTTCATGTCACCCTGTGGGAAATTGGGGCATAGACAACCAGAGCAAATGCTGATACACTGCGATTGCTATTGCTGTGGGCAATAAAGTACTCCATCTCTGAACCAGGAGCCCTGGGTCTCCTGCCAGTATCCATGAACCTGTAGCAAGTGACTTTATTAGTGCCAATAGGGTAAAATCTTAGACCCCTCATAATTCTTGCCATCTACCTACAGGACTGTAGTTAAGATGAAATAGGATAATATTGGAATTCAGCACATTGGTTGGCACATTTTCACATAATAAATTCTCAATAATTGTCAGCTCTCAGGTGTAATTTATACTTTCTCTTATGAACCGCTGAGGACATCTTCAAGTTTCTATACGTTTTTATGGGTTCCCTGCTGTTCAGTGTGTATTATATAAATATCAAGAATGATGATGAAGACATTCATTTAATAATTTCTAAGGAAATTGTTAATATTAACAATTTCCTTCTGTCCAATTTGAATCTTATTTTCCTTTTCCTCACCAATTCTCCCATCTCCACCCAAAGCAAGCTGTCCTGGATCAAACGCAATGAAATGCAAGCATTGAGTCTCAATAGATCCGCATGCCCACTGCTCTCCCTCCTTAATGCCCATAAAATGATAAGAAATGTTAATCTTTTTTTTTTTTTCATTTTCTCACAAAATGAAAAACTTACCTTCTTTCAGGGTCAATTATCCAGTCTCCTTCCCATTCCCAGCCTTTTGGAGGCAAAAAGAATTCCCTCTTCAGCTTTATCTTTCCTGTGACATCAGAAAATTTATGACGTCCCACTAAGCCAGAGGTGCCCCATTTTCCAAACATGAGAGCTTGATTTTCATACTATCAAAAAGAAATAAAATTGGAGAAACATCAACAGAGAGCAAGAAACAAAGCCAGCCCACACCATCAAATTTTAAGTCCATCCAGTACTTAGGCCTGAGAACCACAGAAACCAAGACAGTTTTATGCTTTCCAAGTATGGAACTTCCTTGGGCCGTTACTGATTTTACAAGCTCAGATCAATCATTTATCTAAGCCTCAGTGTTCTTATCTGGAAACCAGGGGTACTACTACCTCTCTTATAGTTATTCTAGAATTCAAGTGTGCAAACAATTGTAAACATGCTCCATAAATAGTGATATATCATTCTAGTTGTTCTATTATTATTTTGAATGGCTCCAAATAGTTCTCTGAACCTTATCTTCTAAATACCTATGAGAGTCCTTAACTTAGGAATGTACAGATTTCATAAAGTTTACTTATAAGTTTTCTCCTTAGAATTTGGGACATATTTCCTCACATAAGTAATATGCCCATACACAAAGAACACAGCTGAGACATGATGGTGTTTTAGAACCCAGTCCTTATGGGGCCTTAAAAGGTTCTGAGCCTTAATCCCCTCTGGCATATGTATGGCAGGTAGACCAAGACGTTTCTAGGAAGCAGGTTTGGTGGCAATGGAAGAGTCTGGTCTATAGGGCATTACTTTCTAAGTTGACTTATGATTTTATAATGGTCTGTTCTTCATTCTCTCAACCACTGAAAGGGTTGACATTTGCCAAGGTGGTGGGTATCCTTGTTTTATCCTAAACTGGAACTTCTGCTTGTCTGGAGATGACCCCAATGAGAAGATGATTTGCATAAGCCATAGGGAAGCTTTTGGCTGCAGGAAGGAGGAGGAAATTTGAGTAAGGTCCTGATGGGGACATGGGGAGCATGAACACAGTGTGGTCTCAGATATTGACTCTGAGCCCAGAGGAGAGATGAGCTTTAGGCAGAAGCTAAATGGGCTGTTGTTACAAGGGGCTGTGAGACTTGGGGACATGTGACAAGGAAACAGAGTGGAGGAACAAGGCATTCCTGTTACTTTTGCCTGGAAACCAGCACATCTCTAGTACCATCCAACAAGGACCTCAGCATGGACCAGAGGGCATCAGGAGCAGGAGCAGTGAGGACCTTAAGTGGCTTTGAGGCCTTTAGGCAGCAGCAGTAGGGCAAGATAGTGAGGAAAAAAGCATTCGGAAATGAGCACATGTGACACCATTCAAAGACTCCCAGAAATTTAGAGGGGAGGATGGGCAGAGAACCAAGTTCTGGTACTTGTGCATGAAGGCAAGAACCAGAGAAATGTACATTATTGTTATTAATATGCCTGATCTTCACAAGCTATTAGAACCTGGAGAAAATGCAGAGTCACACAAAACAACTGAAATGGACGGATCATCTCTCTATAGTAGTTGAGCCGTGAGTTCGGCTTTATTCAGGGAAAGATCTGGAGATGAGGAGTGGAAGGGAGCCCTGGGCTGGTTGATCATTGCTCTCGGTTGGCTTCTCCAGGTTTAATCCTCACCACAGAGGCGGAGGGCAGATGGAGGCCAAGAAATCCTACAGGGAGGCAGGGCCAGCCTCTCCTATATGTGGCCTGATGCCTCTGCTCCACACTACCCAGGTGGCTGGACATTATCCCCACCTAGAACCTCCACAGTGGCCTTCAGCACAATCTCTATCTCTAACAGCACTTCCAAGCCTGAGCTATAGGGACTCGTGTTTTCCCATGCATTACACGGTTTCTTAAGGTGGTCCACAGAGGCCCCATATCCACTTACACTGGAATTGCCTCTGGTGCTAATCCCTAAGCCAGCTATAGAATCAGAAGCTCCAGGATGGCCTTGGGAATCAGCATGTTTCACAAGAGAGCTAATTTTATAATCCTTGTAATAGACTGGGATCCGTGGGGACAAGCCATGGCTTCCTCATTTTTAAAACCTGGCTCAATCCCATAAAGCCACTGTTCCTTAATAGCATGGATGGACAGACGGGTGGATGGAGGGATATATGGATAAATTCCATCATCGTTTATATATTTAATAAATATTTATAGGGACCTACTATATGCCAAGTATTGTTGAATGAGGAAAAGGTAAAAATACTATAAAATATGTTCATGCATTTTCTTGTCCAGCAAGCAGATTAGAACTACAATCCTGAGCCAGCTGTGAGGTATAGCGGTTGTTATTAGGGGTAGTCGATTCAAGTCCAAATCACAGTGACCCTGTATACAACAGAATGAAACACTCCCTGACGCTGTGCCATACCTGACACTATTGTCAGTGCTTCTCTGCTATTCATAGGGTTTTCGATGCCTAATTGTTTCAAGATTGTTTCAGGAGTGGGCTGCACTCCTGAGCAGCACTCTACCAACTGAGCTAAACCCCAGCCCTGTCAGGTATAATACTGGGTAGCAAAAACCCATTTATAGATTAGCTAGAATAAAGATAGTCTTCCCCTTCTTTATTTAGATGAGCATAAAGGCCCATCTATAGAAAGGAGTTTATCCGAAAATTGTCAGAAGAGATCTACCAAATATATCTAGTAAATCTAAATCAATAAGCACTTTGAGTTAAAAATAGTACACAAAGAAATCAAAATAAGTCTTCTTTTAGCTATAAAACTTAGTGAAAATTGTTTTCATTGCAACAAGACTTTTAATTAACTAAATGGATTTAAAAGTCAGTGAAGTGGATTTAAAAACTCAATGAAGTTCTATAAATTATCTCTAATTTTTTAAGGATTCATATAGCATTTTCTTTGCCCCTGAGCAAACCCATCTGAGGCTTTCCCTAAAGGCTTTACATTACAGAAGACCCCTGTCTTCTGTAATGTAAAGCCTCCCTCCTGAAGCAAGTCTCTCAAGAGCTGAACCTCTCAATTGTCCCCTTTTGTAGGTTGGCATGTATATGGGAGTATGTTAGTATTTGCTGTATATGTGTATACTCTACCTAGTATGTCCCATCGACAGGCACCAATGTGACTGTTACTGAATTCTAGCTCTGAGAGCTGGAAGAGTACTCATTTTCAGTATTGCTGGCTGAGGTCACCTCTTGTAATTTTCCCACAAAGATGGTAACCACTCTGATCTGTTCCAACGTTGACAGACTTTAGGAGGATCTTTTATCCTCTGATGTTAAGGTTCTTTGGATGGGATATTAGGTGGTAGTAATGACTACTGTGGTTGTTTTGGGTATGTGAATGTTCTCCCTGAGGATGAAATGTGAATGTTCTTCCCTACCAAAGAGGAAAAGATAGGGAGGTCTTTAAACATACCATTTCAGCAAAGACAGTGAAAGTTCCTTCTGCAAAGCTGTTGAACTTCTTCTCAATAGCACTTAAGCCCAGCCAGATGTTCACTCTCAACTCCACAGGCACCTTAGGCCCATTGTTTTTTTCCTGTGGATACTGTGGGATGAACAATAACATGTTACACTATGTTGGGCACTGCATGGACTATCACATTAAGTTACCACCCAAAGGTCACTGAACACCTAATCATTGCTCTCACCAGCCTAATTTTGTTTGCTTTAGTTAAAAATTTTCAGCAAAAACTGAAATAACAACTATCACAGTGTATTTCAAAGTGTGTTCATGGACCCTGCCTGCCCCTGAGACCTCTTCAGGAGGTCTACAAAGTAGAAACAATTTTCCTAACAGTATAAACTTGGTACTTATCATTTTTACTATATTAACATTTGTAGAGATGGTGCAAAAGCAATGGTGGATAACATTCTGGCACTGCAGCTGGAATGAAGTCAGTGACATCAAACTGTACCTGGCAGTAGGAGCAGCATAGCCACAGTACCTCTGTGCTCTCAAACACAGAGAACAAAATGCCAGTTTTACTAAAGATTTCTTTTTCAATGCTTTAAAAATCCAAAATATTAAAAAGTTTTAAATTTAATTTTCAAATTTAATCTTAAAAATGTTAAAAATTCAATAAAAATTACCAGTGCTAGTAAATCTCAGCCCTTCTGTGAATGAGAAGCACAATGCACTTCATCTATTAGTATGTGGTGGTTTTCTTGAGGAAAAGCTCTTGTACCATTGTTTGAGTTGTGAATTGACCTAAATTTTTAAAAACTGAAATATATCATTTTTACTTATAATAGCAATTAGCAGACAAATGTGGCTATTGAAATTTGGGCATGGGGCAGACATTTTCTTCAGCATAATCAAAATGAGCCTATCGCTTCAAGGAAAATGACTGTATTTGTTGTCAATAAGAATTCAAGCTTTTAAGTAAAAATTATAGATTTGGAAAAATTATATCCCCAATATACTTTTCTAATAATATATATAACAAGTGTGATTTTTCAAAATTTTCTACATTGTATCAGAAAATGTGACAGCATTAGGAATTGCTACATACCTCAGTGAAGCAGTATTTTCCCAAAGATTAGACTTGACATTACAAAATATATATGGATAAAAGAGCCATTCAAAGAAAGATCAATGAAAAAAAAAAAAAAAAAAAAGAAAGATCAATGGATTTTTTTTTCAAGTCATGGTGGGGATTGAACCCAGGGCCTTGAGCATGCTAGGCAAGTGTCTATCACTGAGCTACATCTCCAGCCCAAGATCAATGGATTTTAATGTAGCTGAGTATGAAAAATTTATTGATATAGTTTTAGATTCTACATCACAATTAACCTTTTAAAAGCCATCACTTGAGTATGGTTTTATATCAAAGATTAATAACCAAAATTATCTGAAAATGTTATCAAAATATTCCTTTTCTAATTACATATCTGTGTGGACCCAGATTCTCTTCACATACTTCAACCAAGTAACTTTTTCCTTCAGCTTAAATGCATAAACAGATATGAGAACCCAATTCTATTTCAGTTAAGTAAGACATTTGGAAAGTTTGAAAAAATGTAAAACAGTATCACTTTATTTTCTGATTTTTTTGGACAGGAAATAAGTTATATTTTATAAAAATATTTATGTTAACATGTAATGGGCTTATTATTTTGTTGGTTTTTGTTGTTGTTGCTGTTTTGCAGTACTGGGGGTTAAACCCAGGGCCAAGTGCAGGTCAGGCAAGTGTTCTACCACTGAGCGACACCATCAGCCCCAATTATTGTTACTGTTAAATGAATTAATAAAAATAAAAAATTTCTGTTTTAATTTCTAGTAAAACAAATATTGAGGGACACAGCTTGTATAAACAAATCTCTGTGCAGACTTCAATAATTTTTTTAGAGTTATAAAAGGATCCCCAGACCAAAAATTCCAGTGAATTAAATGGCTTTTTAAAACTTGAAAACAAGTATTTTAGAAATCAATAAATATATAAAACAATTTCTTAAAAGCATTTTTCTGTTTATCCATTGAGTTCTAAAAGTTAATGTAGAGTACACTCATTTGTCTCCTCTCCTGCCTCCCATGAAGTTTTATTTATTAATCAATGTGCTTCCACCTACTGCTGAGGTCAATTATAATGGTGGTTCCATCTTAAGATGTATTCAGCAAAGAACACTTGAAATAAGATAATCACTCTGATTTCTATTTACGCCCTCCTGATTAAAGAGCAATGAATACATTTGTTAAAAGTTAACAGATAACTCCTTGTTTTAAAAGAACACACTCCTTTGATTCAGCTTTTTCTCTGTTTGATATTTATTCCTCTCCCTCAAATCCAAAGCACTCCAGTTGGAGGTGGCAGAGGAGGGGATGTCAAAACATTCTGATGAGAACAATTCTGATTTCTTTTTTCCAGTCTCAGGCCCTCAGTTGTCTCTCCAAATTTAAACACAGAGAAGTTCTGCATCAGGGGTCTTGGGATGGGGTAATGGGTCCCATGAAGCTTGCAGAGTACATACAAAATATCAGATGCCTGTACAACCTGCATTCTTTTGCATAAGAGGGCCAGGAGGCTTTACTGTACACATTAAAAGGAGCCTGTGACTCTAAAAAATGTTCAGAACCTCCGCCCTAAAGTAGCAATTATTATTTTTTTTTTCAAGTTGAGGACCCATTTGGTTAGAACAATAGATTCCATGGACTAGCTACACCATCTTCTCCTTTTTTCCCTCAAATGCTCACTAGAATCAAGGGAAGAATGTTCGTAATGCTTTTGCATGAGACATTAGACGTGGAAAATTCATGCCAGAAAGCAAAGCATTTACAATGCCACATTAATATTAATGTCACAAAGACACTGAAGGACGTGTCTGTGATTGAATGCCAGCTGTTCTCAGATCACTCTCTGAGAATTGTGGCCCTAGAAAGAGGGGGCTACAACACGTTAGAACTGATCACAATCACCCTAGCCATTCAATAGTTAGAATATTATAAAGCAGCTCCTTTTCTGGAACATAAATTTTGCAGTTAAGTATTTCACGTTACACAGCAAAGATGTGTACCTTCAAAAGGATGGTTTGGGTTTTCCCACAGTATTTTCCAGATGCATTCCCCCCACTGGTGGAGTATAGAACCTGATGTGCAGGAATTCGTCCATAGGCCAGTCTTTTCTCTCCTCGGATCATCCAGATGATAATGTCAGGCATGCTGTTCTGGGGCTGAGTATATCGGTTGGATGGGAAAGGAAGCAAATTTAAGATTAATTTAAATGTAGAGGGAACAGAGATACTGCAGGCTTGACACTTAGGGCTCCTCTTAGTGAAGAAATGCTGTGATTAGGCCTCTGTCCCAAAGTCCTGGACTCACATCTAGGACCACAGTGTGAGCATGCAGGGCTGGGAGATAGGCCATGGCCAGCCAAGGGAAAAAGAGAGGAGCAGATGAGGACCCCTGGCAAAGGCCGCACCTGCTCTGCTCTGAGAGGTATTTTAGGACATTAGTTGTTGTTCGGTGTCATTGAGTCTAGTCCAACTCATAGTGACCCTGCATACAATAGAACAAAACACTAGCCAACACTGCCATGCAGACGATCTTTTTGCATATGAGCCCACTGTTGCAGTCACTATGTTTCTTCTCATTTTGGGTCACACCACATCAGCAAAAGGAGGTCCCAGGGCTTTACTCTGTTCTTGTCAATAAAATTGACTCTACTTTGAGGAGGCAACTCTTCCCCAGTCATTTACTGAATGCCTTGTAGCACTGGGTGGGGTGGGGGACCTCATTTTTCAGCACTGTATTTAACAGTGTTCCTCTGCTATTCATAGGGTTCTCAATGGCTGATCGTTTAAGGAGTGGCTGCCAGGTTCTGTACTCTCTCTTGTCTCAAGTATTATGTGAAGAAAGCCATCAATAGCAGTCAAATGGCCAGAGTGTCTTTTACTATAATGATTTTTAAAATTTAAATATTTACCTTATCTTTTGATCACGCCTTGTATTTTACAGAATATAGAGCACTTCAGCATCATGATCCAATATTTTCAAAATCTGAACTAATAATTTCATTCATGAAAACCTTTGTTTTCTGATGAGAAAGGAGTTATAAGGTCACTGTAGAAAATGTTGTAAGTACTGAAGCATGCCCAATAGAAAACAAAATGACCTGTAACTCCGTGTGTATTTTTATCTGTATTTCTACACACAAACATATTACCACCTGCCTGGTCTGGTCCGCCTCTGTTCACCAAAGTTAGTAGGTTGGAAACTTGTCCCCCAGTCCATCATGTTGGGAGAGGGGGCTTAAGAAGTGATTAGGTCATGAGGGCTGTGTCCTGAAGCACAGATTAATCTCATTATCATGGTTGTGGGTTAGTTATCACGAGAGTGGGCTTGTTAGGAAAGTGAGTGTAGCCCTTTTTTGCAACTACTTATTTTCTCTCACACTCTGCCTCCTGCCATAGGATAACCCAACAAGAAAGCCCTCACCAGACGCACACTCCACAACCTTGGACTTCCTAGCCTCCAGAAGTGTAAGAAGTATCTTTTCTTTATAAATTGCCAGTCTAGCCAGGCACTGTGGTGCATACCTGTGATCTTAGCAACTTGGGAGGCAGAGGCAGGAGGATTGTGAATTTGAGGCCAAAGGCAGCCTGTGCAACTTAATGAGATCCTGACTCAAAAAACAAAAAAGAGGCTGGGGTTGTGGCTCAGTGGTGGAGCACTTGCCTTGCATGCTCAAGGCCTTGAGTTCAACCCCCAGTGCTGCAAAATAAATAAATAGCCCAATCTGGAGCATGGGAGAAGGATGTGGCAGTCCACTCCCGAAAAACAATCCTGAAACAAGCCATTGAAAGCCCTATGAGGGTCACTATGAGTAGGACACGACTTGACAGCACCTAACAACAGCAACAATCTGCAGCCTTCTGTTACTGCAGCGTAAACGGAACTAAGATACTACTCCCTTGACATCTGAAGGGCAGGAGGGGTCCTTTTGCCCTTGCTCTTCCAGTCCAGTGAGGTGAGTGGCAGCCAACATTTGTCTAGCACTCAGTCTGTACCCTGCACCATGCTAAGCCCCTTACACTTGTCATGTTTAAACCATCACACAACTGTGCCATGAAGTACTATGTTTATTTCCACTTTACAACGGCAGAAATTGAGGCTTAGATAGGCTGAAAAATGTGCCTAAGGTTACACATGGTAGATCTAGGATTTAAATCCAGGTTTTTCCAACCCCAATCAAAGCTGGCATTTTAACCTTCTGAACTACCCAGAGCTGCTACTTCATCATTCAAATTATTTTCTGGCAGTACTTGAAAATGAGACCTTTCCAAGCCTCAACTCAAAATACTTCTGTTCTGATTCCAATGACTTTCATCACTACTACCCAGTAGCATCCTCAGCCCAGAAATTCCTTGATTTTTACCATTGCTTAAATCTTTTCAATATCCCAGATAATGCAGTAGGTACTCCATTCACCACCCCCATCCTTGATGCTGTTCCACAGAATTCTTTTTCCATACTTTGCAAATAGTTTAAAAGTTTTACCTCTTCAGTCATTTGCATTAATTTATCAAGCCATTCCTCAATTTCTATTAAGGTAGACTTCACATCTGTGGCTTCAGATCTCATTCTCACAGCTGCCTCATGTATCTGAGAGAGAAATCTGGATCGCAACTTTTGGATCTGAGTATCAAGAATTGTGACATTAGATTTCCCTTCTGTGAGAGGCAAGGTGTATCTAAAAAAACAAGAAGAAGAAAGAAGTTGAAGAATATACTCTAGGTTTCAAAACTGTAAGTTCATTGATGTTCGCAAACATAATATATGATATACATTTGCATACACTTCACGTATCTTGCAAATCAATCTCCTAATGGATTCTGTAAGCATTGCCTGGTTTAAGCTGCAGTTGAGTGGATCTGGCATTGGAAGAGCAGAAAAAGCAAAAAAAAAAAAAAAAAAAAAAAAAAAAAAAAAAAAAAAAAAAAAAAAAAAAAAAAAAAAAAAAAAAAATTCCAAAGCAATTCCTTAGGTTTGACAGAAGGCTCATGGAGTTACTGGGATAAGGATGGAAATAACAGCTGCTGGGAAAAACTGGCCTTCCCTTCTTTTGCTTCCTAGAATCTTTGTATGGATCCCCAAAGTGATGGAAAAGGGGAGGAAGTTAGAAGTCATGCAGCTGAAGTGATAGTGTCAGGGCCATGAACCTTTAGACAGTCTATAAGTGGGCTCTGGGGGGTCTGTGAATCTCCAGAACTTATATAGGAAAGCATCCACATCTGCGTTGACATGCAGGATAACATAATGATGAAGACGATAGGCTCTGGAGCCAACTCTTGGGGAACAAATGATGGCTCCATCATTTACTAGTTCTGTGATCTTGACCCACTACTCAATCTCTTGTTCTTCTGTATTCAAATGTGGGAAAATAATATCCACATTTTAGGGTTGTGTGAAAATCAAGTGCATTAAGAGAGAACATTCACAACAGTGCCTACTGCACGGTGAAGTTTAAATAATATTGTTATTGCCATCATGTCATCTTTAGCATCATTGTCATCATCTCATTGGATTCTCAACAGGGCCTGTGAGCTCCAAAATGAGTAAGAACCAGTCATGTAGGCAAAATCCCCACTCAGAATGAGACCTGGTATGTCTAGTGATGGGACCTCAAAAGATTACAGAGAACGGCTGAGCTGAGGCTCAAATCAGCCTTATGCCACCAGCCCTTCCTTCTCTCTATGGCAGCTGGTGGGACCACAAGGTGGGGCCGTCACCAATTCCAGGAAGCTCAACTCATATTGTCCCCACCTCGAATTTCCACTCATTTGGATCTCACCCACCTTGTTAAATGAAGGAAATCCTAGACTGATTTCCATCAAGCCCTGAAATTCCTGTTACATTAAACAATATTTCAACTTGATTCTTCAAATACAGCTCATATCAGAAATATAAGTAGCTATAGCTGTTTTGCTCCGTAAACCTTACAAGTACAGGCATTTTTGATATGAAAGTTATTAATAAATGTTTCTGTTTCGGTTCATTAATAATTATGGCAATTCACGTGGAAGGGTTCAGACCCTGGAATGATTCTATATGGCAAACATACATGGGAAAGCTGATAACTCAAAAATCACACTCGAGACCTTTGATAAATAGATGCTGACTGTGTAACATGGAACAGAAGGAGAGCTGAGTCAGTAAACCCAACTCCAGGCATCATTTTACTCCCTTGGACCTCTGTTTTCTCACCTATAAGATAAGGAGACTAAGAGCTGACTGCTGGGGATCCAGTTCTAAAAGTTTGAATATAAACAAGCACCTTGGAGGTACCCTGATTTCAGCTGCTTTTCAATGACCTGGCTGAACCACTAGAAGGCGCAAGAAGACTAGTGACTGAGGGCTTTACCCTTAGGGAGAAGAAAGCCAGGGTTCCTCTGCTTATGGAAAGTACACAATGTGCTTTTCTTTCGGAATTTCTCTGTCTGCTGCTTTATTAGCCAATATTTAAAATGAGCTTGGAATGAATCACTTCCCCTTTTGACTTCCAAATGCCAAAAGATCTGAGCTGTTTCTCCAAGTCAGAGCCACGAATGGGCCTGTGGCTCAAGGAGTATTTATCGGCTTTGCCTAGTGGGGCTTGGCCACAGTGTTCATTAGACACTTAGTGAAAAATCGAGCATAGGGCAGTTCCTAAAAATATGTTTATGAATTGGGAACATTGTTTTAAATGGCAGAATTGATGCTCCACCCCCTAGACTCCATTCCCTGTAGGAGCCAGGTGTCACTTTCAGGGCAGTGGGTACCTGTGGGCTGCTGGGAGGAAAGACACAGACCTGCTCCTCCTCCCTCCTCTCCCCTCCCCAACCCCAGACCTGGCTGCCCTTTTGGAGTGGGGCCTGGGCCCTGGCAGGCTACTTCAGCATTGGCACCAACTTAGAGAACAGAGCTTTTCTTGGTGGTGATTCACAAACTCCTCCCCGTGAAGGCCTTTCAAGAAGCCTAAAGAGTTCAAATTCACTTTTCAGACAAATCCTTAAGATGATTCTAGAAGCTCTTATGGCTCTAGGACTTCCATGAAGAGGGCATGGCTAGGAAGGCTGAGATGAGCATAAGGTCACTGTACCTTGTGTCTTCTATAACTTCATCTATCAACTTCAACCACAATTCGGCCAGCTGGTTTGCAGGAATTTTACCTTGCATCCCTGATTTTAGAGCTTCTATGTTCGATTGCTGAATAATTTGGAAAAAGAGGAAACCATTGGTAATTATGCATTATGTCATTATACCCAGCAAAGGTTTCACTTTTATTTTCAAGGAAATAATAAAAAATAAATAAAAAGACTTACAGGTAAACCACAGGCTTTTTTTCCCACTTAATTATATTCACCAGAGCTTAGTATAAATATTTTTCTTCAAAATGCAATCCTATCTAATATGTTTAAGTAAGACAACCTTTGATCTTTGAAACCACATAAATATTTTATGTATTCAAAAAATAAATAAAATGAAACCAGCAAAGATAGAGGAAGGAATCTGAAAAAGGACTATAAGCAAAACAAAATGGATTTAGTTGTATTTTAGATGAATAACATAATTGCACTGAACAGCCCCAAGTAACTTTTGAAAAGAATATTTTTATTATGTATCTTCAGTACATTGCAAAGACAATCAAAAACATATCAAACCCGAATTAGTAGGCTTGTTTTTCACAGTGGTTGATCTCTGGATTTTAAGTCTCAACAAATGAATGAATGTGTTGAGGATAACAGAGGCCAGATTTCTCACTGTAGGAAAGATTAGAATAAGTTTTGGACTGGAATTGGAGGTATCTTTATGACCTCATGGCTTTTAGTATACTGACAGATATGGAAATAAACATACGTATCTGTGCGTTTTTGTGTGTACACAGGTTTGTCTGAAGACAAGACCTAGAAGCAGTGACATACCAGTAGAAGTGAACACTCCAATGTTCAGAGCTTTTTTTTTTTTTTTTTAATGCCATTCTTTGCTAAAGAAACAAGAGAGATCCTTGGAGAAATTGTTATTGTTACTCCAGAGCTGAGGCTGAGAAAGTACAAGATAAGCCCAAAACATTATGCCAATTTTGAGCATTTGCCAACAGAAAGGTTGAGGGAGCGTCCACCATAAGTATCCAAGGTCTTTGTCATGGAAAGTTACCAGCCTGACTAGATTAACATGGAATTAGGACAGCTTGGTCCATGGAGAGAGCTGATAAGAAGAGCCTGCATGCTAAAGCCAAAGAATGTTCCAAACACAATTACAATAGAAGTGTGACTTAATTCTTCACTAGTTCCCTTGAGAAAAGGAATTGGAAATTATTGTAAGTACACTGCATATCAATGTCAACTGTATTATATGAACAATTATACCTAATTTAATTGTACAATTATCCATTTTATCCCTCGCATTCCTTCCTTCCTTCCTTCCTTCCTTTTCTTCCTTCTTTCTTGAGATAAGGCCTCATTATATATCCCAGGCATTTGACTGTGTGGATCATAACAATTATGCATAACACTTCAGAAAATGGGAATACCAGAGCACCTAATTGTACTCATGAGGAATCTGTACATGAACCAGGAGACAGTTGTTCAAATAGAACAAGGAAACACTGCCTGGTTTAAAGTTGAGAAAGGTGTGCATCAGGGCTGTAAACTTTCACCATATCTCTTCAAATTATGCTGAGCATATAATCCAGGAAACTGGACTTTATGAGGAAGAATGCGGCATCAGGATTGGAGGAAGGCTCATTAACAACCAGCACTATGCTGATGATGCAACTCTGTTTGCTGAAAGTGAAGAGGACTTAAAACATTTACTGATGAAGATAAAAGATTACAGCCTTCAATATGGGCTGTGACTAAACATCAACAAAACAAAAATCCTTATGACTGGGTTAGTATGCAACTTCACAATAAATGGAGAAAAGATTGTCCAAGATTTTGCTTTGCTTGGCTCTGTAATCAACACCCGTGGAAGCAGCAGTCAAGAAATCAAAAGATGCATTGCTCTAGGAAAAGCTGTGGCACAAGATCTCTTTAGAGTATTGAAAAGTAAAGATATCACATTGAAGACAAAGGTGTGCCTGACTCATGGCATTGTATTTTCAGTTGCATCATATGGTTGTGAAAG
Organism: Pedetes capensis; assembly: GCA_007922755.1. NCBI lineage: Eukaryota > Metazoa > Chordata > Mammalia > Rodentia > Pedetidae > Pedetes > Pedetes capensis. The sequence goes on along the minus strand of VMDO01000444.1, from coordinate 99,576 downwards.
CTGGACATTGAACCAGGGAGACACAAAAAGAATTGATGCCTTTGAATTATGGTGCTGGAGACGTCTATTGACTATGCCATGGACTGCCAAAAGAACAAACAGATCTGTCCTAGAAGAAGTACAACAAGAGTGCTCCTTGGAAGCAAGAATGCCAGACTGCATCTTACATATTTCAGACATGTAGTCAGGAGAGATCAATCCCTGGAAAAAGACATCATGTTTGGGAGAGTGGCAGGTCAATGAAAAAAAGGAAAACCCTCCACCAGATGGATTGACACAGTTTCTGCAACAATGGGCTTAAACATAAATAACATCCTGTGCCTGGCACAGAACTGGGAAATGTTTCGATCTGCTATACATAGCGTGGCTATGAGTCAGAGTTGACTCCACAGCACCTAACAACAACAACATGTAGCTCAGACTGGCCTTAAACTAGTGATCCTCCTGCCTTAGTCTTCCGACTGCTGGAAATATAGGTATGTGCCACCACACCTGGCTCCATTTTGTCTTTATAACATAAAATAATACTCTTAGATTTTGCCATGGAGTCTTAGATCAGGTATAACCTCATATATTTTGGTCCAGCCCTGGTACAGTTTAGCCCTTAGAAAAGATTAACATTCATATAATTTAAATTTTTATTTTATTTTTATTAACACATACTACTTGTACATATTAATGGTGATCAGTGTGATATTTCTAGATGCACATATGGCATGCATTGATTATATCCGATCACCCTTTATCCACTCTCCCCGCAATTCAACATTAATATAATTTTGAAATTGAAACACTAATATCAGGTGGTTTTTACCTATACCTGATAGGAATAACTTAGTATCTTTGACTTAAGTAGAAACATCTCAAACACATCTCCTTTCTCTTCACCAATCTATTTGATCAATGTTAACAAGGTCAATGTTGTTGTTGTTAGGTGCCCCTGACTCACCTCCAACTCATAATGACACTGTGTGCCACAGATGAAACACTCCCCCACACTATGATATGCCCAGCACTGTCAGTGCTTCTCTGCTATTCATAGGGTTTTCAATGACTGACTGTTTTTTTTGGGACTGGGCTTCCAGGTCCTTCTCCCAAGCCTATAGCACCTGGTGTTCCCAGGTGGTCTCCCATCCAAGTATTAATCAGGCCCAAACCTGCTTAGCTTCCCTGATCTGACAGGATTGGATGCCATAGTGACACGGCTACAGGTCAACAAGATGGATAATCATAGATATATCTATTCATTTCCACCAGCCTCCAGATAGTGGAAATTCCTCTAGTCTGTAGCAAGAGTAGAAAAAAGACAGGCTCTGGTTCCTCTAAGCTACCTCTTTCCATAGAGAATTTTTTTACTGCCTTAACAGCAAAACCCTGAAAATTTCATATTGCTATAGGCATGAATCACTTTCACATACAAATTGTGGCAGAAACTCTGCAACCCCTCTTCTCCAGGTCCTTGCCTTTTGCACCCTCCCCACTTCAACAGTAAGAAAACTTTGATGTGGGTATATGCTTCTCCAGGCATAGGACTGCATTCCCTAACTTCCTTATGGTTAGATGTGGTTGTGTGACTGGATTCTGACCAATGGAAAGTGAGTAGAAATCAAATGTGTGACTTCTGGGTTTTTTCTAGCGAAAGGTTTGTGTAATCTTCTCTCTGTTCTTTTCCCTTCCCTCAAACCGGAGGTTGGTTGTGGTGATGAGCTGCCCCTACCAGGCAGATAGAGGTAACTCCTTAATGATGGCAGAGCAACAAGGGGGAAAGAGCCTGAGTCCCCAGTAGAACTGAAACCTCCATAGTAGCTTTGGACCATCTACCTCAACTGTTACTACATAAATTGCTCAATGTTGACCACTGTATTTTGAGATCTTGTGTTACAATGGCTTAGCTGGTATCCTAATGGATACATCATTTACTCTGGAGAAAAGAAAATGTAGAAAAGAAAAACTTACCAGCCGTTCTGCCATGACTAGGAGAATATTCACTGCATCCAGTCGATGACTAATATCCTCCCAGTAGGAAGTCAGGGTAACAACTGGCTTTGTGTGGCCCCAAGGTAGATAATAATAGTAGTTTCCTGGTATGGAACATTAGGACTCAGTGAACACTGGACACTTAAAGTAGACAATATATTTATTAGTAGAGATGCTTGGGGAATGGTCTCTTATGGTCTGGTTCTTTTTTTTTTTTTTTTTTTTTTTTTTTTCAGTACTGGGGATCAAAATCAGGTCCTCATGTGTGCATGCTTGCTAGAAAAGTGATCCACCACTGAGTTATTCCCTCAGCCTCAGTCTAGTTCTTTAATTTTATTCAGTTAAGTAATAGAAGAATAGATAGTTCCTTTTCATTTACCTGCTTTGAAAATCTCTCTAAAACACCCTAGTAAATTGAGTATCATCATCTCAGGATCTTTTAACAGTTCAGTTAACACATGTGTGAACATCAGGGATGATTACATCACATAGTGGAAAACATAGAGCACATTGGAGGTTAGCTTGAATATGTTTGTCTCTGAAAACAGTTATTTTAAACAAATATTTTTGTTCCTAATGGAGAAAAAAGCTACCCCCCCCAACCTGGCTCTTTGTAAGCCTTATCTGCCTGCATGGGGTTTGGTATTATTTAAAATCTTATTGATATTAAGAATAAATACCTAGTTCAGGTGCAGTGGCTCATGCCTGTGATCCCAGAAACTAGGGAGGCAGAAGCAGGAGGATCATGGGTTTGAGGCCAGAGGCAGCCTGCATAACTAACTTAGTCTCAGGATAAAAAAATAGTCTCAGACTGTCTCAGGATAAAAAAATTAAAAATGGGCTAGGGGTGCATCCCAGTGGTGATAGAGCACTAGCAAAGCATATGCAAGGCCCTGGGTTCAACTCCCAAGTACCATAAAAAAAAAAAAAAAAAAAAAAAGAAGAAATACCTGATATTTTCCAGCACATATTATATCTTAAAATTGCTTGTACAAAAATTAGGTAAAAATTATGGCAACACCATTGGAGTATTTGATCACAATTTTTCTTCCTCCTCTCTGTGTTCTTAAACCATTGTTGGTACTTTTATTAGCATGTTCTTATACTTTACTTTCTATTACGATTTAGTTGTCCCTTGGTATCCACAGGGGGATTGGTTACAGATAACAAAATCTACAGATGCTCAAGTCCCTTATATCAAGTGACACAGTTTCTGCCTATAACCCACACACATCCTCCCAAATGCTTTAAATTATCTCTAGATTACTTCTCATACTTAATATAATGCAAATCTTGTGTAAATAGTTGTCATAATGTACTGTTTAGGGAATGATGATGAGTAAAAAGTCTGTATATGTTCAGGTCATGTGTATTTTTCCCCAACTATTTCAGTTACAGTTGATTGAATCCAATGATGGGAAGCTGTGGATATGGATGGCTGATTATTTTATACACTATAATGGAATCTCCTTAAAAGCAGAGTACATTTTCTACCTATTTTTGTCCCAATACAGCTATTTCATTCTCACATCAACTTTGGAGAAGATGGAAAAACTCAGGGTTACAAGGACATATAGAAAAATACTACTAAGTAAAAGATAGAGAAGACTTAGATGGGAAACTTAGATGGGAAGGGGGGAGGGGGGAAGCATAGGGGAGGGTAAGGGGTAACCTATATGAATGTTTATCAAAATGCATATATGGAAAGGTCACAATGAAAACCATGTCAAAATGAATCACATTAAGATGTACATTAAAAATTTCTAATAAAAGAAAAGAAAAGAAAAGAAAAACTCAGGGTTAGAATTAAGTAATGTGCTTAAGATCTTAGTCCTGACGAATAAATAATCAAGTGAAGACCAGAAGCTTGAGTTTTCCAGTGCTTGAACTAGGGTGCCATCCACTTTAACTACTCAATCTAGGAAAGATCTAGAGCATGGTGGGGGCAGGAGTGGATTTAGAAACTCAATATTTAGCAGAACCATCATCTTGGGACTTTACAAAGCAGAGCTGTTATCAAAGCTGGGTACAGGTTCAGGGATGTTGGGATTTAGCTCCTGCCAATGGGACCTGAAATATTTTGAGTTTGGCCATACTTGAAGATGCTTAAACTCCAATCTATATCATCATTCAATCTTTTCCTGTCTAATGATATGCTCAAAAGAAGGACATGGCAATCCACTCCCAAAGCAATCCCCAATCAGCCACAGAAAACCCTATGAGGGTTGCTGTGAGTTGAACCCGACTCAAGTGGCATCTAACAACAATGATATGCCACGGATAATTGTGGTCAAAAGGAGAATACAGTGAAGGCTTCTTGTTCTGGAATGCACCCATCAAAAGCACAAATAGGATACAAGAGTCAGTGCAAATCTTACCATCAAATACTGCGCGGCTGTACTGAGTCGTTGATGCCAAAGGTTTACAAGTCGCGTCAAACTTGTTGCCATAGTTCCCAATGCTGACTTCAAACTGAATGGCCTCACCAACATCTTGCAACATGGTGGCTGAATGGAACACAGCAGACAGACTGTACTTCCGCCTTCGCTGGTATTTCTATAAAGTATGAGCAGACATAAGTTTCAGTTAAATTTCTTTTGTCTTTATTCACATGTAGATTCCTAGCAGATGTAATTGTAAACCTGATTAATTTTGTTGTTGTTTTTAGGTGCCCCCGTCCAGTCGGTATCCGACTCATAGAGACCCTACGTACAACAGGCGGAACACTATTGTTAGTGCTTCTCTGCTGTTTATAGAGTTTTCAATGGTGGATTGATTTTGGGGAGTGGGTTGCCAGGTCCTTCTCCCAAGCCTATAGCATTTGGTGTTCCCAGGCAGTCTCCAATCCAAGTACTAACCAGGCCCGACCTTGCTTAGCTTCTGAGATCTGACGGGATCAGATGCCACAGGGCTACAGCTGCAGGCTACCTAATTAAGTAGTGCTGAATTAAACATTGATGGACCCAGCAGTTCTCCTTGTACTCACAAAAATGGGCAAACATAGAAATACTAGGATGTTCATTGCAACACTGGTTGAAATAGGGAGGAAAAAATGAAAATAATACAAATGTCTATAGGTTGTTGGTTAAACAAATGAGGTTACAGTCGTAGAATAGAATGAAAGTTCACAAAGACTTAAGTAGATTCATATGTGCAAACATAGAAAACATGGATGTTTTGTCTTATTTTACTTCATTATTATTTATTTTGCTGAAGATCAAACCCAGGGCCTTGCCCAAGCTAGGCAACAGATCTAAAACTGAGCTATATCCTCAGCCCCTGAAGGGAACATTTTAAGTGAATTTATTAAATGTATTTTCTAGTATTGGCATATGCATGAAGAAAGTCTGACTGAATATGACAAAATTTTAATGGTAGTTATTTAGAGAAAGCAAAGAGATCATGGTGATCTTTACTTTCTAACTTATACATGTGTAATTTTTTAAATTGCTTAAATCCAAATTTTCTAATCAGAGATAACAATAAAGATTTTAGTGTCATATTTAAAAGTGAGTGAAAACTATTACTGGTTCACTAACTAATTATTTTTCTTCATTGTTCACCAAGGCATTTGTTCCATAAGATGAATCACAATTATGGGTGTGTCTTCTGACTTGTATGAGGTGAGAATGTGGTCACATATTTTCAGAAGTACTCAGACTACCATTTCAAAAACTGTTTAGATATTTGTGGTAAAATACATATCACATAATTTACCATTTTCAATGTACAGTTCAATGGCATTAAGTATATATATATTGTTATGTTACCATCATCAACCATCCATCCATAGAACTTTTCTTATCTTGCAAAACTGACATTCTGTACTCATTAAATAAAAAGTCCCCACCTCCCCAACCCCTCCACCCCCGGGCAACCACGGTTGTTCTTTCTGTCTCTATGAATTTGACCACTCTAGGCTCCTCAAACAAGTGGAGTCATGCAGTATTTGTCCTTTTGTATCTGGTTTAATTCACTTAGCATAATGTCTTCAGTATCATCCATGCATGTGTCAGAAGTTCCTTCCTTTTTTACCAAATAGTATTCTGTTATACAAATAGATCTCATTTTGTTTATCCATCCATTCATTGGTGGACCCTTGGGCTGCTTCTCTATCTTTTGCCTATTGTGGTTAATAATACTGCTCTGAACCTGGGTGTACAAATAGCTGTTTGAATCCTTGCTTCCAATTCTTTTGGGTCTATACTCACAAAGGGAATTACTGGGTCATATGGTAACCCCATTTTTAATTTTTTGAGGACTATTTTAAGAACTTCTGACAGTGACTGTAGTTTGTGGTCCTGAAGAAGCCCTGGATAGCCCATCGTTACAAAGTCACCATTTTGATTAAAGGAATTTTTGACATAGTATAATAGACCCCTCCAATAGAGTTTTGTCAGAAACCCCTATGAGTGTTAATCTTTTGGAGAAGTCTTTCTGGAACATTGGCCTGCAATGTTAGATGCACATTGATTGAATCACCTAGGGAGTTTTAGCCTGGGTATTTGAGTTTAAAAGCTTCCCTACCTCAATGCACTGTCACTTTGGGAGGGGGACCTGGGGAGACCTAAGCTACATGTCAGAAGCTCTGTTTAAATACAACTAAGCCCCCCTGAACTAAGGTTCAGGAATGCTGTGGAAATTCTGGGTTTGAGTTTGAATTGTGTACGACTACAAAATAGGAAGTTATTTCTATTAGTCACAACTTAGGAACACAGTATAACTTCTTCTTTGTAAACCACTTACGAGGATATAAGAGAAGGGAAGGAGCTAAAAATAGGAAACATAATTTAGGGTCTGAGTCAGGGCTCAGAAGAACACTATTGGTTTTTAAACTGGAGCCATCTGTTAAGCCGAGTCTGCAGAGGACAGAGAAAGTTCATAGTGAGGCCAGCAAGGGTGTGGATGCTGCCTCTGGCAGGGTCTGCTCTGCCCCACACACCTTCGTGTGATCCAGGATTCCATTAGAAATCCCTGGATGTTCTCATACAAAACCTGCACAGTCATCCGCACAATACCGCATAGGACCCTGGCCTTGAAGAATCTGAGCTCTGAAAAAAAGTTTGGCTTCCTGGTGATCACCACCACTCCTGACAGAGTAGTAGACCCCCTGAGCAAGCTGCTAAAGATCGAACACCCCTTGGGCCACATTGCAAGTCCAAACTCCATGAGGCACACCCTACCATCTCCTTACCTGCTCCCAAACTCAGATGCCTTAGATTAGGGCAGCTGAGGATTCTATGGGTGTCCAGGCCTTTCCCACTTACCCTGCACCCTCACAGCACAAAATGGTGGCTAAGGGAAGGAGTGGTAAACACCATTTGGAGACTTTGCAGCTTCAGCTGTTCTGGGACCTCTCCCTTGGTAGCCTTGGGACAAAACTACCTACAACAGGGGAAAGTTGTTGTTGTTGTTAGGTGCCGTCGAGTCGGTATCCTACTCATAGCGACCCTGAGTACAACAGGCGAAACACATTTGTCAGTGCTTCTCTGCTGTTCATAGGGTTTTCAATGGCAGATTGATTTTTGGGAGGGGGTTGCCAGGTCCTTCTTCCAAGCCTACAGCTTCTGGTGTTCCTAGGCGGTCTCCCATCCAGGTACTAACCAGGCCTGACACTGCTTAGCTTCTGAGATCTGACAGGATTGGATGCCACAGGGCTACAGCTGCAGGCAGGGGAAAGTTAACGAATGTAAATTGTATACTACTGGATACAAATGGATGCTTTTTTGATGGTATAGGGACTTGTAGCTCTCCTGATCCTCAGTAACCACTGCACACTATAGGTATGGTAGGATAGGATAGAGTTTCAGAAATGAATTTAGGGAAGGAGGTGAGGGTTTGTTGTTGTTGTTACTCAGCAGCATACTGATATGGGGCAACAGTTTTTGAAAGTGGCTGTGGACACACAGGCATGGGACATTAAAGGTCAGTCACAAGAAAAATATACACCAAAGAAAATTGCCTAACTTGCCACCTTTGATCTGCTTACTAAAACTGGCTAACAAAGCCAAGTGTGGTGGCACATGACTGTAATCCTGGCACTTAGGAGGCTGAGTCAGGAGGATCCTGAGTTTGAGGCCAGCTTGGGCTACATAGTGAAACTCTATCTGAATAAAAATAAAATAAAATAAAATAAGAAATAAAGATGGCTAACAATTAGCAAGAGTTGGTATAAGAATCTGTATATGCTGTTTCAAGCAATATTTATTGAGCCTTTAATGGGGGCTAGACCAATGAGAAATCTCAAGGAGGTTTTATTAGAGCAATAGAGAGAATGTAAGTTCATAAAATGCTCCCAGAATATGTTAGGTCACACGCAAGGAGGCAGGGAAGGAAGAAGAGGGAGGATGTGGCTCAAGAATAGATCCCAGGTCATGGAGACCAAAGACAGTCTTTCCACGGCATGGCAGGGGTTCCAGAAACCAATAGGTGTTACTAGGTTTGTAATGCTGATCCTTCCCTATCTGCCTGATTCCTTCTTTGAAAAGCTGATGGTGGACTCTGCTGCACCTCTTGCCTTGCAAGATCCCTTGACCAGGCCCGCCTGGAGCAAGGCCAGCTCTGCTCCAGGGAGATAGGAGTTCTTAGCTCCTTGGTAACAAAGCAGTCTTTTTGTTGTAGCCTCTTCTGCTGTCATGCTGTCTTGTGTCATAGGTTTGTTAGCTTGTCATGCTGTGGGGACTTGCATGTTGCTGTGATGCTGAAAGCTATGCCACCAGTACTTCAGATACCAGTAGGGCCACTCATGGTGGACAAGTTTCAGCTGAGCTTACAGACTAAGGCAGACTAGGGAGAAGGACCCAGCAGCCCACTCTCAAAACAACCATTTGAAAACCTGATGGATAGCAGAGAAGCACTGTCATATATAGTGCCAGAAAATGACTCCCCAGGCTGGAAGGCATTCAAGAAATAACTAGGGAAGAGTTGCCTCCTCAAAGAAAAGTTGACCTTATTGATGAGAATGGAGTAAAGCCCCTGGGACCTCCATTTGCTGATGTGGCACGACTCAAAATGGGAAGAAATATAGTGGCTGCAACATTGGGCTCAAACATAAAAAGATCATGTGCATTGCACAGTGTTGGGTAGTGTTTCATTCTGCTGTACTTAGGGACTCCATGAGTTGGATCCAACTCTATGGCACCTAACAACCTCAGCTGTACCAAAAAATTTGTTATCTGCGTATGACCCAAGATGCAGGACCTTTGTAAAATGGACAAGGATCACAATTACATTCTAAGTTGACTGCACTGGCTTAAACTAACTGGAAGATGCTCCCATCTCACTCTCCTCTGGGGGTCCTTGCTGCTTCAGAGGTGGATGCATCCTTAGAATCTCAGCTCCTTTTTTGCCTTTTAATGCTGCTATATTTTTTTCACATTTGTTTCATTTGTTTTTCAATAATATAATTTAATATATTATCTATATTCAAATTTTTCCAATGATCTTTTTTCTTTTTTATTAGAAATTTTTAATGTATACCTTAATGTGATTCATTCTGAAATGCTTTTCATTGTGACATTTCTATATATGCATTTTATTGCACATTACACAGATAAGTTCCCCCTTACCCTCTTGTGCACTTCCTCCCCTCTTCCCACCCCCCCACTAAAACTTCTCTTCCATTTGCTTGTCTTTTTATGGTAATATTTTTCTATATATCCTTGGGTTCCAATTATGTTTAAGATCGAAACTTTTTCTGTAGTGAACTTTCTTTTTACATTGTCAGTACTATTACATGAATTTTCTAGCCCATCTATATTAATACCATTCTTTGCTATTGTTGGTGTTATTAAAATTATTTCCAGGCCCATTAAAGTTGGGCTGTTCACCCTGAGGTCACCCCCTCCCTCATTCCTCATTCCTCCTTGTTCCTCCTCTACCCCCTCTCCTCTCTCAGGATTTCCCCCTTGTTAAATCTTTCCCTCCTTCTTTGGCATTCCCCAAATTGTCTCTTCTCTGCTAGGTTGACTTTAGCTTTCATTTTTGTTTTTATTAAATTTATGACATGAGCTATTTTGCTGTTGGCATTTAATTATTTGAAACAAAAAAAAAATCTGTTTTATGTGCCAGATAATAAAAAACTGTTCTTTTACACTGTTGACGTATACTGTGGGCAACATATAGACTGTTGTTTTTAGCATTTGCTTTTTTTTTTTTTTTACCACCTGCATGAAATAAGCTTCTTTGCTTGTGTGTGTTTAGCTTTCTCCAGGCAAGAAAACTGGTTTGGTTTTGCATTTCAGTTAATAAAGGGTTTCCCTTTTGTAGTTTGTTGGGTCTTTCTCCTTGCCCTGTTCTCCTTCCTTTCATTCCGGTTGTTTAAAACAAAGAGAAGGAGCTTGGACTTAAACTGTATTCTGGTGACAGAGCAAAATAAGGAGACTTCATCATGACTGAACATCCATCTGTCACAGCATTTCTTCACAACCCTTAATTCCAAGTGACCTCTTCAAGGGCCAAGTGCAATCTGTAACTACACAGGTCCATAGGCACCATGCCTTCTTTGCATATTTCCCTGGAGACCTGCAAGTGGTTTCTAGCCATCCTCCTGCAAGAGCCTGGCAGTAAATAGCATGCAAGTTGCTCTATTTTTCCATTTGTCTTCTCTTTTTCCTTTTTAAAAATTTATCCTTGAAGTCTACTGGGATTCCTGGAGTTTATAGGTCTGATAGTGGCATACAGTAAACAGAAAGACTGAGCAAGCCCTGATTGACTGGGAGATCTGTTGATTTTGGCTCTTTATCTCTTTAACAAGTATAAAGTAACATAAAATGTATTTGCATTGCACAATCTCATGGCATAAATCCCTGGAATCTGCATGTAGACTCTTCTTGACTGGTGGCCTATTCTACAGGATTCAGCTTGAAAAGATAAGTCCAGCATTCTAGGTCTTGAATTGCCCTTAATCCTTCTTCCTATTATATTATGGTATCCCTGGAGAAGGACATCATATTTGGGAGAGTGGCAGGTCAATGAAAAAAAAGGAAAACCCTCCACCAGATGGATTAACACAGTGTCTGCAACAATGGGCTAAAACATAAATAAGATTGTGTGCCTGGCATGGAATTAGGGAATGTTTCATTCCACTGTACATAGAGTCGCCATGAATCATACTCAACTCAATGGCATCAAACAACAACAACAACATGTTCTTGAGATCACTGCAATCCTCAAGATTCAAGAACATCATTGTATTCTGAGATTTTTCCAGGAACTGTAAGTTGGAAATTTTGGCAAATTCTTTTACATCCGAATTGAGGGCTGTTGCACCAGGATCAGGAAGAGCAGGCCACCATGCCTCACTTTCACTGGCTTTCCCACTCGGTGTCAGCTAGGTGCACTCACTAGCATTCACATTTGATTTATCAGGGTATCCGATAAATTCTCAACTTGACAAACCATTTCTTACTACACATCAAGAAACTCTCAGAAAACTCAAGAGTAGTCAAAAACATTAATGTTAAATTCAAGAATGGTGTTATGGTATTAATTACATAACAGTATTATTTATATGTTTGTATATAGAGGGAGGGAGATGAGGAGTAGGGTGATGATGAAGACTTTGATAATTTCTTAAGAAATATTCCTCAGTGAGTTCATGTGATCATCTGGCCTGGATATCCACTTCCAAAAGAGGTTAGCTCAGAAAAAAAATCCACTCTAAGACTTTTAAACTTGATACATTAATGTATAAAAACAGGATAAACTGTCATGTAAGCAATTTCTGATTCCAGAGGCAGAGATGTGAATGCATATTCAAAGCAGACTCACTTTTGTTTGAGAAAAATTTCTTGGCTAGATTCTTAACTCTAATGGAAAGAAAACATCTACCAGGGTTCTTTCACAGTTTAAATAACCTGAATTGAACTGTTATATAGCCAGGGCTATGTTAGAATCTTTGCTAATTTATGGAGAGAAATATTTCTTTCCTCATGTGGAGTTGGGCTGGTGCTTTGTAGCTTGCTCCTAGGGTGATGTAATGGGAGGGGTGGCAAGAGAAGCAATCCCAGGAAGAATGTAGAACATGATCCTTTCCTCTTAAAGGAGGGGACAAAGAACTGAAATTGGTGCAGTTCAGGAACTACACTACAGATGTCCCAAACATGCAAAGACTGAGGAATCCAGAATATAGTGCTTTGGGTGCTAACCTAATAGAATTGTCTTTGTGGAAATCCGTAGCAAGGCCACATGACTCTGGGGAAGAAGGGAGAGTTTCCTCTACAGGGAGTGAATATTCTCCCTGTCAATCATCCTGAAAGGGGCAGATTTTATAACAGGCAGACATTAAATGACTAGAAGGAAGAAAACTGCCCATGCTCATGAGAACCCATGGAAGCTGGACCTGGATCTCAGATGATGTGTGGCAGGGCACCACCAGAGTCTGGAGGGGACAAGAGCTGAGTCCACCACAAAAAGGAAGGCTAGAAGCAGACAGGAAGGCTGCATAAACAGGAGATGCACAAAGCTGGGCTGAGCTCATGGGCTTTGAGAACAGCCACATGTAGCAATGAATTCGTGTCACCCGTTTCATTGTGTTCTTGTCTCTGAGCTGAAAGCTTTTGTAAAGTTGCTGTTTGGTTTCTCCATAATGTGGGGAAATGAGAGAAAAGCCTTTCTTGTGCCTGGACTGGAGAATAAAAGGAGGGCAGCCTCAGCCCAAGGAAGCTGGTGGCTCAGGGTGATTTAGAACCAGTAAGGAATGACCCTGGGCAGAGGAGCAGCAGGAATCAGGCTACTCTTGCAAAGGACTCAGATTTGTGGGATCCAAGGGCTTCAACCTGGGATTCTGAGAAATCTGAAAAAAGGGAGGCTCAGAGCCATTGTAATGTGAGCCTTAAGTAAGCATGCTCTTGTATGGAAATGAGTAGAGGTGAGATCTATACCATTGATGGTGGCCCTTATGGCTACCTTATCATGACCCCTCCGCCCCAGTGAGCAAACAAGGCATTCAGTTTGGGGATATCTCTGCTTTTATCAGTTTTCAGGAGGGTATTAACACCTCAAAGGAGGAAGCAAGTCTCTTTACCCTCATAGGGCTGTTGTAGTTATATCATGAAGCTATTGAGGAGTGCCATGGTGAGTTCCTGCAATCCCAGCTATTCAAGAGGCTGAGGCAGGAGGATCATGAGTTGGAGGCCAGAGACAGCTTGTGTAACTCTGTGCAACTCAGTGAGACTCTGTCTCAAAATAAAAATTAAAGGGGGTTTGGGGTGCAGCTCAGTGGTGTAGCACTTGCCTAGCACACATGAGGCCCTGGGTTCAATCTCCCAGTACAAAATAAAACAAAAGAAACAAAAGAAACAAATAAACAGAAAAGAAAAAAAGAAGCCATCAAAGGCATTTAGTATGAGGCATGTCTTTCTCCAATTCTACCACAGCTAACTCCTCAGTCCCTGGATATCCCTTTCAGGTTCACTTGCCCAGGCCAGCTAGTGCCAACCACCCTACTTCCAATCCTCTGAAGTACCCTTTTCCATACCATGCATTATTTACACTCTAACATTTACCTCAACAACCAGTAGGTCATCGTTTGAAATGGGCTCAAGCTTCTTATCTGGTGGTGTCTTTTCAAGGAAAGTGTTTAATTCGACCAAGATCCTACCTCTGTAGGCGACTCCTTCTCCCTGAGAGGCAAGAACACTGGATTATTCCTCTTGGCATGGAAGACAGCAAAAAGAACTCTGTCTTTCTAGTCAGGCTAATACTGCTACAAAAAAAATCTCCTTTCCATGGTCCTCACCTCCAAAATGAATCAGTTTGCAACTCTTGTAGCTAGATTTCAGGTATTCAGTATCTAAAAGAAGATATTAAAGAATCCTTCCACATACTTCAAGAAGGATCCCAAAGAGCGTCAAAGGGTACTTGGGCAGAAAGGGACCTTAGCTGTGACTGCAGACATAGGCTTTGCAGCCATACTCTGGCTTTGGAAGCGGGTCCCAGAAGTAGAGAGGTAGAGGTACATGAGGCTGTAAGTTTCCCTCATCTTACTTCAGCAGAGCAGCTCTGCCTTTATCTCTGTTAATTTTGCTCCTTCTCTTCAATGAATAAGGAGGCTGCCATGCAGCCCCCCAGGGCAAGTCTCAGAGTGGTCAGGCAGTAAAGAAGGATGCTCTGAGTGTGGTGGAGTAGGAGAATGAAAGGTGGGCACTTCTCCCACCACACCCAGCAGTGTTGGCAATGGAATCCTCTGGGGAGGAAAAGAGGGCTCCCAATTCCATAGGCAGCTTCCACCTTTCCTTTCCCAGGGCTTTTTCTCTCTAGCTTAGTCACTTTCTTGAGCCTTGGGAGATAGCCAAACAACATTTGGCTTCTACTGCAGTAGAAAGAACATTTTCCACTCCGGGCCCCAGAGTTCTCATTTATGAAATGAAGTGGCTGGATCAGATTGGTGATAGCCAAATGTTTCTGTAGGGTGTCAATGCCAACTATTTACTAAATTCCTGGAGCGCGACATTGAAAAGAATTCCAAGGCTGCACCGTGTCTTCTTAGGAAAGAGCGCCAGCATTGATTATTGGTGTTTTCCATAAGTGTAAAAGTTGGGAGGGGTGCCATTTGCCATCACTAAATTGGATGATCTTCATGATCCTTTCCTAGTCTTGAGTTCTAAGACTTGAGGAGTGCAAGGTTTCTCTTCAACACACAATCAGTCAAATGGTGGATCTGTGAGGGGTGGGAATGGTCCCCCCCAAATATGATATTTACTTATAACCATTACAGGAAGGGATCCCATTAACCAGTGCCCATTAATAACAACCTTGACTGAGAAACTAACCTTTCCTGTATTTAGCTCATCATAGGGGTCTGGGAATCCTGTGTACTCTCTGGGGCTTCCATAAAGGTTCAGATAACAAGGTCCAAATGTTGGGACAAAACCCACCTCTGTTTCTCCTGTATTTGCTGAGAGATAAACACCACCATTAGATTTTAGGCTTTTAACATTCAATCTATGGAAATAAATATTAGTTATTAATTAGTTAGGTGACACAAAGTTTTTCCTCCATTCTGAGTTAGTTGCATTAGTAAAAATTATAAGCACTTGTAGGACTTATCATACTTCCATTTTACTATTGCTATAAAATATTAAAATATTTGGGGGGTTGTTCAGGTAAACATTCTTACAAAAAGATAATACTACTCAAATGAAAGATAAGAGTTTTAAGTTGATCGTCACATTTTTTGCAAGTTTATAATTTTATGGCATTGTATTAAACATGTTATTACCATTTGGAGTAAAAACATTATATTGTTTTTAAGAAGACATTTAAGTGATGTATTAGATTAACTTTATATGTTCCAAAAAGATGTCATTTAACCTCAAGTGGGATAAATCTGGCAGATGCTGTTAAAAATATATTTAAATATTATGTGTAATCAGTGAACTACCTGCCTATGGTTAAAAGATCATATGATATTCAGAAGTGATATGAAGATTAGCATTCATTACTTCTGTCTATCTCTGATGATTATCTGATAAGCTATATGTCTGCTATTTGGGCTCAGCAAGACTACTCTCCAACAAAGGGCCCCAAAGGCAGTAAGGAAATAGCTGAATCAAGAGGAAATTGTGAGTGAAATTATGGACAAATGAGCAGGAGGAAATGAGTATTATACCTGAATATATAAATGGGCTTAGCTTCATCTGGTTTGCTGTATGGAACATTGCAAAATTGACTGATCATTAGTAGGATTTAGACTTCCTTCCTCTTTCTACACTATTTTGGGAGCTGGAGGAAAGATGTTGGATAGAAATAAAGGATTAAAGCAGAGAGTCTTAGAGAAGGAAAGAAGTAATTTCTAGAAGTTGAGTTAAGAATGTTCAAGAAAGAATGGATGTTAAAGCTGTTTATCTTTCTAAATTTCAGAATCCTCATGTACTCATGAAATAATAACATCTGCCTTACGGGAATTGTGATGGACAAGACTGAGAAAACTTGCAAAAAATGGCAAGTGCTGTACAAACCAAAGTACATGCTAGGATGCTTCATCTTTGGGAGGTGATCTTTAAGGTGAAAAGCAGAAAATGTTCCTATCTTGCAACCTAGGGATCCATGTTGCAAGTGTGGGAAAGGTGCTTCACATGTTTCAGGACAATTGATTTAGTGCCCCATATCTCTATCTAAACATAAATAATAACAAAAAGGCTATATCTCACAAACAACTATTTGTAATGAAGCCAAACAGAATGATGTGTTTGAGTGATGTACAGCTAGGTGAAAACATGCAGCAATGCCTAATCAGCAAATTTGCTTTAAGCTTAGCCATGCAGGACAACTACTCGGTACTCATAAAACATTATTTCTCCTGCAAAGCTATTTTTAGGTCAGCAAAATGTCAAAGAAAAGGTTCTAAAGGCAATCAATTAATATTTTCTTAGTAAGATGATAGTAGATGGGAAGCTCTAACAGACAGCAAAATTACAAAGCATAAACCTGTATATGATGCAGCCCCAGTTCCTGCAGATGAGAAATCTATATAGTAAAAATATGATTGGTTAAAAAAATGAGAGCAACATAGGTATTACAAAACACACACTGCAAAGTTAATCAAATTCCGTGCTACATAAGTAGTTTAGCAACACCAGAAAAACTCCCAAATTCACACCCAAAGCACATGACACTTTTGTAATTTATACAAGTCCTATGAGTTAAATACAAAATGGTGCAAAGCTTTGTGACAACTGGCAGAAACACCACACAAGAATATCCAGCCCCAAAGAACCAGGCATCTGAGAAGAGCTGGCTTCCCAAGGCCACAGAAGGCATGTGAAGTTACCAAGACTCCATGCTTCTAATCAAACATTTACTTGTCTTCTGGCTTAGCTGGGATCAAGGCCAGCAAATTCCAGTTGATTTAGTCTGAGGCTGTGAAGCAGACACCTGTGGTTAATTGCACATCATGTGCTTCAAAGCATGGTTACTTTTGGGGGGATGACAGCTCATTGTTATTTTGAGACCCTGAAGACTGCCTACAGAGCCTGCAATGACAGAAGTTCTCAGAGACAGGGGCTGAAACTGCTTGCAACAATTTCTGGATTTAGTTCTTCTTGATGTTACCAACCTATCACTAAGTAAAATATTTAGGCCAATACTTTTTGAATAATTATCTTTGTTTATTAGTGAGTTCTTACTACTAGTAAATGGATTTAGATTGTTGGCACCCTCCCCCATAGAGTTATAGTGTGCTTTTGAACTCCTCTATCAGTTTTCTTCATGATTTCATTCATTTGTAATGATTATATCTGGATTGCTTACTCAAAGAAGAGACACTAGCATCCCTACCCTCACCTCCATTCCCTTCCTCCTCCCACTTCTAGTCTCCATTTCCTCTGCTTTTACTTTTACATTATAATGAGTGATGATGTCTATACTCTGTTTAGAACTTGGACTATGGGTTCAATAAAAAATAAGGAAATAAACTGTGCTTACATTATAGCAACTATATATATATATACATATTCTGCGGAGAAAAGGAAAGAGCTGTGATTGAATTTCCTTCATTGCAGCTCTGATAGCATGATCCCTGTGCCACTCAGCAGAGAATGTTCAGATGGGATCTCTTTCTTACCTTCTACTGTTTGCTTAATATAATGTTTTATATTGGAACCATAGTTTGTCTTCATTGCTTTGTTTTTTGGGAGATTTATAATTGCCTTTCTTTTTAGCTTCTTGAGATAGGAAATCAATATCCTCTTCCCCCTATCTCTAATATCTTCCAGGTCCATGTTCTTGGTATTGCTTGGATTGACATTAATTTAAGAAACTATAATGTCTTCTCTTAAAATGAGGATAAAAGGAAACTTGAGTTTCTCAAGAACAAATCATATCCCAAATTCTCTCACTTTATTAAATATGTTTACTCTACTGGCAATTGCAAAAATCTTTGTGTCACAAAAAATAAGTTGCTGGTAATTAATGTGTTAATGTTAATTTTTTCTCTTATCATCCTAGCTTCTCTCCTTCATAATCTGCTGCAAGTTATGGCATATGCATAGAATCATAATGCCAGGTATAAGTGAGTAGTTCTCAGATACGGAAAAACAACAAAAAGAGAAATATTTTGGTTATCAATGACTGCTAGGGTGAAAATAAAATACCTATTATCTTAGGGAGCTGAGATTACATGGTTCATTGGCATCTGACCTCACTGTTCCTACCAAAAGAATCAGTTGAATAGAGGTTCTGGTTTGGAATAAGAAAGAAAAAAATCTTCAAACTTAGTTACTCCATTATTAATTATTTGGACACCACCAAAACATCACTGAAATGTTTCACTAGGCTCATCACATTTGCCTTTTAAAAAGCCACGCCTATTGCAGGTGGCTCCCCAGTTCATTCTTTCTCTAAAACATTCATATCCCATCTTCTTCCAGATCTGCTGAGTGACTTACCTTCTACTTCCCCACCAGAGGCAGCAATTTTAGAGAGGTATAGATACGTTGTTCCAACTACATCATTTTTGGTAAGACGGTCCCTATGTAAAAGAACAGGTTAAGACCTCTGCCTATGAAGATATGTCTTCATTTCAACAATAAAAAACAATAGAGATGCAAATACCCCAGACCTCCAAAATCATCTTGTTCAATGGGCCTCAAACTTTACTGCACCTAAAAATAACCTGGGACTCCCTCACCCTCATCCTGCCCAAACTCTTCACTCAATAAGCCTGAGTTAAGGACCAAGAATGTACACTTATAATAAATACATCCCAATTTATTCTGATGCAGAATGGCTCACCAACCACCCTTTATAAACACTGATCTAGTCAGATAATTCATTCAGCAATTACAAAATTGAGATTTTCCAGAAAGGTCAAGGGATTTCCTTATGCCTACACTTAATATCAATATAAAATGAATTCATCAATTACAGGCACATTACATCAGGAGTATAATGTGCTCATGTTATATAAATAGTCATATATATGTTATTTGATCAAGTTTACTCTATTATGATGGATAAATAATTACAATGGGCCATATCTAAGGGTCCATCATAGGGAGAAAAATTGCCCTGTAATCCAATTCAGATATTTATTGAGCACCAACTAGGTGACAGATGCTTTCTCTGAGTATAATTGGTTGCCTAAAATCTAAATCTTACCTAGGTCTGTGTGGACAAATTTGCCCATGACCACTGCAAGTAATACCACACTGCGTATCCTTCTATGGGTATCTTAGAGTGCCAGTTAGCCTAACCCATGAAATGGTCTCAAGCTGGGCACATAGTATGAATATTCTGTCTGTTCCATTCTTCTTATTCTTTACACCATCTAGTGGTATGCCCACTCTGAGATATTGTTGTTGTTGTTGTTGTTAGGTGCCTTTGAGTCGGTATCCAACTCATAGCAACCCTCATAGGGTTTTCAATGGCTGACTGTTTTGGGATTGCCTTGGGAGTGGATTGCCAGGCCCTTCTCCCATTTTTGCGGTGCTGGGAATTGAACTCAGGACCTCAGAGACTGCAGCACAGCCCTCTACCAACTGAGCTAAATCCCAGCCCACTCTGAAATATAAGGCTCAGTATTTTTGGAAACGATTGTAACACAGTATATTAGATTATTGTTGTTGTTAGGTGTTGTCGAGTCGGTGTCTGATTTATGGTGACCCTATGTACAACAGGTGAAACACTATTGTCAGTGCTCCTCTGCTATTCATAGAGTTTTCAACGGTAGAGTGCTTTTTTGGGAGTGGACTGCTGGCTCCCTCTCCCTAGTCTACAGCACCTGGTATTCCCATGCAGTCTCCCATCCAAGTACTAACCAGGTCCAACCTTGCTTAGCTTCCAAGATCTGGCAGGATGGGATGCCACAGTGGTATAGCTGAGGCATATTAGATTATACGAAGTATCTAATAAAACACAATTTACTTAAGAAAAATTCTGTTTATGGGTATTAAATTACATGCATGGGGTCTGAATCTTTTCTGTCCATTCAGATGAGTCTAGACTACATTTGAAGAATGCTTATCTTTCTCTCAGTGGTACAGATACTTGATAGTGTATATAACCTAAGATCTGGCTCCAAGGATTTCCCAGTAAAAGAGGGTCTCTCTGTGCATCCTAATCGATGCTATTGCTTTGGAGAAGAAGACTAAGTCAGGAAAAAAACCTCACATTTATAGTGACAGCAAGTAATTTCTGGGATGGCTCAATCAGGAATCAGCCCACTGGGGAGCCCACTGGCCAGAGTGGTAACTGGAGGTATGCAGGATCTAAACCCAAACTCATGACCCCAGGAATATTTTCAGTACGTGGCCTGTGAGTCCCAAATGCCCTTAAAATGTTTCATATTCTAAGGAAGGGAACACTTTGTCCTCAAGGCCTAGTTGCAACTGTCAATTAATTGTGATGTGGTCAATGAACAGTCTCCTACTCCCAATATGCCCTCTTGCCATAGTACCAATAGGGTACCAATATGAAAGCTAAGGGCTGCAGTTAAATGCTACATCCAACTAGAACACTCCAAAAAATGGTATTGCTTTGGCCAATCAGGGATAAGAATTTTCATCAGAATACTTCAGTGAACTTTCTTTGTTTTTAGTCAGGTGGTTTTATCTGTTCTCCTTTCTAACAATGAAAAATATTTGTTCTCAGAATGTTTTGGTGATTCTTCCCAAGAAATGGTTTATTCTATTTCTGAAGTCTATTTTGGACAGCCTAACAATATTTAAATTCTTGGTTTCTTATCTTTGAGCATTTTCAGATAATTTCCCCCTTCTTTTGTTGAGCAATTGAACCAAAATATCCAAATCTTTTCTGCAAATATATATGTGTGTGTGTGTGTGTGTGCATGTGCATATGTGTGTGTGTGTGTGTGTGTGTGTGTGTGTGTGTGTGTTTTCTAAGAAAACCTCCAGTTCCAGGAGCAATTTATTGAAAGGAAGTAATTTCTTCCTATGGAAGGAAAGCAAATACACCAAAAAGTAAGAATTAGGTCATCTAGAGTGATGTCCACAAATTCTTTAATGATTTCAACTTACCAGTCATATACTGTTAATTTTATTTTTTCACACATTGAAGGGAACTGTTAAAATGAAGCAGAAAAAGTTAATTATTTCTCCATTTATTCAGTAACTATTAAAGTACATATTCTTACTTCTTCTGAAAGAAAAGAAAGCCAAACCTTGATTTGAAGATTGACGACTTGATTCCACTCAGGGTTTGCATTTTTCTCAATTATTTTTGTGCAAACCTGCAAAATTGCCAAAGAAAAACTATAGGTATTCAAGTTTCTAATTTCTAAAAGTTTCCAGCATATGCATACTTGGATTATGACTTTAGTAATTTATGTATTGTATATTAATAACCTGGTTAGATTTTCTCCCTCCCTTCCTCCTTTCCTCCTACCCTTCCTTTCTTCCTTCCTTCTTTTTTTGTGCTGGGGATCAAACCCAGGGCCTTACACATGTAAAGCATATGCCCTACCACTGAGCTCCACTCCCAGACCCCAAATTTTCTTTTTCTTGATAATGATTTGGTAAAGCATGACAAGTTGTTGTTGTTAGGTGCCCTCGAGTCAGTATCCGACTCATAGCGACCCTCATAGGGTTTTCAATGGCAACTGTTTCGGGATTGCCTTGGGAGTGGATTGCCAGGCCCTTCTCCCATTTTTGCGGTGCTGGGAATTGAACTCGGGACCTCAGAGACTGCAGCGCAGTGCTCTACCAACTGAGCTAAATCCCAGCCCTAAAGTATGACATGAGTTTAATACTAATCTTTGCTCCTTCTATGCAGATGCTTGTTTTTATCCATGTCTTCATTAGTTTTTAGTTGCCAGACATCTAATATTAGATTAATGTAACAAGATAAGAGTTAAGGTTAATTATACACCATCTGATAAGCATCTTATCATGAACACATCTGAACAAATCTTTGGATCCTGCCCACCAGCTTCCTTATCCCCCGCCCCCCCCCCCCCCCCCCCCCCCCCCCCCCCCCCCCCCCCCCCCCCCCCCGTGCCAGCATTTCCATCTCTCTTCACTCAGTTGCTTGAGCACAGAACCAGTCCACATAACATCCCTCTCCCCTTCACATGCCTCATCCAGCCCTTTAGTAAATCATGACACTTGTATCTTTATGCAGATCCTGAGATGTTTCTTCCTGGGATTCCTGCAGTTGGTTAAATCCTCACTTCCTCTCTTACCTTCTCACTTTCACATCACTCTGTGCACCATCTTCAATGAGCCCTCAAAGTACACGCAGAGTGAAGTCCAGATCCCTCGCTGACTGTCCCATGAGCCCCTACTCCCACCTCATCTCTTCATTTCCCCCTTGCTGCACTCCAGCCACACACACTCTTTCATTGCAAATGTGGTTCCTCCTCGGGCCCCTTCCACTACTCTTCTCTCTGCCTGGACACCCTGGTCCCTCTCATACCCCATACCCCAGATCTCTGCACATCTAGGCCTCTGCTCTCATGTTACTTCTTCAAAGGTGTCCTGCCTGATAACCTCACTGAACACCTCTCCCCCCTACCAATCACTTCATGTCACCTGACTTCTTTTCTGTATAGTTAGATACACGGTCTGAAATGATGCAATCTTTTGTTTGCTTGTTTCTTGTTAGTGCTATGGTTTCAGTGTGTGCCTCAAAAGTTCATGAGTTGGAAACTTAATCTCTAAATTCATATGTTAATGATATTTTGAGGTGGGCCTTTAGGAGGCAATTAAGATTAGATGTGTTCATGAGGGTAGTGCACCCCCATGATGACATTGGGGGCTTTATTAAAAGAGGAAGAGATATGCATGTTTGCTGTGTCTTGCTGTATGATGCCCCCTGCCATGATATGATGTAGCAAGAAGACCTTTTCCATATGCGAAGTAGATGCCAGTGCCATGTTCTTGGACTTCCCAGCCTCCAGAATCACTTGCCAAATAAACTTCTATTCTTTATAAATCACTCAACCTCAGGTATTTTGTTATAGCAATAGAAAACAGACTAAAACAGTCTGTATGTTCATCCAGGCTCCACAAGAATAATAGCTGTCCTGTGTGCTCAGCCCTACATCCCCAGAATATGGGACAGTATCTGGTACTTAGTAGGCTCACAATAATTACTCCTTAAATTAATTAACACTCTCAAAATCCCATGCAATTATTACCCATATTTACCAGTTCAGAAATTGAAACTCAGAGGTTAAGGAACATGCCTGCCTGTGGAACGGGGTGAAGGCTGACTTCATCTCACCCTAGAGGTAAGAGTTTTCCCACCATACTCACAATAACTCTCCTAAGAAATAACACCAAGTCCCATGGCTCAAGCACAGAGAAGATGCTGTGCTTGATGCCTGTAACTGCCCAAGGTATATTGCTATTGAGTGAAATAGAAGTTTCCCATCTTTGGCCATCTCTGTGGGGTCATAGGTCTCCCTTCACCAAGAGTCTCCCAACTTTTTCCAGAAGTTGGGGATGGGGCTCCCCTTCCTGACCTTCCAGTTTCAGCTGCTCACTGGGGCACAGCAGATGAGAAACACAACAGAGGGGGCACCCTGGAGTTGAGGAGCTACACCCTACATATTTACTAGGGCTGTGTTTGACTTGGGTGGTTGCCTAAGATTAGAACAATGCCTCAACTTGGAAGTAATTCCAATAGATCAGTGGTAGCTTTCCCTATAGAAAAGTGATATCTTTCAAAAGACTGAATTTTCTAATTTGAGCCCTGCATAACTTCTACTCCAAAATAAAGCTATGGAGAAGTCTCACACGTTCATATTCAGATAGTCTGTGTTCCTGAAGAGTGGCTCACTCAATCAGAAAGCCATTTCAACAAAAAATAAGCAGGAATTCAGTCCAAGGAAAGCACAGTGCTTTAAATATTTGTTCCAAAAGATGTCCACATTTAGTCATGTACAAACCTTTTTTCCAGCAAAGGAAACTTCTACAAAGGGATCCACAAGGTTTTTCTTATCAGCAGTGCCACCAAATATTTCCTTCACAGTCTGTGAGAAGGCATCGTCCACTAGAAAGTAACATGCACACAGAAGAAATTAAATTCAGTTCTCTTAAGAGAATGGAAATTATACAGCAAAATTTAAGAATATTTGAAAATAGATGCAACAAGAATTGTTCTCTGTGGTGGCAAGTGCAAGAGCAGAAATCCTTTTCTGCTCTTGCAGGTCCTATCACACACCAAACACACACACACACACACACACACACACACACACACACGGAGAGAAGGGGAGAGAGGGAGGGAGGGAGAGAGAGAGAGAGAGAGAGAGAATATGAATCTACTCCCTGCTAAATTTTAAAATCAACAGGAGCACCTTGAAAACTAAACAGATAAATTATTATGTTCAGAATTGATCACATGTGGAAGAAGGAAGTAGAATTTAAAAAGCCCAGTCAGTCAGAGTAAGAGTCAATTCTAAAACTTAGACCTAGTTTCAGCTTAGGAAAGGTGCTTTAGATCAAAATAATATGGATTCAGTCTGATTTCTTAGAGAAATTCAAGAAAATTTGGCATACTCATAAATAGTATAGTGGTAACACACTGAGTAGGGCTGGGATTTAGCTCAGTTGGTAGAGTGCTGCGCTGCAGTCTCTGAGGTCCCGAGTTTAATTCCCAGCACCCCCAAAATGGGAGAAGGGCCTGGCAATCCACTCCCAAGGCAATCCCGAAACAGTCAGCCATTGAAAACCCTATGAGGGTCACTATGAGTCAGATACCGACTCGACAGCACCTAACAACAACAACAACAACAACAACACACTGAATCATCTATAAAAGTATCTCTCTTTTTTAACTAACAACTCAAAAGTGGATAGATATTGATTGAACAGGGAGTATAACATGAAGCTTAATACATTTTATTATAGATATTTCTGAGGGAAAGGTGGTATGAGGAGCATTTTAGGTCTTAGAAAAGGAGAGTGGTTCCCAGGAAAAGCAATGAGTCCTGAGACCTATGTCTATGCGGTGTGCTACCTCCTGGGGACCTGGAGAAGAGTCCCATGTCCCAAATCCCAGCAGGAAGCAGATAGGCCGAGCTAGTAGAAAGGATGCTAGACCATCTGTGGTGACAGAGGGAAGATGGACTGGTCCCTACATGTGGAATCACTGAGAATGAGTCTCTTCAACATGTCTAATCTCTTGCTAAATATATCTCATAATACAACAGGGACAGACTTCTAGTTATTAGTACTTTACTGCCCTTTGCTCAGCTATTTTTAATAGTCCAATAACACATGTATTTGATTATAAAATTTCACATTCTCATTTGAGATAAAAGGGGTTGGAAGTGCTGACTGCTCACCTTCTTCTAGAAGAAGAAGACATAGACCATGGAAGGAAGAGGGGAAAGAGGATAGAACAGAATGGGCCAAAGGCAGATGCTCTGCAAGGCACATGGATCAGCAACCAACTGGCTGCCCCAGGAGCTGCTCAGGAGGCTTTCAGTGGGGCCAGATGAAAGCAAATAAACCTACAACACACCTCATCATACAGATGACTGACAACCCCAGTGCGAGACAAGATCAGTACGTACTCTGGGGGATATCCTCTGCTCGGTAGATTTTCAGCAAAAAGGTCACCCACCGCAGGGCGATGCCAGCTGGGAGCAACAAATTGCTCTCCACGTCATCACTGTCAATATCACGATCTCGCTTCTCAGTCTATTGGTGACACAAGATTAAAATTACACAGAGAAAAGCAGCACTTCTAGAAAGCCAAACTGATGCTTATAAAATGAAACCAGTGAGAATTGTTTCCTTTAGGACTTCTGTGTTTGGGGCATAAAGATTCAACCATCAATTTTTCTTCAATCTCAAAACTGTCTTACAAAATCAATGCTTTTATGTTTCTGTGTCCTTTTGTAGTCTTAGGAACACCAAATGAGAGTGAGAGAGTGAGAGAGAGAGAGAGAGAGAGAGAGAGAGAGAGTTGCTGATGTTCTTCCAATTTCTCTCTGGCCACTTAATACTCCCCAGTTTGCTATCCAGTTTTCAAGAATAAATGCTAACATTTTAGGTAGCAATGTCTGATTCTGCAAGTTAAGCCATGCTCTGTAGATGAACGAGTCTATCTAATGATGCAAGGTAGTCACAAAAACATACCCATCTTCCCTGCATTAATACTCATTCACAGACATCAAGGAGTCTAAATGAGCTTAAAATGATAATCTACAACCAGAAAAGAACAGCTTCTCAGGATCAGGAGGAACCGGAGAGGTGACGGTGACTGTCTGGGAACCATACTCCATTCCCAAACTACTGGTGTCCACTTGCTTAATTTTTGATTCCTTTTTTTTTTTTCTAAAAAGAGCAAAAGGTGGAGGATTTGGGGACTCACAGGAGGCTCATCGCCTGTTCCCAGGACAAACATGCTGACTTTCATGTAACCTTTAGCACCTGAGCTGGTGTCTTCAGGGTCATTGAGAAGAAGCCATTTCCTCATGACAGCATGACCTGAAATAAAAGAACAAAAGGACAGGGGCCCTCTACAGATCCACTGGCAGGTCTGTGGTTTCACCTACTGAAAGATCAACAAGAATTTCCTCAGTACACTAAATTCCCCAGATGTGTCTACATATTTATGTCCTCTGTTCTGGGTTCTCTCCTCATCCTTGTCCCCAAGTTTATGTCCTGAAAGGAAAAGTATGACTCAAACAAGACTATCTAAACTCTATCAACAGGTTTTATAATTTGATCTTGGCAAGATCAAAATATCCTCACAAATCACAGAAATTACCTATGGATGAAAGATAAAAAATGAGACATTCATACTAAACTGCTATTATTCATTCCCACTAAGCATCCTCTCCCACCAAGAAAACAATTTTTTTTCCTATTCCTTTGATTTTGATTCCTTGATCTCCAAGATTTTTTGATTCCTAGAATCTACTTCAAAGTTCGAAGGAATAAACTTGAAACTTCAAGCTGGTGGGGAGAACATTACATACCTGGTTCATCATAAACAAATCCAACATCAATCTGGGAAAAAAATAATTTAAAATAGTTTAAGCAGATTTTAAAATCAGTCAAGTTACTTTAAATACAACATCACTATTATATTTAAATACAATGTTCATGCTCTTAAATTCCCTTGACTAAATTTAAATTTCCATCTTGCCCACTCTGCATCCCTAATGCCTTGTGTGGCACAGAGAGGACCCTCAATCAATCATGGTTGCATGAATGAACTAGACTTAGAGCTGGAAGATACCATCAAAGTAGAGTGATTAACATGTCCAAGTTTTTCCGAGACTTTCCTGGTTTTAGTGCTGAAAGTCCCAGGTGAACTAGGACCATTAATCACTCTCCAGGATTTCACCTGGCACAACTTCCTATCCAATATCCTCCTCCTCCAACTAAAGCTAATGCTAATATTAATAACCAGTGATTGAGTAGTTCAGTGTGCCAAGGGCTATGCTAATGCTTTATATGTATATATATTATTTCATTTAAATGATCTCATCTTACAGATGAAAAGACTAAGGATCAGAGAGATTGGGCTCCCCCAGAACATATGGCTAGTTAGGGGCAGACACAATGTGACACAGGCATCTCTGACTCAGGTTAACTTCTAGGATTTCTAGTGACTGGAGCTTCCTCCTTCAAGAGGCAGCCATTCCTTATAGAATTGCTGAGAAACAGTCAAGCAAGCATTTGTCTTTTCATTCAGTAAAAGTTACTGGAAAGGCATGGGGCTTGTCTTGCCTGGTTTGGCTTTCCTCCCACATGCCAGGCTCATAACAGTTGCCTTTGTAGTTGGAAATCTGGAGTCACTGGTAAGTGGAGCAGGATGGTGGGCTTCCTAGCAGAGGATAGCACCTCTTCCCCTTGTAGTGGATTTGCTTTTCTCCATAGATGGAAGGTTGGCAAAGATCCTGATGTGGCAGTTTCAGGGCATCTTGGTTTGGGACACTGTTAGTGTTATACTTTGGAAGTAGATGAGATTCAGGCAGCCCTCAGCAAGGATCATGATGTTGATCCCTTATACACAGCCCTGAGATGTTACCAGAACAGGTCCTCTGAGACCTAGCCAGGAATCAGATTCCCTGTTATGGAAGGGCTTTTTTTTTTTTTTTTCCTTTTTTATTGGTTGTGTTGTTGTTATACCTGAGAGTTGAACCCAGAGCCTTGTGCATGCACATACTTTGCAAGTGCTCTACCACTGGGCTGCACCTCCAGCCCATCTTTTTGTTTGTTTGGTTTTTTTGAGACAGGGTCTCACTAAGTTACACAGGCAGCCTCTGGCCTTGAACTTGCAATCATTGTCTCTGCCTCCCTAGTTGCTGGGATTCCAAGCATGAGCCAGGGTTCCTGGCTCAGGAAGTGCTCATCTTTATGTAAATTGAATGAAGCAGACTGTTGTCACCCACCTTAAATTCCCCCATCAGACAATCTGCCCGCAAAGAATGGGAATTATAAACCTGGAAGAAAGAAGAGGGGTGAGAAGATGATTGCTTTTGTCCACTAGTTAGTGACCAGCACCTTCCTTCCCCTGTCCCTTACCCGGATGCTGATGATCTCATCCATCAGTTCAGAGGGGGTTATGTGGACATTGTAGAAAAATAACTGCCAAAACAATAGAGAACATATTTGAATGTTAGCAGAGGATTTAGGTTTGGTGGGAGCTGATGTTACAATGTTGGAGGTTCTTCTAAAACTAATGTAAAACACACTCAGAATTAGGTTCAGCCATGCAAACACACTGCGTGACCTTAGAAAAGGCCCCCAAATTTAAGCTTCATGTAAACTCACTTCTGCATATTGGAAAAATGAAAAAGGGTTACATAACAAATACAGCCTATCTGCTTTCCCTCCCTCCCTCCCTTCCTTCCTTCCTCCTTTCCATTCCTTTCCTTTCTTCCTTTCTCTCTTTCTCTTTCTCTATCTCTATTTCTTTCTTTCTTCTCTCTCTTCTTTCTTTCCTTCTTTCTTTTCCTTTCATTCTTTCACAATACTGGGGGATTGAACCCAGGGCCACACACATGTTTCTGCAAGTGCTCCCCCAGAAGCACCCCCAGCTCATTTTTAACGTTTTATTTTTGAGTCAGGGTCTCACTAAGTTACACAGGCTGCCTCTGATCTCAAACTTGCAATCTTCCTGCCTCTTCCTTCTGAGTCACTGAGATTACAGGCATGCACCATCATGGCCAACTAACTATAGCATTTGTTTAGCTAAGTGAAATTATTTATTTGGGAATTATATATTTATTAGCTAAATGAAGTAAAAATCTAAGGTTAGTTCATGTTGTCACTCTTACAAAATAGCTGGTTAGGGCTGGCATGACCTGGAGGGCTCATTTAATTCTCTGCCATTATTAGCTCTATCATCTTAGTCTAGTGACTCTAATTTTAATCTGTATAACAAAACAACTTCAAAGAAAACTTTGTCCATTAGGTTATGATAATGTCTCACCAGGCAACACTGACCACCTTTTAACTCATTGCAACAGGTAAATTCAACAGTATCTAGTGTTTTTAAATTTCTCCATTTATTCCAGAAAAAACTCTTTATTATTATTTTTTTAATCTAGGAGTCCTTTTACTTTGACCTTTTTTTTTTCTTGTCTGTTTCTTGATTTTTCTATAGACATTAATGTTTTGTAAAATATCCCACAGTCTAGCTAGGCACAGTTGCATAAGCCTGTAATCCCAGCACTCTCAAGACTGAGGCAGAAGGATTGTGAGTTGGAGACAAATCTGGCCTACACAGAGAGATAATACTTTTAAAAACTAGTCTGGATTTGGGGACTGTTTCCTCATAATACAAGTTGACCATGTGATAACACATAACACAGATGATGTTGATTACTTCCCTTACATCATATCTAGATACCCATGTCATTTAACCCTATTATTGGTGGTGGTGGCATTATCAGGTGCTGTTCAGTCAAGTGTGACTCATACCGACCATATATACAACAGATAAACCACTTTCCGACACTGTGCCATGCCCAGCATATTGTTAGTGCTTTTCTGTGATTCATAGGGTTTTCAATGGCTGATTAGTTTGGGAATGGGTTGCCGGGTCCTTCTCCCAAGCCTACAGCACCTGGTGTTCCCAGGTGGTCTCCCATCCAAGTACTAACCAGGCCTGCCCTGCTTAGTTTCTGAGATCTGACGAGATTGGATGCCAGGGTGGTACAGCTGTCGACTAGTATTGGTGATACGAACTTTAAAGACTTGGTCCAGAAGGTGAATGTAAACTATGAATTTTTTAGTAAAATTCTTTTATTGAGTCATGAATTAGTCTGTTTAGAAGACCATTAATTTGATTCTCCTCTTTTGTTAAGAGATGTAATCTCTCAAAAATTCATTACAATGGGGAAATTCAGAGGAAGCAGAGAGATTTTCTGGGCTCCTCAAGTGTGGTTGAGCAAACAGGATGCCCGCATCGTGAAAGCCTCCACTGACAGGTGTTGGCCTCAGCCCTGACTCTGCCCGCATCTTATTGTCCCACAAGTCTGGACTTGCTCTCCAACTCAAACCTCCCCAACCTTCCCCAAAGTCCCCTTCAAGTCCCCACTCAGTGCGGCCCCAGCTCTCCTACCTTCTTTGTGAGCTTTTAGACTACTTGGCTGAAGGTTGATACCTGAGGTTCATCTAAGGAGGAGATGTGAGAAGAAAATAGGGCCTCCTGCGAAGCTTGAACAAAGGAGAAGAGAAAGGAACACAGGACTGAAGAAGCAGGTTCTTTTGTGAATAGAGATAGAAAAAAAGAACAAAAGCCAGAGCTGGGGCTGGGATTAGAAATTGCCAGGCATGAAGAGAGACTGTCATAGGAAAGACCCAGGCCTGAGGAACCTCAGACATTTGACTCCTCAGGGGGATGCTTATCTTAACTGTTCCTTTCTGCTCACAGCCCAGTCATGGAGTCACGTGGCACTGGACGTGACTGACAAGGTATTCAGCACTTCTGAGAACTCTCACAGAAGACGTTAACAGAACTGGGCTATGTTCTTAGTAGGGGGGAAAAGTCCTGTTTGTTCAAATTTGCTTTCCTTTAACACAGTATTTTTAATAGCCAAGTAAGTTGTGATACCTCTAAAGCCTGGATTGCATTGTCACACGTCATCAACCTTCAGAGGCATCCTGTAACTTAAAATAAGCCAAGGTAGATGCAGGTGACATCAGGTGCTCTCTCACAGGAAAGTGGTAAAAACATCAGAAGGGCAGGAGAGGGCTGGGAAACAATGGAAGGCAACAGCGTGGTTTCAAGACCAGGTGGCTCTTAACTCAGAATGTTTAAGGCTGGACCTCCAAACTGCCTTTACCCATTGTTTGCCCATGGACTTCCCTTCCCTGTGGACAGGACAGAGGTGGTGGGGGGCAGGGGTGCAGATAAATAGGGGCTGCACAGAGCAGGGACATGTGTTCTCAGTCCTCTCACCTCATCAAAGAACGGATTGTTCCCTCTCTTGATTCTTGTCCGGTGTGTCTGGCCACAGACGTGGACTTTGACCACAGGCCTAATGTTGTTACCACTTAACTGTCGGCCCTCGATCACTCGGACGCGGATCTGTAAGCACAAAGGACTGTTGTCACTGACCCTTCCCAGTGTGTGGTGCAAAGGAGTTCTTAGGGGTCGCTTCAGCTCCTTGGCCCCTAAGGATGGCTGAAAGCAGGCCACGGCAGCTTTGCACTGTGCTGTGGCTCAGAGGCTGGGAGGGGTCCCCTCTGATCGTTCCCCAAGTGGGAACTGGGGTTGGGTTGTAGAAACCCAGAGCAGCTGAGCTGGTCTGGGAAAGGAAGGGCAGGGCTGAGGTCCCTGCTCAGACTCCAGCCCCTCACCTGATCATCCTGAGCCCTGGTGATGAGCTCCTTTACTCCAGAGCGGTTCCTAATCTAGGAACACCCCCAACTATGAAAAACGCCAGTATCTGTGCTTCTATTCTTCAATTAGCTCTTACCTCCCTCCAAAGGGAAGGAAGGTTCCAGTTAGATTCCTCTGAGGAACCTCATCTGGTTGGATTAACCCTACTCTTGTATGCAGGATGGGGAGCACTTCTTCTTGGGTTCATGCCCTCCAGTCCCCTTTTGCCAAATGAGCGACTGCCCATAGGAACAGGTCCATCATAGCATCCCTGCAATTGTTGGGACACAGGCCATGCAGTGGCTGACCAAGGGTGCAGAGCCCCTGGGCAGTTTCTACCTGGAAGTCCTGTGGCTTATTGGACAGTATCCGCCGGCTGTTCTTTCCTTTGGTGAGTCGCCGAGCAAGCTGAACTTCCGGTACCGTACCGACTGGCCCTCGGGGCCCAGGGACACTGAGGGTACCATCCAACCTATCTTCATCACCCTGCTCTTCTTCCTCTTCTCCTGAAACATGCCCAAATGACTCTAGTCAGAGGTGGTCCTTATCTGTAAATGTCCACGCACCCTGGTTTCCTGGGCATGGAGAGGTTGGTTCTAAATTTCCAGGGTTTCCAAAATGGCAGGTGAAGGAGATGCTTTTGGTCACATTGACTTGGGATTTGGGGCTCAGCTACAGTTTCTTTAGGACAATGCGCTCATCTGGGCTCTTACTCAGCTGCCTTCAAAGAGACCAAGAGAATGCCAGAAACCATACGGGGCGCGAGAGAGGGTGGCACCCTCAGACCAGCAGGAACATGGGGTTCACTTGGGAACCAGCCTGAGGTCAAGGGGATGGAGAGATGCTGGAATGAGGTGGAAAACTAGAACTTGCAAAGAGTACCATCAACCCCCCCCCCACACACACACACACAGGTCTTCCTCCATCTCCTGCACTGGCTCCTTTCCGCTCCAGCTTCCTCAGTCACAAACTCCCACTTAGCCCTCAAGGCAGAGGAGAGACTCTCCTGGTTTTCTTGCCAAGCAGAACAAGGCGGTCATGTTGCTCTCTCTTCATCCTCCTGATTTGTTACCTGGACACACATCTGTCCCCACATTTATCCCCCTAGCTTCTATCCAGACTCAGGGGAAAAAGTTTTCCATGCTCAGTGGAGTGGTTCTTCCCATCCTCTGGCACGTCCTAAGTCCTGCTTCCTCCTGCTTCTCCGAGGATCCCTAACACATCCCTTCTCTCTCCTGAGTCCCTCCTGTGGTTCCTTCACGCTGGGGCCTTCCCTCTGCATTCAATTCCACACAGATCCAAACCAAAAGTCAATTCTGCCTGCTACCTCTCCTTTCTTTTATTCACAAACTCTTTGAAACTCCCTGGCAAACTTCAGCTTTTCTGTTCTTAGTAGACAAAAAGTTTGAACTCCTGGTTATTTATACAATATAATTGAAGAGAGCCTAGAAGATTAACCTCCTTGTCCAGAAAATATCAGCATCTGTTCAGTCGGCCTTTGATTCTGAAACTCCTCCTATGCCATACAAAATCATGTAAGGGATTTAATTTCCACATGCAGGCACCTGTCAATCATTTACATCCTGGTATGAATTAGTTCAACCAGATTGCCATATAGCATGGTTCTTAAAAGTTTGGACCTTGGAGCCATGCTGTCTGGGTTCAACACTTAGTTTTGAGCTATATGAATCTACCAAATGTCTTAATTTTTCTAGGCTTCAGTTTCCTTATTTGCAAAAAGGAAGAAATAATAGTATTGTCCACAGGGTTATTGTAAGGATAAAATTAACCTGTATGCAAAGCCTTTAACATACCACCTGGCACCAAGCAGCAGTAAATAAGTTAACTTCCAGCCTGGGGGAGTGCTGAGGGTCAGAGACCCTTCTGCAAATTGTCCTCCCCTGAGCAATGGTCAGGGAAAATGATTTCAGGTTCCTCCCAACAACAAAGACTAATTTCCTTCCATCACCTTGGACCCAGATGGGACTTCCTCCTTGCTGTGAATTGTTCCACTGGGCCTGGTGGCGGATTACAGCAGCACAGAGGAGCAAAGTAGAGGTGAATCATACTCTTTGCAGTGCGAGACTCTGGACAAGCACTTCTCAAGCTTTGGGCTGCCGCTCAGGAAAGAGGCTGCAGGTAATGAAACACAGGGCTTCTGAAAACCCCGCCTGCTGCTCAGGTTGGGCTCAAGAGGTGGATTAGAGGAAAGTGGTCGCCAGAATTTCTGCCTCCCAGAAGAAGGATACTGGTGCAGGTAATCTCCTCTTCATGTGAGCACAGTTGCACAGGATTAAACAATGCTACACAAGGTGTGACTACGAGTTGGATATGAATTTGATGGCACCTAACAACAACTACACATGAGGTGTTGCGCCATGGACAAGGGCCCCTGAGGCCTTGCTGAACACACTTTCTGTGCAAATGGCTTCAATACCAACCTGCTCATGGCTGTGCTGACATGCCCCAATCATGAGATTTGGGCATGAATGTAATCCCCAGCCAAGGGGATCTACAGAGAATCACTCTTTCCTAACCACAGAGGGCAACGCTAAGCTGGGAACCACTGGCTGAACAGGAAGTTGCTGGTTGTAATAGCTTCCTGGGCTGTCATAACAGTGCTTCAAACTGAGTGGCTTCAGAAAATAGAACTTTATCCTCTGACAGTTTCAAACCCGAGAAGTACAAAATCAACGCAGTGGCCGGGACATGCTCTCTCTGAGGCCTACAGGCCTACAGGGCCTATAGGCCTACAGGCCTACAGGGAAGAATCTGTCCTTGCCTCTCCCCAGCTGGTGGCTCCTGGCTATCCTAAGCATGCCTGGTGTCACTCTTTTCTGCCTCTGTGGTCAGGTGGCCTACTTCCTAAGCTTTGGCCACAAGCAACACTGATCTGCCCCCTTCCTGAATATCAATAACACCCTATGTGACCTTTACTTGGTTATAAGGGATGGTTCAATCAATATTTAGGCATGATTCTCCATCACAACTCCAGCAACTTAACAAAACACGCCATCATAATTTCTAAGACGTATTACTGTCCTCTTTCCAGAAGCCCAACAGTGGTATTCCTGAAAACTGCCCCGTGTGCAGTCACTCGTGAGAGTGGCACCTTCCTAGATGGCTTCTGCTTGCTCACACAGTGCTGAAGCATTGCCAGCCCTATGGACACCTATGTTACAGTCACGTTTCCCTTCGATGCCCCCAGCTGTGCCTTTCTCTGACAGGTGTCAACAACTTCTTCCAGATCCGATACTCTTCTCCTCCCACATTTCTCTCAACAAGTGGAGGAGAGGGAATTATAGGTCACTCACAAGTTACTAGATCTGCAGGCTGCCCCTTCCCCACCTCTATCATTCCCATCTGTCTACTGTATACTGCTAGAAGTTTCCAGTGAAGCCTCCTCTTGGGAATGGCGGGGGAGGAAGACTGCTGGCCCAGCCCCCGTGGGCTTTCTCCTGGCCTGTAACAAGGCAGACCCCTTTATCCAAACGGGCTCTCATGCCTCTCATCTTTTCTGCCTAAGCACTACTTAGGGGGTGCTTATCCTTCCTATTCCTCGATAGAGAGGCCTTTGTGGAATATCTCATGTTTTTTTTATTCCTTTGGTCAATATTGACCATTTGTCCACAACCACCCCGTTTGTTTAGAGTCCTAGAACACTTCTCTCTGCCTATGATATTAATTCTCCTTCTCATGATGAAGGCTTGTTAGGCAATGGTCCTAGTCAAGGCAGAATTTTATTTTAGTTTATTATCTCAGGCCAACAATCATTGTAAAGTCAGAACAAAGAGCTAGTATGATATGATCTTAGTGTAAGTTAGGAAGTATAATACAGAATAGGAAAGAGTAAGTTTGGAAGCATAAAAACATGTCACAGTTTGGGGAGAATATGTTGAGTTGGCTGGAATATTCAATTATAACATTTCTGGGTTTCTGAAATGCTAAAAGATATATAAAGTGTTTGTGTTCTACTATAAGTAGTTCATTATTGCCCTACCCTAATTCTTGGGTAAACAGCACTAGGGATGTGCTAAGAATCTTCTGATGTGGTTCTAATGCATAGACCAGACAAAGCTACTGTAGAAGGGCCTCTGACAAGCAGTGATGCAAACACTGGCTTGGAGGCCAATCTAGCAGCACCTACCTTTGATGACTCAAAGCTGTGACCCAGTCTTAGGACATATTGTCCTATGAGTCCTGTCTGAACTTGGGCAATGTAATGCTAATGAAGCAAGCATGTGATAATTTGTAGGTCCTCTCTGGAGCAATGATTCTATTCAGTTCTGGGCTATCATCACTCAGGTTTGTATCTTACCTTTCTGTTGACTTCAAGCTCCTTGATGGCCAAACACTGCCTTTCTCATCTCTGCCTATGGCTCAGACAGGTGTTAGTCAGTGGCTTTGGAACTAGATTAAATTTAATTTTAAGCAAAAGGACTTTGGCATTCATGGAATGAAATACATTTGAAGCAAGGAAATCTGGCTATGGGTGAACTTTTGCATTTCAGTAGTTGGACAAAGCACAAAATTAACAGATGGTTCCTTAAAAATAGACACAAGAGTTTGGAAATGGGTCATTCTGGCCACAAGAATGTAGGCTCCAGGCAAGCTGGTGACACTGATGGCTGGTGAACAAGTTCCCATGGGAACAGGTTTCCTGCAGGTCAAGCCTGCCATCTCTGTCAACACACCCTTCTGACATGGGGCCAGTCTTTGAGATGGTCAATGAAGGGGACATCTTTGACACCACACACTTTCAGCCAACCATCAATTCTCCAGGCTCTGTACCACTTGTCCTCTTGCTATACGGCTCCAAGAAAGTATCCTTTAAGAAGGAGCCCCAATGCCAGGCATGGTGGTGCACGCCTGTAATCCCAGCGGCTGGGGAGGTGGAGGGGGGAGGATCGCAAGTTCGAGACCAGAGGCAGTCTGCGTAACTTAGCAAGACCCTGTCTCAAAAAGTAAAAAAAATGGGCTGAGGTGCAGCTCAGTGGTCCAGCACTTGCAGAGCATGCAGGCGTGAGGCTCTGGGTTCAACCCCCAGTACTGCAAAAAATAAATAAATAAATAAATAAATAAAAGAAGGAGCCCCAACATGTTTGATTCTGGGTCTACCAT
This sequence comes from Pedetes capensis, assembly GCA_007922755.1. Classification (NCBI taxonomy): domain Eukaryota; kingdom Metazoa; phylum Chordata; class Mammalia; order Rodentia; family Pedetidae; genus Pedetes; species Pedetes capensis. The sequence goes on along the minus strand of VMDO01000444.1, from coordinate 62,721 downwards.
CAAAATCAGTTTGCTCAACTTGTAGTGATTAATTCTTCTGAACATCTTCACTTCCGTGCCCTATCATTAATATTTCATCTTCTCTCCTGCAGGAGCTGCTGTATGAGTGGCAACCTCTTAAAGTCAGTATCAGGGTCTGCAGGCAGTGGTATCTTAAGGATAGGACAGCGAGGGGTCTCCCCTTTCTGTGTCCTAGGATGTCTTCCATTTTAATAGCAGATACATATTTTGTATTCAAATAAAGATAAACAAGCTAAAATTTCAAGAACTTGAGAATATTTATATAAGTTAAAAAGAAGCAGATATAACTTTTATATACAATGGTAAAGTTTGTTTGTTTGTTTGTTTTAATCAAAGGAAAAAAAAATTCTGGGTCAGGTGTCCAGCAGCCATGTCCTGCAGCACACTCTTATAATCTCAGTGACTGAGGCAGAAGGATGGCAAGCTTGAGGCCAGAGGCAGCCACACAACCTAGACCCTGTCTCAAAACAAAAAAATAAAAAATAAAAGAGAGGCTGAAGGTGCAGCTCAGTGACAGAAAAATTGCTTAGCATGCCTGAGACCTTGGGTTCAATCCCTCAGTACTACACACACACACACACACACACACACACACACACCAAAAAAGAAAAAGAGAAGAACGAGAAGAAAAAATGATGTAATTTCAACAGATGCGGCTATCTTGTTCTACTTCTCCATTTTGTTTGTTGTACTTGTCTTCCCCCCAATTATTTTTTTCTTTTTCCTTTCCTTTTCTTTTTCCTCTCTCTTCCTTCTCCCTTGCTTTTGTCCATCCGTCCGTCCTTCCTTCCTTCCTTCCTTCCTTCCTTCCTTCCTTCCTTCCATTTTTCTGCCTTCCTTAGCTTAGAGTTGCAGTAGATTTTCAAAGAAAAGTTTCTTTTAGCTTGAGCAGGAAGCCAGAGTTCAGAAGGTCCCCTCTGACCCAGCCATAGCAAATAATCATTTTCTAGAACAAAGGGTACCTCCACATCAAAGAACTGTTTGTTTTTTAATCAAGAAATTTCACTTTGTTGCCTCACACTTGAAAATTAAATTGTCCTGTAGACACAGCCGGCTCGTTTGCTTAGTAACATTCTTTGAAATCTAAGTGCAAGGAACCCACGTGCCAATTCCTTTCCATCAGTCCATCAGTGTCAGGGACCCTCAGCCCCTCTGCAGAAGACCTTGACTGTACTTGCCAGTGCCCATCACAGAGCATCCTGGGTCTGGATGAGCTCTCCCAGTCCACAGTACCACTGGGACAGGCTTTCCGAGGCTGGCATTATGCCAAGTGGTGAGAAGGAGCCTTTAGCAAAGCCAGCAGGGCAAGGATTTTCTCCCCAGTGAGGTTTGCTCATTTCTAAGGAAGTAAAAATTTGCTGTGGGGAAATCAGGTTTGTGGCATGGATGAGTGTAGGCTCATCCAGGCCAATCTAAGGAGACAGGATCTCCCCCTGTCTTCTAAAACACTTAATAATCTGCCTATTCTCAAAATATTTCTGTTCCACTGAGACAAAAATACTATTTTTAGCATCACATCGCCCTGGAAAAATGCTAAAGGAAGGTCAAAATCAGCTGTGCAAAAGAAAGACTTGATTGTCTTGAAGACCCCTCCCTCCACTTGAGGCTTAAAGCCCTCCCTGGAATCTAGATGAGATTGGGATCCCATGTAGAATGACACCTGATGGCCCTAAGTGACTGACAACCCATGTCAGAGACCCAGGAGAAGCAGAGGTGGCATCTGCTGAAGGGAAGCAATTGGCTAGAGGACTGCGAGGCTCTTTGCAGGTAGAGAGAGGAGCAGGGCCAGGGGAGAGATAAAAGCCCCAGGCCAAGAGCACTACCATGGGACTGGTGGCTGAGAACCCAGCCTAGTGGTCACACCTTTGGGAGAGCAGAGGGACCACTCTGAATCTCAACCTGGGGCCCTGTGCGGCATGGAAGCTACAAAGCTGAAGCCATGTCATACTTGGGACATTCTGGGCTCTGCGTGTGCTGGACCAGCTCACCGAGCGGTTTCTCAGCACAGCACAGTTTCACCTTCCCCTCTCCCAGAAGGGCACTGTATAAATGACTGCAGTGGCCCCACCCAGGCCTTAAGGAGCCTCTGTGTGGCAGGCAGGAGCTACAGACAGCAGAACAGCATGGTGGGATTCCTCTGCAGCAGCTTTTTTGTGCGTCTTAGCCAATTCCCCTTGGGGAAGGTTCCCTGTGGGGTGAGCTGGGCCTTCGGAGACATCTGTTTACCTCCTGTGCCTGGCATGCTGGTCCCACTTGGGTCATTTGGATTTGGAGCTGAAGGTGGATCATAGCCAATCACCAAGTCAATGGTGGCCTGTGGAGAAACAGGTCATTGCAGAGAATCAGTGTGCAGTACACGAATGTTACAGACTCAGAGCAAATCAGTTCAGCAGGAGTCACACTCTCAGAAGGATGACTGGAAGTGAAGGAAAGTGAGATGAGAAAGGGGAAGGGGGCAACATGTGCACTCTTTCTCTCTTCTTGCAGGTGAGCCCAGGTGGGTGGAAAAGGAGCTGCCTGTCCCAGGTTGCCAGGTGTATCATCACTGGAGGGAACCTCATAAATGAGTAAAGCTGCAACATGCAGGTAAGAACTGCTACCTGTTTTCATCTTCTGCTCACAGAATGACAATAACACATACTCATTTAAAATGCCTACTTGTTGCTCATTAACTTAATATGACTTTTTTTTTTTCTTGTAATACTGGATGTTGAACCCAGAGATTTACACACACCAGGCAAGTGTTCCACCTCTGAGCTTCAAAGTCGGCCCCCTTTTTTATTTTTAATCTTGAGGCAGAGTCTCACTAAGTTACACAGGCTACCTCTGGCCTCGAACTCACAATCCTCCTGCCTCAGATTCCTGAGACATTGGAATTACAGGTGTGTGCTATGGTGCCCTGCTTTATATGATTATTAATTGCTGAGATTTATTTGTACATTTCTCTTTAATAAAGAATTTTAAGTGACTAACAAAAAGGTTTATAACAATGTAATTCACAAAATAGGATTAAAAAGGAAGTCTGATTAAACAGGAAACAAATATACAAATCATAAAGTTAAACATAATTGCCACCCCTCTTACATTAACTGTGATCCTAAAGCAAAAAGGGAAACAGAAAATGTCATGTAACTTTCATTATTAGGAAACAGGAAGCATATTAGTTCCTTTTAGGAGATAAAGTTTTTTCTCCTTATAAAATCTTAGATAAATTTTTCACATGGGGCATTATTTCAGGACAGAGTTTTTTATACTTTTATATTTCATGAATCAACAAAATTTCAAAAGAGTTTGCTGGAGAAAATCAACACAAGATTGCTATTTTGTTGCTATTGTTTGTGGTGCTGAGGACCAACCTAGGGTTTCCCACATATTAGGCAAGTCATTTACCATTGACCTACATCCCCAGCCCTGAAGAGTTGCCAACTTTACCAAACTCATGTCCACACCTACCATCTACTATGACAATCATTTCATAAAAGAAAGGCATTTCAAGACCAAAAATGGGAAAAGACAAACCTTAGAATAAAGAGAGTCCTTTGCAAATAAGGCTATCCACACACACAAACATACACATCAGATTAGCAGATAAAATATAGGACATAATGTCATAATATTTAGGATATTATGATACTAGGATATTACTATACTAAAAGTGATCCATTGTTTATTGAAGATTCAAATTTAAATGGGCATCCTATGCTTTCACTTGCTATTTTTCTATACCTGGTAGCCTCTAACATATACAAATACAGACACATCCATACTACCCTCAATTTTCCCTCTGTCTGTTCATCAGTGAATACTTCCTCATGGATCAGCACATTTGATGACTGACTTGGAGCTACTGATCTGGGAGATGCTGAACAGGGTACAAGATATGTGCCATTATACATGTCATTTATCCCATAGCAAAGCCCATAGCACATAAAGCCCCATAGCAAACAAAGGATCATAAGAACAGCATCTTATGGATGTCCTCATAGCAAATAAAGAATCCTCAGAGCAGCTTCTTATAGCTACCTGCTCCAAAGACCAAGGCTACAGCATGAAGGTCAAATGTAGAGAACACTGAGGAACTCAGTTACTGGACTCAATCTAAGAATCAAACTTTTAAAACCTAGAAAAGCCAGGTGTGGTGGTATACACCCGTAATCCCAGCACTCAGAAGGCAGAGAAGAGGATGGCAGATTCAAGGCCCATTTGGGTTATATGGGGAGACTCCTCGCAACAGCAGCAGCAGCAACAACAACAATAAAACCCCAAAACTAACTAGCTTATTAAATAACTAGCTAGCTAAATCAATCAATCAATCAACACCTAGAGGAGCACATGGATGGCTTATCACTAGTGGTTTTCATGCTGTGGTCCAAGTAACCTCAGGGTTCCTAGGGGTGTGGCAGGGACCCTTGCAGGACTCAAGGGAATCTCAGGGCACAGAACTTGAGGTGTATACATCCCTTACTCTACTCTGTCACAATAGTTCTGCCATTTTAGGGTTCTTCATGTGCTATCGTTTGTGCTTTAAGAAAACCACAGTCAGAAAAATCACTAACATACCATCTTTCCTTGGCATCATTTCTCTCAGCCAGGGTTTGCAGAGATAGATGATGTTTTGATTTTGTTTTGATTTTGAATCAGAATACTGATTCATAGCAAACCTATAGTCTTGGAGACTAGAATGGCAAACTGGGCATTCTCTCAGAGCTGCTGAGGAGACTCACCTGTATTCTTGTCTACAAGGATGCCCTCTTTTAGTATAAATGTTCTTCCTTTGCCTCAGCTTACAAGCAAAAATAAGTTGACTGGAAAATGAAGGGGTTAGAACTGATGGGTCAAGCAAGGTAGCTTTGTAAGCACTTAGTAGGAGTCTGAGACACTTGAGTTGATTTTTTGAAAAAGCATACTTGAATTCTGATCTTATGTAAAGATTCTATACTTAGGTAGAGGCTGTAATTAGAAAATATTCAGCTGCCAATGCAATAATAAAGAATGTGATATAAACATCTTGATATTACAAGGTAATACTAATGAATTATCTTCTATTTGTTTGAAAGAGTATCTGATACACAGAGCTAAAGATAACCACATGAATGTTAAACCCCACATGGATAAGCACAGAGCTACACCCAGAGGGGGTTCTGCCTACTCTCCACAATTCTGCCAGAGAAAATTAAATCTCAAATTTGCTAGTTCTGTGATTGAAAAGATAGGATCCGTTTATATCAAAACCAGACTTCTGTTTTTTGTATAGTGAGCCAATTATCAATCAAAACTCTTTTCTAAATGAATTTTGCTTAACCATCTCACTTCCACATCTTTCACCAAGAGGAAAAATGCTCACCCCGGTGTCTTGTCCCCTTTCATTTAGCAGGGAGATCAGTTTGTAGGGCAGTGATCTGCTCTGGTCCCCTGTGAGGTCCTTCAGGGCGATGGTCGCTGTGCCAATCAATCTGCAGGGGAAACAAGGAAGCACAGGCAGTGTGAGTGGGGGGCATGTCATGGGTCCATTGATCAGAGGGCCTCCCAGGTCCCTGGTATTCATCTGTCCTCCTTACTACCACCTCAGAATGAGATTTCGGCCAGGGTATTTTGCAGTAAACAGGATATATCTGTCTCCACTTCTCCATAACAAGAAGTCACTTGAAGAGTCAAACTAATATGCTCATGAAATTCCAACTACCATGAACGAGGTGGATGGGCTCAGGGGAAAGACTGAATACAGCTCCCCAGAATCCAGGAAGAGAGAAACATAGCCCAAACTCACTAACAGAGGAAGGCAGCCCCCTGTCATGGGAACTTAAAAGGACCCACCAGACATTGCTCACTGTAAAAATGTTGCCCCAAGTAGACCTTCTCAAACTGCCCACTTTGACATAAGACCACTAGATTACAGATAGGGCTAACTTGCTACCCCACATGTTGTGGAGCAGCATGCACATTTGAAAGTGTTCACTGCCCTCTCTCCGTGGACTCTGGAGCCTTGTCAGATCTTTCCCAGTTACCCACCTATCTCTACTGCACACAACACAGGGGTACAGAAGCACACTTCTTCCCTCTCACTAGTGTGAACACCCTACAGACACAGATTGTTTCTGTTTTGTTCACTACTCTGTCCCACTGCCCAAAACATAGCAAGGGACTTCAAAGATACTTACTGAGTGAAGGACAGAATGACTAACTCTACGTACATTGAGAACAAATATCTGAAGTACTTTTATTGTTAAGGCATATAATCAAAAAATTTTATTTGTTGTTGTTGTTAGGTGCTGTCAAGTTGGGTCCAACTCGTAGTGACCCTCATAAGGTTTTTAATGGCTGCTTACCTTTTGGGATTGCTTTGGGAGTGGATTGCCAGGTCCTTCTCCCATTTTTGCAGTGCTGGGGATTGAACCTAGGTCCTCAGAGAGGGCAGAGCAGCACTCTACCAACTGAGCTAAATGCCAGGTCCCCCACACAGGGATTTAGTTGACATAAAAATGTAAAAAAAAAAATGTAACCCACAAAAATAGTCTGTAAGTTGGAGGATGTAACATGAAACATGAATGAGAGTAGGGGGAACTGAAGAAGGTCCACCTGTGAAATGTGATCAGAAAGGCAAGAGAGCTCAGGAGCTTGCTCTTTTGTCAGTATGGATACTGAAGAAGGAATGGTGAAGCAGTAACAGTGTTTTAGTGTTACTGACTTATATCTTGCCTGCTTTTGCAGTGACTTATACAGGGAAGATGTGAGAGAACATAAAATTATTAGTATTAAAGTAGAAAACTAAGTATCAAGTTCTTAAAAGTAATAGAAGAGATTCTTTTTATTTGTTTGTGGTCCTGGTGATTGAACCCAGGGCCTTGAGCATGCTAGGCAAGCACTGTTACCACTGAGCTACATCCCCAGCTTAGGCAGAGATTCTTTTTATCAAAAAATCCAGGGTGGTGGTGGACACCTATAATCCCAGGACTCAGGAGGCAGAGGCCAGCTTGGGCTACATAGCAAGACTCTTGTTTCAAAAGACAAAACAAAACTGAATAAAAACAGGAACAATCACCAAACATACTCCTAGGGCAAGGAAACTATAGTTGAGTATTTTTATGTAACTCTATGCTTTGGGGTTAAAATAATAATCAGAAAATTTCATTATGAGAAGAAACAACTTATTTTATCTTAAATTTTAGTACAGCTTCTTTAAAAATCAGTAAGTGGGGCTGGGGTGTAACTCAGTGTTAGAGGGTTTTCCTAGCATGTGCAAGGCCCTGGGTTTGATCCCTAGCACTGGAAAAAAAATCAGGAAGTGAAAGTTGATATCAATGTGGGCACATCATTTTTGAAGTGACAGATATATATCCATATTCTCAGAGCTCAGAAATAAGACTAGATTATGGAGCTGGAGTTTGTAATGCAACCACATACATCAGTGACTGCAATATTAAGTGACTTAACTTTCTATGAATAGATATACTGCACAAGACTAGGAAATTACTATATTGCTCCAATTCATCCAATTTACCCAATGATATGTACCACTTGCACATGATGTCTTAGAAGAGTGCACTTTCTCATACAGAGCACTACCCACAATGCTCAGCAACTACATCAGAGTCTCATCTCTTCAGAGAGCAAAGGCAGAAGTCTGTAGTTGGCAATGGAAAGAGAAAATTTTGCCTCCAGAGGGACAAAAGTAAACTTTTCATTCATTTTAGGTCAATATAGAAATTAGATCTATCAGTTAATGCTGAGAATTGATGGAAGCTTCACAGGGTAATTTTTTTAGATGAATATGTCCACTTGGTAGAAATTTTAGAGTATTTCCTCTCCTCATTTAGATTTTTATTCCTGAGACTCTGAGGAAAGGGATCTATAACTCCATCTATCTCCACCAGACAAAATAGTGGACTTCCAACACAAGACGAGAGCCCTACAGTCTCTTCCCCCTCTCCCTCAGCCCTGCAGAGAGCTGGAGGAGAATTTCCTCCTATGCTTTTAAAACAGGGCAGTCAGCCATGGGGTGGCCTAACTGGGTTTTTAAGAAGAACAAAATGTTAAAAGCACATGCTTTAAAGAGTCATCTGGCTGGTGTTCAATGTCTAGATGAGGTACTTGCCTTTTAAGATGTGGAAACAAATAAGACTTTATTCCTCATAGTTCCATGATTCATAGGCTAATTCTATGATCGAAAGAATAACATCCCACCTTTCAATATGGTCTGATTTGTTTTTGCTAAAGTCAAAATGACCTGAGGCTCCATCAGAAGTAAATAAATCTTAGAACAAACAGGGTACTACCATGTCCAGATGACGTGGCAGCAAAAAGAGGCCTGGCCTGGGGTTGAGCAGCATTCAGAACCTCAGCAGCACTGACATTTTGAATTCGTTAATTTTTGCATTGTGAGGGGCTGCGCTGTGCTTTGGCCAGACACCTATAATAGCTAGTGCCTCAGTTCTGATCACTACATACATCTCCACACATTGCCAATTGTCCTCTGGAAGGCAAATTTGCCCCAGGTTGAGAACAATTCCTGTTCTAGCCCTACGTCTGTGTCCCAACTTTCTCTGAGGCATTGTCTAAGTCACAAAGTTTTGAGCCTACTTCATTACTGGCAAACAAGTGTATGGAAGTAAATAATTTCACAGATCCTTTACAGCTCTAAAAGTCTACTACTAGGCTTATTTATGCGATGTGTCCTAGATATGTCTACTTAGGAAACTATCTCACGTTAAATGTTTCTCTTTTTTTCCCCTTTAAATTCTTGCTCTGTAACTTAGGGGGAAAAATCTAGAGTTGTGTTGGACAACTCAGAATGATAGGCAGGGTTTCTGCCTCCAATGATATTGGCCTATAGTGTGGATCAAAATTAATCCACACAGGATGTCAGGGTAAATGTTAGGCCAATAATAGAAATGTGAGTGTTATGTAATACAATAAGGAATGGTGGGGCTTGTGGCTAACTGGAGAGAACAGGCTTGCCTAAAATACAAAGTCTATCTGCTGAACTTTTATAGTCCCTAGTGGTTTTATAACCACCATTCCGACCTAGCCAATATCTGCCGCTTTCCCTTCCCCATGAAAGGGCAGTAACAGATCACTGATCAGGAATGGAGTAAAGTAAAAGAAGCCAACTATAACATCTAACTTCAATTCCTTCTTTTAGAAATCTTTAGTCTCACCTAGGCACCATGGTATATGCCTCTAGTCCTAGTGACTCAGGAGACTAAGGCAGGAGGATTGCAAGTTCAAGGGCAGAGGCAGCCTGTGCAATTTAGTGAGACCCTCTCTCAAAATTAAAAAAATAATAAAATATACAAAAGGGGCTAGAAGTGCACTTGCTTAGCACGCACAAGGCCCTGGGTTCAAGCCCCTAGTACTTAAAAACAAAGACAAAAAGAGAAACTTTTAGTCCTCTTTCTAAGATTTGCTTTTTCAACATAAAATAGTGATGCTTTGGTTGGTGGGACTGGGGAGAATGTAAAAGAAAATGATGTTTTTCTGAAATAAAGATAGTATGTTTGTATGAAACCCTGGGATGACTTTAATTCCTAAGACATTTTTAAAGCTAGGTTGAGTTGAGGAAAAAATGCAAACATTTACAACTTTCAAGAGCTTTGACTGTGAATCCAAGAAAACACCCTCTAGGGTAAGTCCCAGCTCTGCAGTGACTCCCGCGGCAGGCCGGCCTGGCCTGTTTTCTGTGATGTTGCCTGGATACAGAGGACTGTGAGAAACCGGGGGATGACGACTTGGCCTCCCACCCAGGAGCTCAGAACAGCTCAGGCTGACCACAGGCCAATTTCCTTTAAAGGAGATGACACTAAACCAAGAATCTTTTTTTCTTTCACATTACTAATGCCCAAAATAGGCCACATGATACAACATGACAATAACAGGGAGGTTTTGCCTTGCATTACATGGAAAAATAAGAGTCTCCATGGACTCCACCCAACACTAAACAGATGGACCACAGTCGCAAAGGGAAACTATAGGGAAAGAACTGCAAGGCTCTTTGCTCTCCAGCTGTGCTTATGGAACTAATAAACTGCAGATGTGTCTTAAGCTGAAGAAAAAGCCAGCCCTGCTGCTTTTTCCTTCAGCCCATGACAGTCATATAGGTTTGAGTTGGGTCTCTATGTGACATGGAAGTAACTCTAAACCATGGGAGCAACTTGACAATGAGATGTTATGATTGGGGAAATGAGAGCTTAATGGTAAATTCATCTACTTAGTTATGCAAGTGCTGGTTAAGAACTTCTTTAACTGTTTTGTTTGCCTCAAAATAGAGTATACTTTCTTTAAGCCAAAGAAATGGAAAATATCCTCCCCGCTGCGCTGGTGTGCCTGCTACCAGCTGCATGACTGTGTGGTGAGTAAGGCCTTTGCTGGCTGAGTTCTTAGGCAGGGGAGCTCATGTACACCAAGTTGTGCCTGTGTGTTGCTGGGACACAACCCACATGGATTTCTGGAGGAGGACTTGCAGGAAATTCCTTTATGAAGGAAAGGAAAAATATTCTGGAGGCCAGAGAATAAGAAATTACATGCTGTACTGTTTCTGCCCCTAGGGACTGTGGCACCATCTTACCTTGCCATCCTCTGTGGGGCACTGACTATCTGTAACTGGGCTGGGGACAGAAATATTATGGAGCTACTCTCAGGTCCCCTATGGAGAACCTGAAATGACCATGACCTCCCGTCCTTTGATGCACAGAGCTCTGAGCTGGCTGAGCCTTGTCATTGTGGCCCGGCCTGTGTGGCCCTGGGATTCCAGGGTTGGGCTACTGCATCGCTTCTCCATACTGCTCCATGCCCTGGGCCAGTGTCCACCAAGCTCCCCCCTGGTCCTGAGCCAGCCCATGTGGGAGCCAAGCATGGTCCTTACTGCAAAGCAGACTGGCAGGAGAGCCAGTAGCAGCTGACAAGGTTTCTTTGTTTGGCCTCTAGAACCTTCTCCTAGGCAGATTGTGTGCTTTGTAAACCCTAGGTTTAGCAAAGAATGCTGATGCATTTAGGAAGGTGCCTCCACCATGGGTATCTGGTTGGTCAGCCTGATATCTGATTGTCCTGGCTTGCCTTCCACAAGAATCCTGTTAGGTCGGTTTAGCCAGAATCCTCCTCATCCCTGATGTTTCCTCTTAGGAGCTTCCCATCCTCTGGCCCCTGCTCTGCTCCTGCTGTTAATTCCCATTTGCCCATGCCATGCTGTATACAGAAGTGGCCCGCAGCTCTCCCCGACTGTAAGACCCCTTGCAATGGTCGCTCTGCCTATGGTGATGGTCCTGGACAGAGTCTTCTTTACCTTGCTTTAACAAGTGTCACTGAATAATTTCCTCTTATGCAGCCATGGCAGCAGACCACAGGACAAGAACCTACTTGCACCAGAGGGGAGCGCTGCCACTGCCCTGCTCACCCTCGCTGGTGCTGGCACTGCCCTACTCACCCTCACTGGCGCTGATGTCTGGATTGTCTCCCAAACTGCCTTTTAGAATGTGCCTCCCACAGCTCCCTGCACCAGAACCACCAGAGTTCCAGGATGCTGAGTCAGACCTTTTCTTTAGGCAACTCAGCAACAGTACCTAGGAAGTCTGGCCTGCACCAGTGACTCTCAATGGGAGAAGGCAGCTGGCAAAAAAGCAGGATGGGAAGGAGGGGGCCATGTAGCATTTTAAAACCATTCCCCATGTAGGAATACATGGTCACATTTGAGAAGTGTACATAGGAATCCAGTTACTTCCTAGAATAAATTGTAGCCAGCAGTGCTGGGCATGGTGGCATGCCTATAATCTTAGCATCTCGGGAGGCAGGAGCAGGAGGATCACAGGTTCGAGGCCAGAGGCAGCCTGTATAACTTAACAAGACCCTGTCTCAAGATATAAAGTAAACAATGGGCTGGGGTGCAGCTCAGTGGTAGAGCACTTGCAAAAGCATGAGTGAGGCCCTAGGTTCAGCCCCTAGTACTGCAAAAACAAAAGCAAAAGCAACAACAAAAGCAAAAACAAAAACAAAAGCAAAAGAAAAACAAAAAACTGTAGTCTGCAAAACCCCAGCTTCCACTCGACAGGCCTGCTCCCTCTGCACCCTTCCCACAGCCTTCCTCACTCCATACCAGGATTGTCAGAGAACACTGAGGCTTTGGATCTGTTAAATACATCCAAAGGAGGCATGGACTTTAAATAGCACACAAATGCTCCTCTTCAACAGTGCTCCCAAACCTGGCTGTCCATAAACCTTCCCTCTACTTTTCATAAACTCCACTCCCTGGTTTTAAAAGTGTGAAACTAGTCTGCAGGCTACAGCAGGTCTTGCTGATTCATGGCCACCACCTACTCTCCCTTCCCAGCACCTCCTTCCACAAACAGTACCTGTTGAACACCAAGGAAAAATCTGAGTGGAAGCCAGATCTCTCCAAAGCCTGCCTGCTCACTGAGGCCTGGAAGCCCACGTCAGTTACCCAGTTACCGTGTGGCTGCAAGGAGCACGTTAATTAGCCTAATGACTGGCAGGGGGAAGGTGCTCAATATTATTTTGTAAATAAAATGACTATAAACTGCTACTTTGCTATTTTTACCTAACAAATTCTCTTATTCAGTCAGTGCTCTAGGGGCTGAATCTATACTTGCCTGCTCCGACAGAGAGCCATTCCCCAGGTTCTAGCTCTGTTCAATTCCCTCAGCATTAGAATTAAAGTAGTAGCTTTTAGCCAGGTGCAGTGTAATCCTTGCCACTGTAATCCTTGCCACTCGGGAGGCAGAGGTAGGAGGATCTCAGGTTCAAGGCCAGAGATAGCCTGTGTAAATTAGACAGACCCTGTCTCAAGACTAAAAAGGGGTCAAGAGTACAGCTCAGTGGTAAAGCACTTGCAAAAGTATGAATGGGGCCCTAGGATCAGCCCCCTAGTACCAAAATAGAAAAATCCCACAAAAAATAAAGTAGTAGTTTTTTTTCATTCATGCACACATTCGCATGTTCTTTCATGCCCTTGAGCCTTAATAAGTAAAGGAAGAACATAACATAGTGATAAAGAACATGGAGACCTGACTAATTTGGACTCATCTTTGTCTGTAGGCTGTGCACAGGTTAACTTCTCCAAGCCTCAGTTTCCTCATCTGTAAAGGGGGATGATGATGGCTCCTATCTGATGGTGTGGTTACAGAAACTAAAAGGATAATGTGGGAAGCACTTAACAGTCACCTTTTATTGTTATTCGGACACCACTCTGGAAAAAGGAAGAAGAAATGCATAGGAGGATAGGTCTCCAGGCCAGTACTTGGTAGGGCAGCTAGTCTGAACCTATGATGTCCAGTCTACATCACAAGCAGGTTTATCATGTAGGAGGCTAGGCAAGCAGACATGAATGAATATATAAGAACCCTGTGTAACTACTCATGTTCATTTCTATGCAACCACTATTTTTTTTCTTTTCCAAGCAAAAGTTTTTTAATTAGCATATAAAATAATGGGTTTTATTTTTACACAAGTATATCATGTATTTTGCTCATATATATACATATAAATGCATATAGATAGATAGACAAGATATAGATATCATATATATATATGATATCTATATATCTATATATCTATATCTATATCTATATCTATCTATCTATCTATCTATATCTATATATATATACATGTCTGCAGCCATAACACCCTGGCATCTGCCCTTATGTCTAGTGTTTTTTGAGGAAGTATTATGGTCTTCATTATAGAGATGAAGAAACTTGCCAAGAATTACCGAGCAGAACTAGGCACCATGGTGCATACCTATAATCCCAGCAACTGGGGAGATTGAGGCAGGAGGATGGAAAGTTCAGGCCAGAGGCAGCCTGTGCAACTGAGAGAGACCTTGTCTCAAAATAAAAAATTAAAAAGGAGTTGGGGTGGGTCTCAGTGGTAGGGCACTTTGCCTAGCATCCACAAGACCCTGGGTTCAAATCCTGAGTACTGCAAACATAAACAAACAAAAAACAGTAAAACCTTTTTTAAAAAATTAAAAAGAGTTACCCAACCAGTAAGTAGCAGACCTATAATCCCAACTAACCCCTTGCTCATACCTCTTATGCCAGAACTTGCTAACATGCCTTCTAGCTGTATCATTAGGGTTTCTGTTACCTCCTTCTCATGCACAATACAGCAAACCAGATGCCTTGTCTGGGGACTTATATCCCGATGCTCTAGCTAACTTTGCTCTGCATATGTGTGGGGCTGCATATGGCAGGGGTTCAGTATGCACACATGCACACATGTGGATGAGAAAAGTATACTAGACATGCAAACTCTTACAGAGATAATTATGATCATTTTCTCTCAGACATTGTAATTTTCATCTCCAGGAGTTCAATTTGGATCTCTTTTATATCTTCCACATCTCTACTTAACAGGCTCCAATGTTTCTTTACCTTCTTGAATCTATGGAATGTAATTATACTTCCCGTTTCACCATCCACATCTATTAATAATATCATCTGTGCCATTTCTGGGTCAGTTTCTATTCATTGTTTTCTCTCCACATCACAGAAGTAAAATCCTTCTCTATCAATTACTGAGATTCTCCACTCTGGCTGGTGGCAATATAAACAATTCCCAGTCCCGTGTGAGTCCTAAGCACTGTCCTGTTTGCCTCCTTTGGGTGGCTCTCTCTCCTGTGTCAAATAGCTTCCTCATTGATCAGCATGTGGCTGAAGTGTCAAGTGGAACTCTCTGCAAACATCTGCAGTGTTTTTGATCTCTGGTTCTCTCTTCTTTGTCATTTTCTCTATCTCTGTTCCTCTGTCTCTGTCTTTCTATGTCACTCTCTGTCTCTCTCTTTCTCTGTCTCTGTCTCTCTCTGTCTCTGTCTCTCTCTGTCTCTGTCTCTCTCTCTCTCTCTCTCTCTCTGTGTGTGTGTGTGTGTGTGTGTGTGTGTGTGCGCAGGTCTCCTCTCTTGGTCCTTGAGCCGTATGGGTATCTCTAGACTCCTACCTGCATCTCTCCAACTCTCTGAGAGACATCCAGGGTCTGCCTGGGACTCTGTCCCTGCAGTGCAGCCTGGGAACTGATCTCTCCAGGCATTCAGCTGGGCACTTAGCTGGCTCACCTCATGGATCTCACCTCTCTCAGGACCACTGCCCTGTGCCAGCAATATCCAATATCTGAACATTACTGCTACCCGTATGTTGCCTAGGTCTTTAGCTGTGTCAAGGGGAGGGACATCATCTTAGCATAAGCAGAACTGCTAATCTACAGTCACTTTAAGTATGAGAATTCTGATGCCCGGGAAGGTTAAGTAACTTGCTCAAAGTTGCTCACTAGTAACCAGTAGAGCTGGGTCTCTAAGCAGCCTCTGTCTGGCTCTAGTACACCAGCTTTTTGCTACTATTCTCTGCTGCCTTCCTATGAGCCCACTCTTAAGTTCCATGTGCTCTTTTCCAAAGGGCATAAGCTTTGTGAGAGGTATTTATTTACCTTGTGCCTTGAACACTTCATGTCCTGACCCCTTTGTGTCCTGAGCCCTCTATAGCTGAAACCCAAGTTGGAATCCGAGAACTGTTCCAGAGAGCTGAGGTGGACAGACTGTACATATGCAGCCCATTACCAGTGAGCTATTGTGACAACCACAAGGTGATTCATAACTGTAAAGTTTCATTCACGTAGTAGCATCACAAACTCACTGTGCTCTCATTCATTCAACATTTACTGCAGCCATAGCACCCTGGCATCTCATCCCATCTGATCTCGGAAGCTAAGCAGGGTCAGCCTGGTTAGTTCTTGGATGGGAGACTGCCTGGGAACACCAGGTGTTGCAGGCAGCCCACTCCCAAAACCATCCACCAGTGAAAAACCTACGAAGAGCCAAGAAGCACTGATGTAGTGTCAGGCATGGTACAGTGTCAGGGAGTGTTTTATTGTGTTGTACATAGGGTCACTATGACTCAGACCTGACTTGACGGCACCTAACAACAATAGTATATGCCAGGCATTATGCTTAGTGCTGGTATCACAGCACTGATCAAGACAGATGTGGAGCTGACTGTCTAGTAGAGGAAAGACAGATGAATAAATAACTAGATACAACCATTACAGATGATGGTGAAAGCTGAACTAGACATAGCAAATGTGCCCACTAACACCTACCCTGAGTACTTGTTTCAGACCCAGCCCTAACATCTACCCATCCACACAGACTCCCTCCACTATTCCTATACTCCCCAGAGCTGCATAATGAGAAGGGCCCAGAAGAAATAAAACACGGCAATGAGACAGAGGGTGGCTGAGTGCGGCTGCTGTGGGTTGGGTGATCAGAGATGCCAAGGCCCAGTGCAAGATTTTACATATGCTGCAAGTCAAGGGACTGAGCGTTCATGCAGAGGGAACAGCAACTGCAGGAGCTCTATTTGGTACCTCTTTTTTTTCTCCTCGGCTTATTCCTATGTGCATTTTGCACATACAAACATATGCATAGACACATACAAATATGAGAACTAGTGACTATCCTTCATTCCTACACCTCCAGGCTCCTGAAGGTGGTTTGTTTTAAGGGACTCCAGTAGGTGACAGTAGGGCCAGGATGCCAAGGGATCAGAGTCCCCTTCTGAATACCAAGTATCCTCTCCATGTCAGTGTAAAGGTCAAAGGAGATGAGATATAATCTCTGACCATAGCTTGATGATCATAGAATCAACTATAACTGATTTATTATTCAACAGTATTAAAAAAAACCTTAAAAATTTTACTCGCAGAGAAACCCATAAAAGGCACCAATACTCTGATATTGAGAGTTCATTTTTTTTCAAAATTATGAAGAAAAATTACTTCTGTTTTAGCAAAGAAATAATCAATCATTCCACCTACAATTTGCTTCTATACAGGATCAGAAGCTTGCAGTATGATGTAAAAGTCAGGAGTATGAGCCTGGATATAAATTCAGTGGTGCCAACACATGCCTGCAGTGCCTTAAGCAGGTTATTAAACATCACGGAGGAAAAGCGGATCTGCTTACCCAGTGTCTGTGAGAATGAAGTGAAATAATGAATGCCAAGGGCTGGGCATAGTCCCTGGCACGGGCTAAGTCCTCACTAAAGGATAGCCATTGCCTGCCTGCAAAGGGAACTCCCATTCTTCAGCCACTGGGAAAATCCTTCCACTCTGATATCTCAGCTAAAAATGTTTTTGGCCATCATGTGACCAAAAAGTTCCTCTGGCTCTTCTTTCACCCTCATTCAGTTGGGCTGGCTGGCTGGCTGGCTGGCTGTCACGTGAGGAAGACTGGCCTCCACACTCAACAACCCAGCTGGCTCCCAGTGCCCTAGGAGAGATGTTCCTGCTGCCACAGTGCCAGTGCAGGCTGGGACCGTCCTGGTTCAGCCCCTAAGGGTGTGGCCAATGCACATAGGCCGATGTGGGCCCCCTGGCACTGTTTGCTGACGTCCCAAAGCAGCAGAGCAGCAAATGCCAAGTGAGACCGCATATTTACCCAGTCATTTCCATGGCAACGGGCAAGCCCGCTGGAAGGACATTCCTTAAGCCAATACAAAAACCCTCTGCCCCTCCCTATGCTGCCCGGGGAGGAAGTGTCCTCCCCAGGCAGCCTGCAGATCCCCAGGGCCAACTCTCCAGTGGAAAAGCAAAGAAGAAAACCTGGGGCCAAACGATGCAAATATTTTGTAAAAAAAAAAATACAGCACATTCTTGGATGGGTTTATTCATTTATGTTTTTCTAAAATGTACACGTAATTTGACCAAGATCTCTGGATGGTTTAGTAGGTGGAAACAAAGGTCATGACTCCCTGCTGGTGATGGGGAAGCACACCGCTTAGTACAGTAAGGTCAGAGGCCACGCGAGGACATTGTCACTGTGCCCTGTCCATTGCAGAGCTGACTCAGGTCTGCCTTCCGCAGCAAGAAAGCAAACAACTATGGAGTGAAATCTGCCAGGCAGAGAGCAAATCTCCTAATTAAAAACACCTGCCCCTCTGACCCTGCCATCAGGCCTAAAAGTCCTGTTTTTCTCACTCCTTCAGGTAAGTGACTGGCTTCAGTTCAAAAGTCAGGGCTTCTGGGAAGATGACATAGTAAACTGCTAGTTGCCGTTATACCTTGCTCAACTTAGTTTCTCAGACAATGCCTAAAGCACGACCTTGAAGGACAGAGCCACAGGCCAGGTGAGATTTGCTGGGGAAGAGAGCTGGCAGGGCGTGGCTCAGAGAGTAGGCTGAGTCAGTGTCTTCAGAGGAGCCCTGGAACACAGGGACTCTGGGTGCCTGGGAAACATCAGCTGGCAGAGACGGGGAGGAGAGGGAGATATTAAAAGAGGGATGAAGACCAGCTTCCCATTTTTCCTAGAATTTTCCTTTTTCTGTTAGGCCTAAAAATTCTCCTGTCATCTTAATACCATAGCAACCACACATTCATTTGGTCTTTATGTTCGGCAGTCATGGAAATGGTAGTGTACCATATCTCAGCGAGATGCATGGAGCTCTAAACTTTAGTAAGACCCTCTTGTAAAAGGACCTATTGTATCTTCTTTGTTCAGAATTAGAAAGAAAAAGGTCTAGCTTCACATAGACTGCTCATCAACTCTGTCCAGGAATGCACAGCTAGAGCACTTGGAGCATGGTTTGTCTAAACTGAGATGTGTTGTTAAGTGTTAAATACACACCAGATATCAAAGAATGCATGGAAAGTATTTTGATGATTTAAAAAATATTGATAACATGTTGAGATGAAAACATATTGGATATACTGAGTTAAAATATTATTAAGAAAAAGCCAGGTACAGTGGCACATGCCTGTAATCCCAGTGACTCGGGAGGCAGAGGCAGGAGGATCGCAAGTTTGAGACCAGAGGCAGTCTATATAATTTAGTGAGACCCTGTCTCAAAAAGTAAAAAAAAAAAAAAAAAAAAAAAAAAATGGTCTGGGGGTACAGCTCAGTGGTACAGCACTTGCAAAGCATGCAAGCGTGAGGCCCTGGGTTCAGCACCCAGTACCAAAAAATATATTATTAAGATTAATTTTCTTAGTTTCATTTTATCTTTTTTTGCTAATATGGACACTAGACAATTTTAAGATGCGCAGGTATCCTTTCCTAAAGTTCTACTGAGGAGGGCTTGTCTAGAATATCACTAGTGCTTCCATCTGCAGAAGGAGGAAAGCTAGGAAGAGAAAGGATGACTATTCATAACAGCCAGAGGCTCATGTGGGGCTCTACCACCTACTGCCCTGGAACTTTGAAATATGGGAAATAAAACTGTTTTCTGGGAGTTGGTATAGGAGATAAACATTCATATTATGCTTCAAAGCTGAGAGATGCATCATAGCCTTAAAAACCTAGATTGGTTTTCTGTCTAAGAGAGGCACTTGTTGTTAGGTCCCATCAAGTCATGTCCGACTCATAGCAACCCTCATAGGGTTTTCAATGGCTGATTGTTTCGGGATTGCCTCAGGAGTGGTTGCCAAGTCCTTCTCCCATTTTCACAGTGCTGGGAATCAAACCCAGGATCTCAGAGACTGCAGAATGGTGCTCTACCTACTAAGCTAAATCCCATCCCCATGTATTTACTTAGTTTAAGGAAAACCTGCATCTGTCACAGGAGGTGCTGATCAGCAGCACAGCACAGGAAAAAAAGGTTCACAGTACCTATCAAAGCACCATTCAGGGAGAAGATGTCTGTTCAGACTCTTCGAGTTTGACACCATTAGCAGGAGACCCCAGTGATTGGGTTGACTGTCCAAAACTAGCCATTGTTTACAGCAAAAGGGGCACTATTAGTAATTCTGCTGAGACAGTAACCAGGACTGTTCCAAGCAAACCAATTGAGGACCTACCTCAAGCAAATTCACCCTAATTTATTGCTCTCTTTGAGGGCTCCTGATTCTACCAAATGTGCCTGAGTTAAAACATCTATTTTTAAATGTACCATCATTACTAAAAACTGACATACTGCTTATAGTTGATGTGGGCATTGAACATCAGGCTGTTTTTCTCTCTCAAATCTGTTATTAATTTAACAATACATCTTATGAACAATGATACCTTACAATCAAAGACATAGAGTAATCCCATGGGGTATAACTTGAAGGAAAATTCATGGATCAGTAGGTAGTCATGCCCACTCACCAGGCAACTGATTTCCAGTGGAAAATATTACATGGTTATTCTAGTGTTAAGCATTAGTCTCTTAGGAACTTGGCTAGTTTGAATTTGTAACATAAGGCTATGTTCTAAGTCTATTAGCTTTTGACCCAGCTCCAGGACTGGGATGAATTTATTGAGGTCAATTTATCTCATGAATACCTACTTTGGAAGCCCCCCAAATTTACCCAGAGAAAATCCTCAGTGTTGCCTGGGCACCACTGTGACCCCTCCCCATGTGAAACTGGAAGAGTAAAATAAGGAGTCTGGTGTAGGTCTGGTGGGTTTAAAAGGTGAATGAAACATTAAAACGGAAGTTGGGCTGGAAGTTGAGCTTGAATGAGATGTGTATGTGCCACACATAATCAGAAGAAGAAAGGATTTTGATAGTATCCAATATGGCTACAGTTCAGATAAACAGAGATAAGTGACTATGTGTAATTAGCAGAGAAGTTGCAAGATAGACAAGCTTAAGATGGGCTCCGCATTTGCAGCCTCTTTAGAATACTCCAGTTATTACAAACAAAAGTGTTCTAATTGATTAGCCATATCTGATTTGGCTCATCAGGGGGTTGGGGCATGTAATTAAAGCACTGTTGCATTGGAAGTACTACAATGTTATTAAAGGTGTGTTTCTTCAATCAAATAAACAATAATAAGATGATATGCAAAATAAGAAAAGTCATTGAAAGTAACTTACTTATTTTGTCCAATGGTCTCAAAATCTTTCACAACGATCCCAAGGGAAGATGAGAAGTCCAATGGTATCCCCCTCAAGTCAAACTCCAAAATCTGTTCACACAGAGGTTATGAAAACAAAAAGCCTGTTAGAAGGATCAAGAAATGTAGTAAGATGCTCCAATGTTGCATGTTGGGACCCGAATTTTCACCAATGACAATCTCTGAATTATTCAATTTCATAGACATAAATGATCAAAGTCTAAACCTGGAGGCAGCTGAGGGTTTTTAGAAAGCAAACCAAACTTAGATTCACAGAATGTGTAGGCAACTCCTGGCTTCCCATTCTGTAGGTTCTGTGGCTTTAGACAGGTCACCAACTCTCTGACTCAGAGTCAGAGGACTTAGCGCTACCATAACGATTGAGAGTAGAATGACATGTACCTGTGAAAATGCTTCCCTCAATGGTTATTTTGAAGTTACTTAATCATTATTATCAAAGAAGATGAATAATCTAAGAATACATTTTAAGTTCTATTGTGGCTAATCTTGTAGTCAACGTGCTATTCTGAGTTTCCCATCTTAATGCAGTACATTGCTTTTTTTTTTTTTTAATAGTACTTGGGGGTTGAACCCAGGGCCTTGCACATACTTTGCAAGTGTTCTACCACTGGGTTGCACTTACAGTCCATGTTTCATTTTTCATTTTGAACCACAGTCTTGCTAAGTTATACAGGCTGCCTCTGGCCTTGAACTCGTGATCCTCCTGCCTCAGCCTCCTGAGTTGCTGGATTACACGTATGTGCCACTGTGTCCAGTAGTAAATTGCTTTATAATGATAAACACAAAAAAAATCAACATAGTCCCAGTGATGTCTCTGATCAGTTAGGTGCTAAATGAATTAAATAAATTAGTCATGCTTTGAACCCCCACATAGTAGATGTGTAATAGAAAGAGAATTTGTTTCATAGCTCATATTGGAACATACCCACCAATCCCCATGGCTCGGGGTTGGCATTTTATTGGGGTTTGGTTTCAGTTACAAAATAGCCACTTGGAAGTTTACTTTATAACTATATCTGCAATATGAAGGAACAAAAACATGTTGGAAACAAGATGGGGGGGTGATGCAGTGGGGAAGACAGGCCAGTTCACATGGCCATACCTCTCTCCACCATGGGTTACAGGACTCAGTTCAAATATAAAGAGATATGTCAGAATGATTCAAAACATGAAGCAATGAAAATGCCTCCTAATGTGTTTTTTCTTTATTTTATTCTTGGTGTTCTGTATCAAGCACTAGGAGTCCACAGTGACCAACCAGGCAGGCCTCTTATTCTGGTGGCACTCCAGTCCGCTGTGTTCTGTGTTCCATTGACACTAAAGAGTACTGGACTTCCCTGGTAACCAGCAAGAGACCAGTAGAGCCTTTCAAAGTGACATCAAGAAGCTTTTTATCTGCACCACATTCAATGGTAAGAGGTAGCCCTTGTCTTCTAGACATATTGAAACCAATTGGCAGATGAAAGGATTTTCAGTGGGTGGAGGGAAAGTCTTCAGAGCCTGATGACTCAGTGAAAACAACAAAAACGTTTATTGCTGCTCCTGTCCAAGGTGGTTTGACCCAGCTTTTGAAATGAACAATAGGCCTGATCATCAACTTCTAAAAAATTAGTCAGAGTAGGAAAATCCTATCCAGTGAGAATGAAAAATTTCTCATATCTATTAAAATACTGAACACTGAACCACTTCTAATATACGTATATAGTCAACAGTGGAAGGAGGTCAGTTATATTATATTCCCTCAATAGAATATTATATAGTCATTAAAAATACTTTTGAGAGGGTCATGGTGGCGCAGGCCTGTAATCCCAGAACTTGGGGGGTAGAAGCAGGAGAATCATAATTTTGAGGTCAGCCTGGGCTAGACAGAAAGTTCCAGGCCAGCCTGGGCTACAGAGTGAGACCCTGTCTCAATTTCTGCCCCCCAAAAAACATTTAAGGAAAAAATACTTTTGAATTGAATGATATGAGCATATGCTCATGATAGTGAGAAAAAGTAGGATAAGAATTTGTATTTATTATATAATGTTAGTTTGTGTTTCAGACATCACATTTTATCAAATATATTCATTGAGAAAACATTGAAACACACTAGTTGCTTCTAGGTAGTGGAATCAAAGTTACTTTTGTAATGCTTCCCTGAAGTTTTCAAAATTTCTACATTAAGTATATATTACTTTTCTAACATAAAAACAAGAAACGTCATTATTCAGCTAGATGCACAAAATCTCTTACACTCTTGATTAATCACATGCATGCATGGTTTTAATAATGGAACTTTCCTTTTGAGACTGTGGAGATAATTTAATTCTCCACCTTGCATTACAGATGCGCCCTAGATATGCCAAAGAAATGAGCCAAGGGCACAGAACACGCTCCCTGCTGAGCCCCGGGGGGGAACTCAACCCTCCTCCTGTCCAGGCTCTGCTCACCACATTCCTGCTGCACAGAAGAAGGCCACAGGTGTGGACTACCATTGAACTGCTCTGCTCTGTTGAAGGTATTGAGGAGATGGAAGGAGTAGGGGCAAAATGTAGAGAAAAGAGTTAACCTCCAACCCAAAGAGGGGGCAATCAGATATAGCTTATCCATTGAAACAAAGTTGAAAAAGCAATGAAAGTCACCTCATTCCAAACAGGGTTGAGTTCATTATCGACTTTCTTTGTTTTCTTTTTCTCATCTGTAAATAAAAAACAAGAAATTCAATCAACAAAAAATACTTAAAGCCTGCAGCCATACCACTGTGGTATCCGATCTTGTCAGATCTCGGAAGCTAAGCAGGGTCAGGCCTGGTTAGTTCTTGGATGGGAGACCACCTGGGAACACCAGGGGCTGTAGGCTTGGGAGAAGGACCCAGCAACCCACTCCCAAAAAACAATCAGCCATTGAAACCCTATGGAAAGCAGAGAAGCACTGACAATAGTGTTTTGTCTGTTGTACATAGGTTTGCTGAGTCAGACACTGACTTGAGGGCACCTAACAACAAAAACAACAACAACAAAGATAGTTAAAGAGCATCTACCCTTTGTTCATTCTCTCAAAGAACATCATCTGAGTGCCTCTTATGTGCCCACATGCCCCATTCATTGACCTACTGTGGGGACTACCTGAATCAGTTTTCCAAATGGAATGGCTTTTTTTTTTTTTTTTTTTTTTTTTGCCTAAAACATTATTTTCATCCCCAAGTCTATGAGGAGTTAAGGGATGGGAGATTCAAAACCATGGAAGTCTGTGAAGCTCTGCCCTGCCCTCACTCAGGTCACTCTGCGTCTCCAGCTTGCTGCAGAGATAAGCCAAAGGAGCTGACCTTGAGATGCTGGTATGGCCATTTTACAGATGAGGACACTGGGGCTCAAAGAGTGATGAAATGTGTCTGAACTCAGACATGGCAGTGATGCCCTGATGGAAACCTGAATTTCAGCTCTGAAGCCCACACTGCTCCAAATGGGATAAGACCCCCCATAGCTTAAGGATTAAGCCAAGCTCTCTCTCATAGGCCTCGCCCATACGAAGGGATTCAAAGAGGGACACTTTCTAGGACCAGCAGAGAATTTTGGCATTCCCTTTACTCCTGCCCCCACTTTTCTGAAGACATAAGATTTTTTTTTTCTTTTTTTCTTTTTTGTGGTACTGGGGGTTGAACCCAGGGCCTTGCATTTGCATGATTTGCAAGTGCAGGACCACTTAGCTGCATGCCCAGCCCATTTTTTGCTAACTTTTTGAGACAGGGTCTCACTAAATTATGCAGACTGCCTCTGGTCTCGAGCTTGCTATCCTCCTGCCTCCGCTTCCTGAGTCACTGGGATTACAGGCATACACCACCGCTCCTGGCGACCCAAGATCTTTTTTCTCTGTGTCTGAGCCTGGGAAGTACACCTACCTAGAGACTAAATGAGTAAATACAACCACATGCTTCAAGTTTCCTCACAGCAAAGTGCAAAGGGCAGAGGCTTCCCTTGGGTCCCTGTCCCCAAATATTTACCAAAATAATCTTTGATTATCAAGCTAATCTTGGCCTACCACATGCTTTGCAAGCTTTATCTCATCTCCTTAGCAACAGAGTGCCATACTGTCATAATCTCTTTCACAGCTAAGGCAACTGAGAAGTTAAATACTATATTCAGAGTCAATCCATCAGGAATTGGCAGGGTTAGGGTTCAAACCCAGGCAACACCACACTGGTGGCCACACTTGGATCCACCCCCTCAGCCATTGCCATTGCTTCCTGTCTGCTGCTGTGGAATGTGGGAGGTAGAAGCTTTTGTTCAGCTGAATGTCACATTGCTTCAGCTCCCAGCACACAGCAGGCTGTGGGTCTGACCACCTCATTCTTCCAGGACCTCAGCATAGCAAGGCCATGAGTCATGACCCTCGCTCTGCTAAGCATTAACTTTTCCACTTGAGTGGGCATCATATAGTCCAACTGGCCTCCCTTTCTAAGCGTCCCTCCTGTAAGAAGGGAAATCATGGGAATCATGACCAGCCAGCTCAGGCCAAGGGACATCACAACTCAGGCTAGAGAAATGCTCCACTAAGTGAGTTCTTCCACAAACATGAATCAATTCCTTCATTTCCCACCCAACAAATATTTTTTGAAGCACCACTTGCCAGGAATTGAGCTGGACACTGTGAGAGATTCAAAAATATCTGTCCATGGTTTGCTGCCCTCAGGTGGTCTAGCAGGGAGGCAGGTGTGTCTGTGGGTGACTGACTTAGAAAAGACCACTTGCCATCAGAGGGAAGCAGAAGAAAATGCAAATTCAAAAGGAAGAAAAGTGACATGGAGCCCATGGACCAGGTAAGGGCTCACAGGGGAAGAAGAGATCAAGGTAACAATTGAATGATAAGAAGGGAATGGGAATGTGGAGCTGAGAAGGAAAGCTCATGACAGCTAGCTGCAATAGGGTGGGTGTCAGCCATGGAGCAGGGGATCATCAGTCATGTGTGGAGACACAGTAAAGATCAATTGGCTGGAAACAAGGACCATGCAAGAGAGTAAAGGTTGGTGTGGGAAGGTTATGGTCACATTGTAAAGCCTTGAATACCAGGGTAAGCTTTATGTAGCTGATTTAAGCCACTCAAGTAAGGGAAGAGGATTTTAGAAACCAGACTTTAGAATTTGAAGAAGTTCATAATCCAATGAGGAAAATCAAGTTGCCCAAGAACTCTTCTAATACATGTTCCTGAACACATGATGCCATTGTGTGTTGAGAACAAAAGGTGGCAGGTGGGTCCAAGGGGAAGCTAGTTGACCACAGGCCAAGTGGGGCTACTCAAGTGGAACTTCCTGCAGCTCCCAGCATGGCGCCATGACATTGATGCTAATGACGTTGCCTTCTGGGGGTGCTCACCATGAAACAGGCTTTACAAAGTTCATTTCACTCATTCCACCCAGTTATGAAGCAGGCACTGTTGTTACCTCCAGTTTGCAGATAAACAGAGTGAGTCCAGAATGGTTAGATAACTTGCCCAAGATCACAGGGCTAACCGAAGCCCTGTAACCAGACCTGGTCTGACTCTAGGCCCTTACATTTAACCCCAGCACCGTCCTATCTCCCCAGCTAACAAGGAAAAAGGAAGTAACTGGCATTAGCTCCTCCCCATCTGGCAAAACCCATCTCAATCTCGTTCAGTGAATAGGATTTTATTGAAATCCTAGTCTCACACATAAACTTGTAAGGAAAAAAATTCAAGTAGATAAATTCTTATCAGCAACCACAGAGTAAGATATTAATTCTATTCAATTATCTGATTCTACTTCTTTAAAAAAAAGTGGTCAGAGTTACAGGCTGTAAATGTCAGATTAAATTACAGGAAACTCCTTCTCCCTTCTCCACATCATCTACCTTCCCCTGGCTGCCACCTCTCATTTTATTAAGATGACTGTTCCTTCCTATGGAAAGGAATTCAATACTTTCATCTCAGAACAAAACAACTGACTCAAATGCAGAACACTTTGGGCCACAACTGAAGGCATTCTTCAGGACGTTTCCTGTTTTCTGATTAGCTGCCCTGGCCTCTCACTCAGTTCTGTGAAGGTCTCCACTGCTATTAACCTAAGTAAAAGCCTCGGTTCTGGAGAACTGACTAGCCCCCTCGCCTCCTCACAGAACTATTTCCTTTGCTAGCTACCTACCAGGCAGTGTTTAGGCCCTTTGTGGAAAAGCCTGAGAGATTCCAGGAGTCCTAAGACGAGCTTGCTCGGTCTGTCCTGAGTGATCAGCTATGAGGTGCAGATAGAATTCACATTTTACAATGGAATGACTCAGTAGATTTACCCTTTGTAATATAGGTGGGCCTCAGCTAAACAGTTGAAGGCTTTAAGAGTAAAAAATGAAGTTCCCCAGAGAAGAAATTCTGCCTTAGGACCCTAACAGAAACCCTGCCTGTATTTCCAGGCTGTTGGCCCACCCTGCAGATTACAGACTTGCAACATTAACTGTCGCCTGACCTGATTTTCCAGCCTGCTGGTGTGTCCCACAAACTTCAGACCTGCAGGTCCCTACAATCACATGAGCCAATTCCTTAATCTCTCTCTCTCTCCCTCTCTCTCTCTCGCTCGCTCCCGCTCTTGCTCTCTCATCTCTATCTCTATCTACACACATACACACACACACACACACACACACACACACACACACACACACACAGACACCCTATTGTTTCTGTTTCTCAGGAGCACCCTAACTAATATAACTAATAACGTCAGTGTCTGTGGAAAGGATAACTTCTACAATGGTAACACATTTTAAAACACTTGCAAATGTCTCCCATCTCACCCATCCTAATGATCCTTCAGGGATAAGAACAGGTGTTGGCCTAGCTCTTCTGGCCAGATTTTTCAAATCAGTGAATTCTCCATCTTTTGAGCTGTTGTTGTCTTGGGAAGATGGGTGGCTCAATCACCCAGTTTAGAGTCCTTATGTGTTTACTGGTGAGTGTAGACTAGGTAATCCCTAACTCTTCCTCCAGGTCCAGAGCCTTGGGAAGTGCCCCCAAGTTCTGAATGGTTAGCTTGCTGTGTCTTTCTGAAGTGGCCCCAGGAGAAGTGGAGGTGCTATTTACATAGCCCCCCTCAGTAGGCAGAGTAGATCAACAAGATCTCAGGGTTCAGCCATGCATCTAAACTTGACCTCCCTCTCAGAAGTTTCTGGGAACACAGGCGAAGGCCCCTTTCTTCTGAGAAATGAACAGTCACACACAAACTCATCCACATTTGCTAAAATTTCACAGCCATCCATACATCATTAATATTTATTAAGTGTTCTCAACTAGTTGCTGTTCCAGTGCTTCCCAGGAGTTATTTGATTTTATCTTTACAAAAACTCTAATGAGTAAGTTCTGTTATGATCATCCCCAGTTGGAAAGGAAAAAACCAAGGCACAAAGAGGTACAGCAACTTATCAGAGGTCACACAGCCAGAACGTGGTGGAACTGGGATTCAAACCCTGGCAGACAAGACATAGAGCAGTTTCCAAAATTGGAGGATTAAGATCAGACAGTGACTCCCTGAAGGTCAGGACTATACTTTATGAATACGATTATCTTCCCCAGAGTGCTTACTGTATGACCTAAGTGAGTTGGACTTCAAGTCAAGATAAGTTTGCATTGGTGTTATGACTAGAGTTGCTTTCATGATTAAATGAGAGCAGGAATACAACATGCTCAGTACTAAATGCAAAACAAACAGGAGCTGTTAGGTTATTTCTTATGGGACCTGGGCGATGTCCCCCCTCTTTGAATAACCTAGTTGTTCTCAGGCTATGGAGCCCTGGGGCAGGGTCCCAGTGACTACAGGAAGTGCCCAGTGAAACTGGGGATGGCCCTGGCAAAATACCTCTCCCCCAGGGCTCCATTCCAGCTGGCATGTGGGGAGTGTCTCCTGCCTGGCAGCCAGCCTGGCAGCCACAGGATAGAGGAATTCCACAATACCAGGGGCCAGAGAAGGCTCAGGGCAAGGCCAGCAGGAGACCCCTCAGCCCTCAGGAATTGGGAGGGACCCCAGGGAGCACAGGGACCTCACTGGAAAAGCGTCTCTAACTCTAAGCTTTCCGAACCTGGCTGCCTAATGCTGCTGAAAGATGTTGCCAAACAGGTTCCAGGAGACAAGCATTTGGGTCAAGTGGCAACCATGATACAAAGAGAGACTGTTGTGCATTTCTGAAGCAGCTGCTGATACTGCTGATAAACAGGAATGCCCAGCCTGGGTTCCTGCTTCCCTTGCTGTACCCTGTGCCCCACTGGCCTCTGAGATGCCCCTTCAGGTCTGCAAGCTCCTAAATCAAATGCCAGTCCTCCAAGAAACTGCAGCAAAGCTCCTTCCTAAAAGTCACCCCGGGGGAGTCATGTCCCAGATCTGCCAACTGCCAGGGCTCAAGTGGAGTGAGTCCAGGGGGACTGGGGACCTGGATTGGCCTCTTTGGTGTTGATTTTTTGTATGTAAGCAACTACTGTGTGCCAGCATGTGGCACACTTTAAACACATCCGTATCTTACCCTTATAAGAGAAGTCCTACTATGTCCATTTTACAGATTAGGAAGCTGAGGTTCAGTGATGCTAACTATTTCCGTAAGATCACAGACCTAGTAAGTGGCAGAACTAAATTTCAGCCCAAGTCGGCTTCATTTCCAAATCTGTGCTCTGACCTGCCACTGCAGGCTGAGGGCCCCAGCAACCTGTGGCTTTTAAAGCCCTTCCAGCAGGGGGGCCTTGGGCTACATCCCCCAACTTTCCCTATCTAGAGTTCTTCATTGATAAAAGTTGGAATCTAATTTCAGGAATAGTAGACATGGTATAGAGGACTTATAATCTACCAGCACTCTTTCCAGGATTTGGTAGTTGCTACTTCTTCTTATCCTTATTTCAAGGTACAATATAGTTAAGTAGCCTGTCCAGAGTCACCTACTAGTAAGAAACACAGCCAGTATCTAAATGCAATTATTTTGACTCCTGAGCCTCTTTAAATACTCCACCTTCTGACTGGAATGTTTCTGAGACATAATTTGCTAAAGAATGAGTGAAGGCTGGTGCTCTGCAAATTCACTTCCAACCCAGCTGGGGAGATGGGGCCTCCACAGTCTTAAGGCCCAAGCCTCTGGTAAAAAGGATATCTAAAAAGCCCACCTAGGCTGAGTGGGGTGGTGCACACCTGTCATCCCAGCAACATGGTAGACAAAAGTGGGAGGATCACAAGTTTGAGGCCAGAGGCAGTGTAACATAGTGAGGTGTTGTCTCAAGAAAAACAAATGTAAAAAGGGCCAGAGGCACAGCTCTGTGGTGGAGCACTTGCAAAAACATGTACAATAGGGCACAGCTCAGAAGTAGAGTATTTACAAAAGCATGTACTAGGGTGAGGGTTCAAGCCCCCAGTACTGCAAAAAAAGAAAAAGAAGCCATATGGCAGCCAGCCAGCCAGGCTCAAAAGAGAAAGCACAAAAGTACCCAGGACACAGTGCATGCTACTGTGTGTTGGGTTAGGATCAGTAGCCACTTCCACCAGACAAGCAGTAGGAAGATCCAGTGCTCTGCCCTCTCTACCTCTAAGAGATGGTATCAAGAGGAAATAAAATGGCTGCATAAAAGAGTTTTGAAAACAAATGCAAGCACAGTGTCAAACCCTTGATAATTAGATCGAGGAGAAAAAGGACTGCCTGAATCCATCCTGGGCCTCAGGCACTGTGTCCCACAGTTAGTATGCTCTCCTCCCCCAATGAATAGTCTCTTTTCGAACAGAACTTTGGCCATTGCCAGCATATTTAACCTGCTGCCCTCAGCCTTCTTCCCAGGCTGCAAATGGTTTTGACCTCAACATTCCTTAACAAGGTAGCTGGTGGTCTGCTGATGATCTGAGGACAAGCAGGGAGTCCAAAGTGTTTGTGGGCTGTTGATTGTCAGCAGAGCCTGGGACAGGGACAGTGGGTAGAATTAGAGCAAGAAAGATGTCAAGCACAAAGAGAGCCAGCCATGCATTAAGCAACGAGAAAGCGCATGGCACTAAGAGTCTCAAGGCCCAGCCTCTGTTCCTTCCCTGCCTCTTCCTGGCTATATAGCCTTGGCCTCCCTATATCTGAGTATCAACATCCACATCTGCAAAATGGGTATAAGCACCCACTTCCTAGTGTTGTGAAGAACAACGGACATCAAGCCCACGAAAGGACTTTCTACATTGTAAGTGCCCCATGAGGTGCCCCTTACCTAGCCATGTCGCCATGGGAGGCCATGGTAATGTGTCCAGAACTAGGGGGTAAACTGCAGAGTACTGGGAGTCCCAGACAAGGCCTTGGAGACCAGCAGTGCCCAGCCCAAAGGCAACAATGCCCCAGACCCTGACATTGGTCTGCCCAGACAGCTCCAGCACTGAATTTTCCCAGGTTAGTACAAAGGGTTGGAAAGAGAAAGTCTGGAAGTAAACGGTATACTGCACTCCATCAGAAGGGACAGAGCCCCAGAGGTACAATGGGTAGGAGATGTGGCCAGCACCAAGTGCCCAGCACTGCATAAGGGATGGCACAGGAGTTACAGCCTCAGCAGTGACTGGGTGTAAAGTCCCAGCTCTGCTTGGAAACCACTATAGGACCTTCAACAAGGCATTTAACCCACTCTACCCAAGACTCGGGCTGGGATTTAGCTCAGTTGGTAGAGTGCTGCTCTGCAGTCTCTGAGGGCCCAAGTTCGATTCCCAGCACCACAAAAATGGGACAAGGATGTGGCTGGCAATCCACTCCCAAGGCAGTCCCGAAACAGTCTGCCGTTGAAAACCCTATGAGAGTCGCTATGAGTCGGACACGACTCAACAGCACCTAACAACAACAACCCAAAACTCATACCTGCAGCCATACCACTGTGGTGTCCGGTCCCACCAGATCTCCAAAGCTAAGCAGGGTCTGGCCTGGTTAGTACTTGGATGGGAGACCCCCCTGGGAACACCAGGTGCTGTAGGCTTGGGAGAAGGACCCAGAAACTCACTCCCAAAAAACAAGAAGCCATTGAAAAGTCTATCAATAGCAGAGAAGCACTAAAAATAGTGTTTCGGTTGCCGTACATAGGGTTGCTATGAGTTGGACACTGACTGAACAGCACCTAACAACAAAAATAATGTGTATAGGTATGATTTTGGGAGAAGGACCTGGCAAACCACTCCCAAAAAACAGCCATTGAAAACCCTATGAATAGCAGAGAAGCACTAACAATACTGTTTTGCCTACTGTACATAGGGTCATTATGAGTGGGACACTGACTCCCTTGCACCTAACAACAACACAAGACTCAGTTTCACAAGCTATAAAAGACTTTTTACTTATTATTTATTTATTTATTATGTTGGTGGGAATATAAATTAGTAAATTAAAATTAAATGAGTAAACGTATGCAAAGTATTTAACAGCTGATAAGCTCTCATCACAGACACGATCCACAAATAATAACATTTTGCCAGTCTTAAAACTCATTGTATTCTTAATTCATCAAACTCTGACTCTACTGACAACTTAGACTATAAGCTCCTTACAGGCAAGGTCCTGCCAGGCTTGCTCCCCTTGTCCACAGAGCCAGCACACTGGTCAGCAAAGCTCCTCTCCGACCCCACTTGCTGAGGGACTCATGTTTGGAAGGAGGAAGAAGCAGCCACAGGAAGGAGAGAGAGAAACAAGGAAGGCCTAGGCAGGGAGACAGGATAAGCAAATTTAGAACTTTTTACATTATTTATTAATAGAAAGAAGGGAAAGAAATTTTGTCCCCAATTTGTAAGCTGGGCCCTTGGGATAGAAAAGATGCTGAAGATAATAAACTAGTGAACAGAAGTGAGATGGAATGGAGCTCCACCCTGCCAGTTAAATAGGAGATTTTTAATCTTTATGCATAAGAAGTTAGGGTTTTAGTTCCCGCTAAGAAAATGACTCCAACTTGATTATCAGCGGAACTGGTTCACTGCTAAGCTATGTCACCTCTGGGCCTCTGAGTCATAGCATGCCATAAAAACTTTCATTACCCTGTGGCAAGCTCAGCCAGAGGGTTGGGTTTTTTCTTTTTCTTTTTCTTTCTTTCTTTTTTTTTTTTAAGTTCTTTTGTTTTTGATATACTTTTCTTCCTCTTTCAGACTGGTTCCAAATGACCTGAGGGCACTGAGCAAGGCAGCTTGTTCAGAGGGGCAGGGGTGGAAGCATTTGCTTAGCTTAGTAGTCAGCAACTGGGCGGTGCACAGTCTCCTCGTCTGAGCTGAGTTCCTCCAGTGCCCTGGACAATCAGGAATCCAGTTCAATCCAGCCCTGTCTGCCTAAACTCTCTCTCAGGAAGAACAAAGATGAAATACCACCTTCCCCTGTGAATGAAATGAGGACTAAATAATACACACATCAGATGCCCAATGTAGAAACAGAATAGGCTGTGGTAGACCAGGTCATTGTGATTCCCCGGGCTGGGCATCCATGCCCCAAACTCCGGAAGGCCTCAGCAGC
This sequence comes from Pedetes capensis, assembly GCA_007922755.1. Taxonomy (NCBI): domain Eukaryota; kingdom Metazoa; phylum Chordata; class Mammalia; order Rodentia; family Pedetidae; genus Pedetes; species Pedetes capensis. Next base: position 29,415 of record VMDO01000444.1, on the reverse strand, counting down.
AAGACACACTAGCAGCCCTTTCCATGCGCTATTACCCTCATGTAAATTTGCACAACCATGCTGTGTGGTTGATTTTTCACATGAGACCACAGAGGTCTAGAGGTGCTGACAACTGTGGGAAGCCTGGACTCTTAGCTGCTGTGGCCATCTGCCTGTGCAGTCCCATAAGGCCGTCAGTAACTACATGTGGTCATGTGCATTTAAACTAATCAAAGTCAAGATTTGAATTGACTGTCACTGAGGCCCTCATTTCACTGATTAGTAACCACCTGTGGCTAGTGGCCACCATACTGGACCAGAGCAGATCTTGACTATTTCCACTGTCATTGAAAGTTCTATTGGACAGCAATGCTCTAAATAATCTAGCACACAGTAGGCACACAATAAGCACACAATAAGCACACACACACACACACACACACACACACACAGAATTGCTAGATAACATAAATAAGTTAATAAAATGGTCTGTTTCATTTTTGCCAAACCAACCAGTTGTTCTGACAGAATGTGAACCCAGGCTAGATGTCTTTTCCATACCCATGGCTTCATCTTCTAAAGGGGAGCTTACAGGTCCTATGTTGGTTATCCTCACTTGATTTGAAAACTTATTTCTTTAGTCCCTAACTCAACCCACGAATCTTTCACTTGGCAATGTGCAAAGAGAGTCAGACTTCAAGACCTAGGACGAGGATAAACATGTATTTTAAACACAGACACCTAAAATATGCCATCTGATTCTATTTTTATGATCTTTAGATGAAGGTCTTTTCTGTACTTAACAGCCAGGGAAACTGAGATTCAGGAAAGTTTCTTGCATTAAGAAGACAAAAGCTAAAGATCAGAGGTACTCTGGGGCTCCTCTCTCCTCCATCTTTCTTTGGGGTACAACTTCATGGATCCCAATCAGCCTGTGGATACTCTGAAGTCCTAAATACTCAAGATCAGTCTTGTTGTTTGTGGGCATAGAGATCTCACCCCACTTGGTCCCACTGATCTGTGAGTCCCTGGTCAAAATGAATGGAGGAGCCTGAATCATTTATTCAGTAACTATTTAGTGGTCATCTACTGTCTACCAGGCATGGAGCTAGGAGCCAGGGAAAGAGATATGGACCCTGTCTTTATGAAGCTTATTGTCTAATGGAGGGGGAAGACAGAAATCCAATAAGGCAGCAAATATCTGACTGTACCTATTGATAGGCATCATGGAGCACAGGATGTTGGGGGAGAGAATTTCAGAGCAATCTGTTTTAGGACGTGCCTCTGGGAGGAGCAGGGTGACCTCTTGTTCCAGCGCTATCCTGGGGAGCCCAGGCCAACCAAAGGACCTGGTATTGCATGGGACCAAGGCTATTTCCCATAAGGCTTCAGTTCTGCTTTGGCTCCCGATACAACTCTGGTCACATAGATGTCAGAAGGCCAGCTCCAACTGCAGCCACAGCCACTCTGAGCTAACGAGTTAAGTGTGAGCTGAAAGTCCAAGTTAAAGGAAAGCAGTTGAGAACCTACATGTGGCATATATATATATATCTCCATATACATACACACACACACACACACACATATATATATATATATATCAAGTGCTGTCAAGGATGCAGAAAAATTGGAACGCTTGTACATTGCTGGTGGGAATGTAAAATGGTATAGTCACTGTGGAAAAAAAATGTATGGAAGTTCCTTAGAAAATTAGAAATAAAATTATAGAGTGATTCAGCAATTCTACTTTTGAGTATATATCCAAAAGAACTGAAAACAGATATGTGAACAGACACTTGTACACCACTATTCCTAGAAGCTTTGTTCAGTATAGCCAAAAGGTAGAAGCAACCCAAGTTGTCCATCCAACAGGTAAATGGATCAACCAAATATGCTATATAGATATGCTAGAATATTATTTGGCCTTAAAAAGGAAGAAATTCTGACTGACATTGAAACATGGATGAATCTTAAAGATGTTATACTAAGTGAAAAAATCCTGGCACAAAAAGATAAATACTGTTTGATTCCACTTATGCAACATACTTAGAGTGTCAAATTCAAAGAGAAAGAAAGTAGAGTGATCATTGTTAGGGTTGTGGGAGTGGGGAATGGGTAGTTATTGTTTAATGGGTACAGAGTTTCAACTTCATAAGGTGAAGAGTTCTGTGGATGGATAATGTGGATGGCTGTACAACATTATAAATGTATTTGATAACTGTATACTTTAAAATGGTTAATATGATAAATATATGTCTTTTAGCACAATTAAAAACAAAGAACTCATTGTATGCCTAATTGAGAGATCATGTTGCACTTTCACTGGTAAATTAGACATGGGCTCAGCCTTCAAGCTGCTGTACAACCACACCCAAAGGACACTCCATGGATTCTGAACACTTAAGCCTGAGCTACCCCTCGCAAAGGTCCCCTAGGGTTCTGTGTGTCCTTCAGCAGCAGGAGAAGGAGCAGGCATAAAAGAGGGAGGAGATGAGCATTTGCCATACAACAGTTATGTGTCAGGCACTGTGACAAATTCATTAGCTATTTTATCACTACTGGTCTTTACAACATCCCTGTGAGGTGCATTATTCTCTCCATTCTAGAGACAAGGAAATGTAGTCTCAGAAATATAGAGGCCCAGAGATACTTAGTTCCTGGTGATAAAACCAGGGGTGAAAGTTAGCCTGCCCAGTCCAAAGGACATCCCTTTCCACATACTGTGTTGATCATAGAAAGAAGGGGGCTCTTTATGTGGGGAGTTAGGTCAAATAACAGATTAAAGATGAGAAAGAAAAGCCAGGCGTGGTGGCTCATACTTGTAATCCCAGTGACTCAGGAGGCAGAGGCAGGAGGATCACAAGTTTGAGACGAGAGGCAGTCTGTGTAATTTAGTAAGACTCTGTCTCAAAATTAAAAATTTAAAAACTGGTCTGGGGGATACAGCTCAGTGGTACAGTACTTGCAAAGCAGGCAAGCGTGAGGCCCTGGGTTCAGCTGCCAACATTCCCCTCACCAAAAAAAAAAAAACAAAAAAACAAAAAAACAGAGGGGGACTTGGAAGAGAGAGAGAGAGAGAGAGAGAGAGAGAGAGAGAGAGAGAGACAGAGAGAGCGACAGAGAGAGAGACAGAGAGAGAAGCTGTGCATGCTGGCACACACCTGTAATCCTAGTACTAAAAGAGTCTGATGGGAGGACATGGCAATCCCCTCCCGAAGCAATCCCGGGATAATTGGACATTGAAAACTCTACAAGAGTTGCTATAAATCGAGTCCAACTCCACAGCACCTAACAACAAATAAGAGACTGAGGCAGGAGGATCCCAAGTTCAAGGCCAGCCAGGGTTTCAGAGTAAATTCCAGACCAGGGTGAGTTACACAGAAAGACCCTGTCTCACAAAAGTAAATAAAATCAAACAAACAAAATGAACTGGCTTCTCTAAGCTGGAAAGACTCATGTTCTAGGTCCTCAGAAGCTTTCTGTGCAGTAGACACATCTGGCATGCCCCTTTGTCCTGAGCTTCCATGCCCTTTGGCCACAGCTGATTGGACCAGGGATGAAGATCTGAGCAAAACTGAGCTATTTGGAGTCTTTCTCTTAAACATCTCAATTAACAGACACTGACATTATAGTTAGATGTAGAGTCAACACCAGGTCACCTGGTGGTAACCCAAAGCTTGAGTGGGTGTCTGTTCCCCGCAATTAAACAATTCCTGACTGAGACCTTTCCAGGTCAGACGATGGCACAGGGAGAGAAGGATTTCGTCTGAATGGGACTCACATCTCAGCTTGGTTGAGAAAATGCTCCCCATTTAACCTTTGAGGAGACGATGAAGTTTGTTTTCAAATACTACTTTAAATTTCTAAGCCTTTCTTCTGTCTCCTGGTGGCCTCCTTCTCTCCCTCCCTCCTGTCTCAGGTGCCTAATGCCCTCCTGCTGGCCTCTGACAGAGCCAGCGTGGGTGAACCCTCTGGTTGGGAGGAAGGCAATCCTATGCTCCCTGTCACAGTGGAGTGTGAGGAAGGATGGTCCCAATTAGCCTGCCCGGTGTGGTTTTCTGATTAACCTGAATTGATCAGGCTGCTTCTCTACGATCTTTCATTATTAGTTCCTTTCTTTTGAGTCCAGCCCTGGAACATTTGTCTCAACCAGTAACACTCCTAAGTCATCTTCCCATCTATTACTAACCCATCATTCTGGTTTATGGGTAAATCGCGGTCCCTAACCATACCAGACTACTCCTCTGTTAATTTTATCACACAAATCCAATGCTTTATGGTCCTTCTGTGCTGTTCCAGAACCTTGCACATCTTTCTTTCCATTCTTTCTCACTTCCACTTATCCTTTATGATCAAATCAAATGACAGTTTCTTCCCAAGCTTTTCATTCTTCTGTCTACTCTGAAATTGCATTTTTTCAATGCCTATTCTGGTTTGTGTCTCATCTAGTGTTCTAACTAGTTGATCCCCTAGGCATAGAAGACCAAACCACATTTTGTATATTTTCTAGTCTTGGTTCCTGACACACTGTGCAGTGCATTGTAGGACTCCATGAAAGTCACTTATCAAATAGAGAAGGAAATGTAGGGATCCCTACGTGCAATGCAGGGGTTTAGCTCAGTTGGTAGAGCACCTACCCGGGACTGTCTGAGGACCTGGGTTTGATTCCCAGCACAGCAAAAATGGGAGAATGATGTGGCAGTCCACTCCAGAAAAACAATCCCCCAAATAATCAGCCATTAAAAATCCTATGAAGGTCACTATGAGTTGGACCTGACTTGACAGCACCTAACAACAGCATGTGCAATACCACACGTGTCTTCATTTGATTTTTGAATAACCCTGCAAAGCATGGGGTTTTATTTAAAACACTGAAGCTGAAGATTTTATTTGCTCATGAACAATTAGGAAATAAGAGGTGGTGACTGCAATTCTCATTCAGGCATTCCTGGCTCCCTAATGGCCAATAGGAAGTTAGCAGATAAGGCTTAAGGGCGCAGATGTCCCATAGCCATTTCTGAGTAAGAACTGTGCTCAGAGCACTCTTGTTCAACAGAGTAGCTGGCTATTCAACAGAAACCACACAGCAAGGTCACCATTTCCATAAGAAAGAATCCTAAGTAGTATGTGTAAAATACATCATTGGATGTTTCATTTATGAATTTTCAACACAAAAACTGGCAGCTTCACACTTTTCTTCCCAGGAACAAGAATTCAAAAAGTCTAAGACATCAATTTGCCTCTGGATAGCAGGTGATAGGAACTGGTTGTTCAGCATTCAGGAATGTGTGGAGTGGCTCTTTGCCAAGCGTCATCCACTAAACACCTGGGAGAATATCAAATGTAATTCTGCCTGAATGATGGAAGATTGGCCAACTTCCCATGGTCCTTTTCAGGAATAAAAATCAATGACTTGGTTACACCAAGAGGTCTCCAACCTCCCGTCAACTTTTTGCTTTCATAGTCAACATAGTTAACACTGAAAATGTGCAGTCAACATCAATGATGTGGCGGGTGTTGCAAAAAGTGTAAAAATACCATGCCTTCTTGACAAGGCCAAATGCTAGCGGGATGGAGAAACCAATAATCAGAGTAAAAAACCTAAACCAGAAAAATGCCAACATCCTCCACTGAGGCATGGGCAAGATATATTGCAGAGGAGGAAAGGAAGACTAAGTTATGTGAATTAACTTCTAAAAGGTAAGTGTGGCATTTTAAATGACTGAGAGCTGAAGAATGTGCCTTTGGGAAGTGTGCCTTTGGGAGTTTCCATGCTTCACAGGATGGGCCACTGTCCTTCAGCTGTGAGTCTCCAAGCCCTGCTCTCCCGGAAGTGGTGGGAAGGAGTACATTAAACACTTTTGCTTTCCTGAGTGTTTATCAACACAATCCTACGGTTTTGTTTAAGTACCCATGTTATCGGGGGCATGCAAGAAGCACAGGTAGGTGCGTCTGGAGCAGGGGTCCGAGAATCTAGCAGCAAAACCTTGGTCATTGTATTTGGCATATAAAAGAATTTATCCCTGACACAGAAGTTATGATAGAAAGTATAAATAAGGTTTATTAAAGATAGTACACATTTAAGGAATAATTTCAGGGAGAACTGAGGCATCTGGAGAGGCAGACGTAAACCTGGAAAGGAAATTAGAAAACCTGTGTTCCCTGGGTGAAGCCACATAAAAAGATTTCTGTTCCCCAGGGAAAGGTAAAGAAAGCCAGAGAACAGGAAAGTTAAGCAGACTTTTAGAAGGAAAGGTGCTTTGATTAGACAGAGAAGATGTTCGGCCCAAGAGAAAGGAGAGGCATGCACGTGAGGTTACAGGAAAGAGAAGAGAGGAAGAAGCAGGTGGGGAAGTGAGAGAAGAGAGTGCGGCTGGATGTTCCCTCTAGTTTTATTCAAACTAGGGCATGCCCAGTGGGCCATCAGCCCTGAGCTCCCAGTGCTGGGTGCTTAGTGTGACATGGGCCTAGGGTCTTTGTTTTGTGAATGGCTCAAGGGCTTGGGTAGGGTGTGGAATCTATTTGAAAATGTCTTTCCAGTGTCCTCAGACACACACATGGCTTCTTCATCATAGTGGAATGGCAGGAGTCATTTTCAGTCCTCTTTTCCTCCATATTGCCTGCTAATGCCTAACCTAGCTACCTAACACATGGCCCAATCATCATCATCTTGTCACAGGTTGCAATTTGAGCTGTGGAGAATCTTCTGGATTAATCCTTTTAAACCTGATGAAGGTTCTCTATGGGCAAGTCATCTTTGCAGACCACAGTGAATGAGCCCCCCGCCCCTGAGATTTTTCTCCCATCATACTGCACCTTTTTTTTTTTTTTTTTTTCTGTGCTGGGAATTGAATCCAGGGCCCAAATCCAGGGCCTTGTGCATCCTAGGCAAGTACTGAGGTATGTCCCTGCCTCCAGACTTCAGCATTCTTTTTATTTGTATTTGTAGTATTTATTTATTTATTTATTTATTTATTTATTTGTGGTACTTGGGGGTTGGAACCAGGGCTTCACACATACTTTCCAAGTGCTCTAAAACTGGGCTGTACCCCAGCTTATTTTCCATTTTACTTTATTTTTTATTTTGAGATAGGGTCTCATTAAGTTACCTAGGCTGCATCTGGCCTCAAATTTGTAATCCTCCTGCTTCTGTCTCCTGAGTTGTTGGGATTACAGGCATGTGTCACTATGCCCAGCTCTTCATCATTCTCAAATGGAATCTCACAGCTTTTGTGCATATCTAAAAGATTCTTTAAAAAAAATTCTCAGGATTTTGGAAGTTCCTAATACAAAGAAACAAAAAATGTCTGAGGCAATAGATTTGCCAGTAACCCAGATCTGGTCATTACACATAGTATGCTTTATTTTGTTTTGTTTTGTTTTGTTTTGTTTTGTTTTTCGGAGACAGAGTCATGCTATATAGTCCAGGCTGGCCTGGAACTTGTGATTCTCCTGCCTCAGCCTCCTGAGTGCTGGAATAACAGACGTGTACCACTATGGACAACAGTATATATGTACTGAAATTCCACACTATACCTGATAAATACAGGCAATTACTATATGTGATTTTAAATAAATATATATTTGAAAAAATAAAAAACACTAAAAATACATGTTCTCAGTGCTTATGTCCCCAAATGAGAAAGAAAATGAAATGGCAAATTTCAAATAGCAGTTTCAAATATTAAAGTGGCTCTTGCTAAAAAGAAGCAAGTCTCTACCGGATGGATCATAGGCTTTGGGGATCTCTACAGATTTATTCCCTTTCGGAGAAGCCATTATGGCAACATTTTTTGAGAAAAGAAAAAGGGATTCTTAGGGAGGTGAAGTGGTTTACTCATGATTACAAATTTAATATGCTAACTTTTGAGTAGCCATTTGGACAGCAACAGCAGCCATTCCAAAAAGAAAAGAGCTGCTCAAGACTAGAAGAGGGAGAAAATTCTAGAAGATGGAGTGGAGAATATCATGACAGGATGAAAAAAAGTGCAACAGTGGCAGCAATGATGTTCCCACAAGATCGATGTTTCATATGAATGTAATGTTGCTACACTGTAAAAGCATAGCAGTATAAAAGCATACAAGAAAGTTGCTCTTTTTCAAGAGATTTTGCACAGAGATAAACCAAAGGGAAAAATGGGAAGTCCTTGACACTATCCATTGAGCAAAACCACCTTTAAAAGAAAAGGGAAACACACACATGCACATAAACACAAAATCAATCTTTCAGAAATACGTGCATTCACAACAATATGCACTACAAGGACATCCATTGTGGCACTATTGCTAGTAGGTGACAGTGATTGGAGCAAGTGGCAGGCATGTCTACAGCAAAAGATTGAGAAAGATTTAAATCAACTTGTTCAGAGTGTGAACCCTGGATAGTAAGAGTAGAGATGGAAACAAGGAGGGGTAGGGGTTGTGGAATCACATTTTCAGTTGTAGAATCGCATTTAGATTATTAATTTATTTTACTTCTATAGGCATTACTTTTTATTTTAAAAAGATTTAAAATATTATATTATTTAAAATTTAAAAACCGAAGATACCGGTTATGTTGGGGGAGTCAAAATATCTTAAAGTTGAGCAAGATCTCAGACATCAGTGTAATTTAATTCCTGCTGGGTTCAGCTTCACAGCCTGGCTGTCCACACGGAGCTCAAAGGAGAATGGCCACCTCCCCCTTACAAGCACTGTGGCCTCAAGATTCAGAGCTGTATCATGAAACCAGGCGCACCAAAAGGAAATGAAAATTCGCGTAAGCTTTGCGGCTTTCCTAATCTACTCCTGCACACTAAATATCAATGAGCGCTGCACGATAGGGACTACTGTAGCCCCCAAGTCCTCGTAGTTCAGACCAGGACCCAAGTAAATCAACAATCAGCCTCAGAAGGTGCCAAACACAAAAGACTGAGACCAATCTGGGCACCACGGTGCTTGCCTGTAATCCTCGCAACTCGGGAGGGAGAGGCAGAAGGATTGTGAGTTTGAGGCCAGATGAAGCCTGCAGGATTTAGTGAGATCCTCCCGTCCTAAGATAATAGAGTAAAAAATGGATTGGAGGTGCAGCTCAGTAGTAGAGCCCTTGGGCCCAAGCCCTAAGTCCCATAAAAGAAGGAAGGAAGGAAGGAAGGAAGGAAGGAAGGAAGGAAGGAAGGAAGGGGAAAGAAAGAAAGAGAGAAAAGGGAGAAAGAGAAAGAGAGAGAGAGAGAAAGAAAGAAAGAAAGAAAGAAAGAAAGAAAGAAAGAAAAAGAAAGACAGACAGACAGACAGAAAGAAAGAAAGAAAGAAAGAAAGAAAGAAGAAAGAAGGAAGGAAGGAAGAAAGAAAGGACAGACAGACTGAGCTCAACTCAAAGCTAGTTGGCTGTTAGTACAGCACATTCCACCCGCTGTGCTGCTAGTCTAGCAGGGCCTCTGCTGTGATGTGGACAAGGATCCTCCACAAGTTCATCTGTCAAAGGCCTGGTCCCCAGCATAGTGGTGTTGGGAGGTGGTAGAAACTTTAAGAAGCAGAGCCCAGCAGGAAGTTTTAGAGCATCTGGTGTGTGCCTTCAAAGGGACCAGGAGACCCTGGTGTCTTCTTCCTCCTCTCTTTTTCTTTTTTCTTCCTGGCTGTGATGTGAACAGATTTGCTGTGCCACTAGCTCTCACCATGATGTGCTATACGTTCCTCCACGAGAGGCCCAAACGCAATAGGTCTTCTGTAGCCATGGATTGTCCTCATCGTTGTTAGACGCCATGGAGTTGGATCTGACTCATAGCGACCCTCATGGAGTTTCAATGGCTGATTGTTTTGAGATTGCTTTGCAAGTAGATTGCCATGTCCTTTTCCCATTTTTGCGGTGCTGGAGATCAAAGCTGGGTCCTCAGAGAGTGTGGAGCAGTGCGCTACCAACTGAGCTAAACCCCAGCCCAATCTTGGATTAGAAATTCCAAAACCGTGAGCCAAAACTAATCTTTTCTCTTCCTAAGTTGGTTCTCTTGTTATGGCTAGAGTAGCACAAAGCTGCCTAACCCAGCCTCCCAGCATCCACATGAACATCACCATTCCTGCGCCCTCCTCTTGGCCACACTGCCTGCCATGGCACAGTTTGACAGGAGCTGCTTACTGCTCCAGGCTTGCTGTTTTATGTGCTCAGGAGGCAAAATGTTTACATATTTCAGCTAACGCAGGGCTTTCATGGACACCACCTTGGTCTTCTATTATGGCTTTTACATCTTCCAGCCACACATTACCCAACTCCACACTAGAAAGTGTGTCTGGCTTTGCTGAGTGTTCCCGATGACGAACATTATCATGATATCATTATTCTCAGGTTTTTTTTTTTTTCTTTTTCAGAATTTAATGTTACTTAATTTTATATGGTGCTCAAAATTGGGAGCCACAACTGGAAAGGATTTGCTATCACCACTCTTTGAGACCACTGGGAAAGGCTGAAAGCAAGAAAAGGGCCATATTACTATATTCTCCCTAGCATCGAAAGCAATGCCTTCCATATCTGTCTGAGAGCAGATGTTCAATACAGGGAATTAGAAGATTACAGAATTTTACAGCCAGAAGATCAGTCCCCATATTCCAGCTGAAAAATGTGGGACCCAGGTGGTCAAATCTGGGTTAACCAAGGTAATCAGATAATTAGGTAATGTTAACTACAGTCCAGATGTTCCCACACTGAGTTTAATGTCTTTCTTGCACCAGATTATGTGATAGGTCAATGAATGAATGGATGAATGATTTTACTACTCATTTTGTATAACTGCAAAAGCAACTAAAGTTAAATTACCTAGTAAATGGGGCTGGAGGTTAGCTCAGTTGGTAGAGTACCGCTCTGTGCTTTCTGAGGCCCTGGGTTCCATCCCTAGCACCACAAAAATGGGAGAAGGATGTGGCAAAACAATCCTGAAGCAACCAGCCATCGAATACCTTATGAAGGTTACTGTGAGTTGGACAGGACTCAAGGGCACCTAACAACAATAAATGTAATTGCTTGGTTAGACTTTATTTGGTGTTTTAACTGAAGTTTTTCACTTTTGATTGCATATTTTCATTCAATGTACTTGTACTCTTTGTCATTTAACTATGTTAAACTCATCTTTTTTTTTTTTTTTTTTTTTTTGCGGTTCTGGGGGTCGAACCCAGGGCCTTGCGCCTGCACGCTTTGCAAGTACTGGACCACAGAGCTGTGCCCCCAGCCCATTTTTTTACTTTTTGAGACAGGGCCTCACTAAATTATGCAGACTTGCCTCTGGTCTCGAACTTGTGATCCTCCTGCTTCCCCTCTGCAGCCACTGGGATTACAGGTGTGTGCCACCACGCCTGGCTGTTAAACTTATCTTTTTAGTTATTTCGAATTCTTCAGTTAATGAATATATACCCCAGACAAGCAGTCAGATTTCAACAGTGTTGATTCCAATTCTTTGATAATCTATATGACTTGCCTCAAATAACGTCACTGGATTGAACCCAATATATTTTTGTCTTTACATGTCAATGGTGAAAGGCACAAACTCTTCACCTTATGTTCCTATTATAGAACTACTTCAAGAAAAAAAAAGATTTAAAAAATATGTTCAAATGAACCCTGACATAATATGACCACATTATAGTCACTAGTCAGATTTTTAAACCACATTGTCCTTTAAGAATCCAAATTTTACTCTCCAGATCTCTCTATCTCTATCTTCTCTATCTCTATCTCTAACTCAACAACAATTTAGCACCTTTGATTTTCATATCTTCCCTTTCCTTGCTCAACCTAAGAAAGACAGGTTTGAGAAGAGAAACAGGATTTTTTTTTTTTAAGGAACACAAGAGATGAGAAAGGTATAGATTATTCAGAAACTGTAAGAGAGAAATAGTCACGTTCCTGGAAGAAGAGGGAAAAGTGCCAAGGTGTGGTCAGGAAACGGTGCCTATCAGAGCTCTCACTCTCTCTGCCATCCCCTTTCAGCCCTGCCCCCTGCCAAGAAGAGAGCTGGCAGCCCATCAATGACCATGGACAGAGAAATGGAAAAAAACCCCAAACCCAGGTTTAGACTCCAGTTCAGTCAAAGCCAAAGTCACTGGCATTGCCTGGGAGCATGCCCACAGCTGTCTTCTTCACTGCAATCCACAATTAAATGTCATAGAAAAATAACCGTTTGGACCGACAAGGGACCTTTTAAAGATGATCTAGTCTAAACCCTCCCTGCCTGTTTTGCAGATGAAAATTGAGATTTAGAGAAATGAAGTCACTTGCCCAAGGTCACTAGCAAGACAGAATCAGATTGCCAAGCTGCTTGACAAGCTGCTCAGAACTCCTTCTGTTATGAGGAATTTAAAAGCCCCAGAGCATACAAAAGCCACCCCAACTGCTGAGAGATGAAGTACAATTACAAAGAGGCACAAAACAAATTGAAAACAAACTAATCCAAAATATTAACTTCACCTAACCTCCCAGAAGCCCAATGACAAAAACAAACAAACAAAAACCAGTATCAGGTTGTTTCATAGTCATACCTCCAACAATTTAATTGGCCTTCTTCCTCCTTTACCCATTTTTCAAAGGCAGAGAAAACTTAAAAGTGCATACAGAACTATTGAGATTCTCACTTTCAATCAACCCAGACCTTTCTGATACATGAAATCAAGAAATTAGCAAGTGTGCGTTTTCCCCCATGAGTCAGAGAAATCACATTATTAGAGAAAGATGTCAGGCCATCCGATGAGTCTTAAAACTCTGGGGAAAATTAAACATCCTTCACAGCAATTAATCCTCTCCCCTGGCCTGCCCAGGTAACAAACCAAGCAGGGACAGGCTTGGCTTTATCAGCTGCCTAAATGCAGATGTAAAGAATGAGACCCAAGCAACTAACATTCCAAAACAGGGCTTGAGAGAAAGAAGAACATTTTTACTTACCCTTAAAAAGAACAGAAACAATAGGATCCGGTTTCCCAAATTTCGTTTTAGGGATGTTACTGGCGGATTCCACAATCACCCGAAGCATGATTCTTGGTTCCCCGAAGCAAGTTTCAGTAAAGTTAAGAAGACGCGGGCGCTGGAGCTACGGCCCCTCCGCTCTGAGGGAGAATTCCTTTCCCAGCGAAGGGAGGTTTCTCCCAGTCCACAGGGAAGGGGGAAAGGCAAATGGGTGGACCTCTGACGAATTATTTACTAAAGGCTATGTGTAAACTGATACCCAGACTGCTTAGAGTGTACGCCGTGCCTCAGGCACCGACTTATGAATTCAAAATATGTGGAAGTGAAAAAGGACAAAACAGTAACGAAAACATAATTTTGCGCAGCAAATGAAACTTAAATACATTTGGAGCTAATAAATGGGGGAGGCCAGGAAAACACTAAAATGTTGCCTTTTAGTGATAGCTCACGAAACCGAATTAATTGGTTTTCTGCCACTTCTTTCTTTTTTGAGTTTCATGCACTTTTGAAACTTTCCTTAATCATTTTTAAAATTTTTCTTTTGCCTTTTCTTCTCACGCTGTTGAACACACCCACTCAGCAACCACTTATAGCCGGCTTTTTAAAAGTAGCTAAAAGACGCCCCCTACTGTTTGGCAAAGGAATAATGGCGTTTATTTCAAGCAGACCCAATCCTGGAACGGAAACATAGGAGTTTACAAAATTGTTGTCTTGGGAGTTGATTCTTTGCTTTAGAGAAGGATTCACCATAAGAATTCTTCAAAAATCCTTCGGAAGCGAGAATCTTCGTTTTCCTGGTCCATCAAATGCTAAAAGTCTTCAATAGAAATGGAGAAGAGACTCTCCACTGTTTCTGGGCCTCCCCTGAGCGTGTATAGCGTCTTCGGGTTCCAGAGGATGCAGTAAGGAACATTGCCCAGTGGTTAAGATCACCAGAGGGCACCCTGGGGGTATCAGCCAGACGTGAGTGTGAGTTCCTGCTTCACCACTTTGAGTTACATCACCATAGTAAGTTCCTTAACCACTCTCTTCCTCTATTTCCTTATCTGTAAAATAAATATAAAGTACATTATAAGATACAAGGGGCTGGGATTTAGTTCAGTGGGTAGAGCACTGCGCTGCAGTTTCTGAGGCCCCCAGTTCAATTCCCAGCACCGCAAAAACGGGAGAAGGACCTGCAATCCACTCCCAAGGCAATCCCGAAGCACTCAGCCATTGAAAACCCTATGAGGGTCGCTATGTGTCGGATACCGACTCGACCGCACCTAACTAACTAAATAAGATACAAGTCATAGCCGGGAGCGGTGGCGCACACCTGTAATCCCAGCAGTCGGGAGGCAGAGGCAGGAGGATCGCAAGTTCGAGACCAGAGGCAGTCTGCTTAATTTAGCGAGACCCTGTCTCAAAAAGTAAAAAAATGGGCAGGGGGCACAGCTCAGTGGTCCAGCACTTGCAAAGCATGCAAGCGCGAGGCCCTAGGTTTAACCCCCAGTACCGCGTTAAAAAAAAAAAAAAAGATACAAGTCACATGTGGTCTGGCACAAAGCATGCAGTAAATTACAGGTCACACCAGAAGTTCATGCTTATTCTTTGTTTGCATAGCATTACCATTAATGCAGCTTAGTTTTAAATCAGGATATTGCTTTTGAGAAGAAAAGGGCAAAACAGGATGAAGAAGCATAGGGCTTCTTTTTGCTTCTGTATACATAACCAAGAAGACCCATCTGTAAGCAAATACCTCAAGTGGATTCAAAAAGACTTAACCCACAGAATTCTTCAGTCTCAGTGAGTTTCTCAAAGCCTGGTACAAAGTAGGGAGCCATATCCAATGCTGCATTATCTAGTGGACCCATAGAGAGTTTTAGTGGAATACAGACATTTTTATTTAATTTGGCTGTTTTTGATTTCTCCTTGTTACTATGATATATGTTTGCATAAAAATGCAAACGTCATAAATGTGACAATTTATCAAGCCTCCGCATCAAGACAGAGAACAATTGCCAGCACACCAGAAGCCCCTGGAATACCTCAGATGTCATGACCACATTCTTCCACCAGAGATAACCACTACTCTGGTTTTAATGGTAAGAATTCCTTGCTTTTCTCTATTTCTTTTCATCAAAAACGTTTAAGTTTCTTTGGTAATGACTTTCATATTTTTAATATGTTGTAAACTATACACACATTCATACATATATGAATTCTTCGTTCTGATCTTTATAAAAATGACATCATACAGTACATATTCTTTTGTCTTTAGCTTTCTTCTTCAGCATTATATTGTGAAATTAATCCATGTAACTCTACTTTATTCTTTCTTATTGCTTTATGACATTTCATGATATGAATGTGCCATACTTATTATAACATTCTACTCTTAAGGGAAAGTTGGCTTGTTCAGGGTTTCAGGCTGTTGTTACAAACAGTGCTTTGGACATTGCTGTACATGTTTTCTAATACAAATGTGCATGAGTGTAGTTAGGTTCTAACCTATGGGTGAAATTGCTGGAGCTAAGAGTGTGTGAAATTCTTCATTTTTACTAGGTAATTCTTAATTATATTCCACAGTGGCTGTACCCTTTACACCCTCACTAGCAGTATATGAAATTTGCTGTAGCTCTACATTCTTATTATACTTCACAGTGTTAAATCTTTACATATTTGCCCATTTGGTGAGTATACAGTAGCATGTCATTAGAGTTTTAATTTGCATTTTACCTATTCACGTGGGAAAAAATGAAACATGACTTCCAACCTTATATGATACACAATGAATTACAGTTGAAGTTTAACGAAGATAAAAAAAATTAGCAGATAATATAGAAGAATATCTTTATGACCTCAGAGTAGGAAAAGATTTCTTAATAGAAAAAAAGTACTAATCATTAAGCAAATATTGATAAATTCAATTACATTAAAGTCAAAACCTACAAAGGACTAGTACTCAGAATACATAATCAACTCCAGCATGTTAATAAGAAAAGCACTGGGAGCTCAGTGGAAAAATAGGTAAAAGATTTGAACAGTCCACTTCACAGATTAGAAAATGTAAATATGACAAGGTACTCAATCTCATTAGTAACCAGAAAATGCAAATTACAAGTCCAAAGAGATAATACCGTATATTCACAAAATGGACTTATATGTAAAAGTCCAACACTGCCAAGGGCAACAAGACTGTAGAGCAATGGGAAGTATCACACACAGATGTTTTTATTTTATTGGGAAGGCCATATCATTTTCATGTTTAATGTGGTGAATTACATTCATTTTCTAAATTTAAATTAATCATGTATTCCTAGTATAAACCCAACTTAGTTGTCATATCTTATACTTTCATATTGCCAAATCTGGGTGTCAATGTTTAAATATTATTTATGACTTTGCATCTATGTTTATGAATAATGCTGAGTCATTGTCCTCTCTCTTTTCATCTTTGTCAGCTTTGATATTGATCAAGGCTTTGCTACCATCATAAAATGAGTTGAGGTATGCTGTTCCTTCTTTTTTTTTTCCTTTGAGAAAATTTAGAAATTTGGAATTGATTCTTCTGGTAAATTGTTACTTTACTAAAGCTATACCTGCGTCTATTTTAAAGAATCAAGAAATCCTACCAGGCCAGTGAGGTGTGGTGGCACACACCTGTAATTCCAGCACGTGGAATTCCTGAGGCAGGAGGATCCTGAGTTCCAGTCCAGCCTGGGTCATATAGCTAGACTGTTGAAGGAAAGGAAGGAAGGGAGGGAGGAAGGAAGGAAGGAAGGAAGGAAGGAAGGAAGGAAAGAAAAAAGGAAGGAAATCCTATTGCCCTCTCTTCTCTTTTCTTAGTAGCTTTTCTACTTCCAGAGGTCCCAACTTCCAACTCTTTCATCTGATGATTTTGATCTTTATCTCCAAAGAAGATGCTTTCGTTTCTATTTTTTTCTGTTTCAAGTATTATGTATTTGTTTCCTAACAAGGAAAAAGAAGACTTACCTTTCTATTACTCCTCCTCAATCCACATATATGTGTACATACTTCCTGTATCTTATCTCTCAATAAATATATATTATAAAATTGCTTAGATCAAATGTTTACACTATTGTAACTTTATAAACACTATTCACAACTACACCATGAAGTATATACTATGATGTTCGTTTGCTCTTTTTTTCTCTTTCTTTCTTTCTTTCTTTCTTCTTTCTTTCTTTGCTTCCTTCCTTCTTTCTTCCTTCTTTCTCCTTCTCTCTCTGAAGTTGATTAGTACCTTGTTTTTTACAACTTAAACTCTTCCCAAATTATATGAATTTTCCAACATATTCAGACATATTAGAAATTATTTCAATTTCATCTTCATGGAAAATCCATTCTTGGAATCTTTTCAATGGATCCCATCAGAATGGCTTTGCTCTGGAGTTATTGCCCAGCTGCTTCCCCAGGGCTCCCTTTCCCTATCATCTATTCCCTTTGTAGCTCTCTTATTTGGAATTCCATATCTTCTTCTTTAGGCCTCCCTGTCTGAACAGTTTGATTCTACTCTTGTATTTGATTGACAATTTGGTCAGTACAGAACTCCAAGTTCAGAAGCATTTTCTCCTATCATGTGAAAGCACTGCTGTATCATCTTCTGGTTTCCCATGTTGCTCCCCAATAACTAGGAGAGTATTACATGCCTCCACCTGTTACCCTGTGATTTGCAGTGTTTTGCTATGAGAAGCATGCTGCTCCCTATCCCGTTAGTGGCAGACGTGGTCTGGGATGGGGTTTAGTGGAATTTGAGTATGGTGAATGCTGCAGTACACCACCCACAGCCCCCTCCAGGAATGAAAAGTTTATTATCCTCAGCTACCGGAAGGACTGCCCCAAAACATGCCTTAGCCAGCAGTCCTTGACCACAGGGCTATGGCTGCAGGCAAGATGTATATACTTGGTTAAATATTTTCCCAAATTTATGATTGTCTGGAACTCATGAATGTGACCTTATTTGGAAATAGGGTATTTGCATATATAATCACATGAAGATGAGGTCCCACTGGATTAGGGGGGGGGGGCCTAAAAATCCAACATGGGGGCTGGGATTTAACTCAGTTGGTAGATCACCACTCTACAGTCTCTGAGGCACTGGGTTCGATTCTTAGCACCACAAAAATGGAAGAAGGATGTGGCAATCCACTCCAGAGACAACCCCGAAACAATCAGCCATTGAAAACTCTATAAAGGTCGCTATGAGTCGGACATGACACAATGGCACCTAAAAATAACAAATCCAACATGACTAGTGTCCTTACAAGAAGAAGGACATTTGGACATACAGCCAAAGACACACGGAGAAAATGCTACATGACAACTGAGGCAGAGATTGGAATGATGTGCCTTCATGTCGAAGAATGTCAAGAATTTCCAGAAACAGTCAAAGAAGGATCCTTAGTTAGAGCCTTCAAAGAGAAAACATGACCTTAACATCTTGATTTCAAACTTTCAGCCTCCAAAGCTAGAAAATAAATTTTTTTCTCTCTTGTTTTGAGCCACTCAGTTTGCAGTAATTTGTTATGGCGACCACAGGAATCTAATACAGTGAGGCACAGCTGTTGTCCCTACGTACCATCTACTCTCAAGGTGTTTGTCTTCTGAGCTCATTAGCTTCCCAGGGCAAGCAGGTAATAATGACCATCTCTGGTGGGCACTGGAGTTTGTCTTATATCTTATGAGACTGGGGAGGTGCTAACTCCTCTATTCCTTCATCCTGGAAGCCTCTCTTTGGACTTTCCATATTTTATTCTAGGCCTAAACATACAGTCACTCATGGTATAGTTGAAAACAGGGAGGAGAAAGAAGGGAAGGAATATTTCTCTCCAGATTTGTTCAAATGCAAAAAAGCTAACAGGGCCTCTTTTCCTGTGATATGGTAAATTTTGAGAAATAAACCTGTAAGACTCCAACAAACACTGCAGGGAAAACACTTAAGAAAAAAATTTCCTTTTGAAAAAGGCATGAAGAGTAAATTAACACAGAATAAATATCAACCATCTATTCATCAGTAACGTGTTTATTTGTTGTTGTTGTTGTTAGGTGCTGTCAAGTCGGTATCTGACTCATAGCGACCCTCTGTACAACAGGGGAAACACTATTGTCAGTGCTTGTCTGCTGTTCATAGGGTTTTCAATGGCAGATTGATTTTTGGGAGGGGGTTGCCAGGTCCTTCTCCCAAGCCTACAGCTTCTGGTGTTCCCAGGTGGTCTCCCATCCAGGTACTAACCAGGCCCGACCCTGCTTAGCTTTCGAGATCTGACGGGATCGGATGCCACAGGGCTACCGCTGCAGGCTTTTAACGTGTTTATTTATCCAGCAGCTATTTGAGTCAGACCTTGAGTGAGATATAGGGATTTCAGTGGGAAATAAGGCAGTGCTCTTGGCTGGCATTGCTCCCACAGGCCACTTTCACATGGTTGAGCATTCGAGGTTTGCAGCAATTCCATAAGATAGAATGCCTGTGCTTATCTTTACAGCTGAAGAAATTCAGCTTCAGGAGAACTAAAAACTTCAGTCAGAATCCAAACACACTGTCTTCTGAGTGCAACTCCCTAACTTGCTCCCCCTCAGCTGAGCTCCTGTATTTCTGTTTCATTATTCCTCACCCCTCCATTAAGTAAATTTCTGCATTAATTTTCTGAGTGGGCTTAGGCCTGCCCTGGATCACTGGGGCAAAAGAGATAAAGAAAAAATATTCAGAGGAATAGAGGGGAGACTAAACAAACAAACAAACAAACAAACAAAATCTAAACATGACGGCAAAGTAGTAGGGGTAGCAGAGAGAATTTAGTGGAAAAAATGGAGATAGAGTC
This sequence comes from Pedetes capensis, assembly GCA_007922755.1. Taxonomy (NCBI): domain Eukaryota; kingdom Metazoa; phylum Chordata; class Mammalia; order Rodentia; family Pedetidae; genus Pedetes; species Pedetes capensis. The sequence goes on along the minus strand of VMDO01000444.1, from coordinate 9,693 downwards.
ATAACATCCTATTCTAATTCCAGTTTTACAGACAGGCACGCATGGCTGGCCCATTGTTAAGATCTGCTTACTAAAATACTTATACAAGAATTATTCCAGTTGACAACTAAAATTCTTTTTGGAACTAAAGTACTATTTTTAGTAGCTTAATTACAGGGTTCTGTACAGCAGTAGGTACTATTTTTAAATAACTTCATGTAGTTGTCCCTCAGTATTCATGAGAGATTAGCTCCAAGACCCACCACAGATACCAAAATCCACAGATGCTCAAATCCCTTCTGTAAAATTGAGTATTATATGCACATCCTCTTATAAATCATCTCTAGATTACTCATAATACCTAAAACAATGTAAATAGTTGTTATACTGTGTTGATTAGGGGATGCTGACAAGGAAAAAAGTGTGTACATGTTCAGTACAGATACATTTTTTTTCCTCCTACTATTTTTGATCCATTATTGGTCAAATCTGTGGATATGGAACCCATGCATAAGGAGGCCCAACTGTATATAGTATATTTAAGTTTCATTTCTTTAGAAAAATACTTTATGGTGACTGAGTCTACACAGAAGATAGGAGGAGATAAAATAGTTCATAACATTTGGCACGATTACACTGTCACTATTCAAGACACTCAGAGGAGCTAAATATCAGATGGAATGAATATGCCCTTCCTTAAGAAAGTATTAAGATTCCTTCTCCCTCCCTGCCCCCCCCACCCTGTCATGCTGGGGATTGAACCTAGAGCCTCATACATACTACATATGTGCTCTATCACAGAATTATACCTCCAGCCCATATTTTCTAAAATAATCCTAGAAAAAAGTCCTGCATTTAAAGAAACTTTACTGTGTGTGTACCAGTGCTGTCCGATATGAATGTAACATGAGCCACATTTATCATTTTGAATTTTCTAATAGTCACATTGGGCTGGGATTTAGCTCAGTTGGTAGAGCGCTGCTCTGCAGTCTCTGAGGTCCCAAGTTTGATTCCCAGCACCACAAAAATGGGAGAAGGATGTGGCAATCCACTCCCTGGGCAATCCCAAAACAGCCAGCCATTGAAAACCCTATGAGGGTCGTTATGAGTCGGACACGACTCGATGGCATCTAACAACAGCAACAACAACAAAATAGTCACATTAAAACACTGAAACACAGCCAGGCGCGGTGGTGCACGCCTGTAATCCCAGGGGCTCAGGAGGTGGAGGCAGGAGGATTGCAATTTTGAGACCAGAGGCAATCTGCATAATTTAGTGAGACAGAAAAAAAGTAAAAAAATGGGCTAGGGGTGCAGCTCAGTGGTCCAGCACTTGTAAAGCATGCAAGCGCGAGGCCCTGGGTTCAATCCTCAGTACCGCAAAAGAAAAAACAAAACAAAACAAAACAAGACAAAACAAAAAAAACCACCCCTGAAACACAATAGTTAAGATTGATTTTAATATATTTTATTTTATCTGACATATCCAGAATATTATAATTTCTAACATGTGATAATATAAACAAGTATTAGTACAGTATTTTCTATTCTTTTTTATACTAAGTTTTTAAATATCTGGTATATATATCACATATCTAAATTTGGACACAAAATTTTCATCAGAAACACTTGATCTATATATTTGATAAAATTTAGAATAGAAAGGGGTTGGTATCCAAGTTATTCTAAATATCGTTGAAAGTTTTCTGATAACTGAACCATCAGTTTTTGAAACAATGAAGTAAAATTTAAAACTCAGTTTCTCCATCACAGTAACCACATTTCACCCCCCATGTGGCTAGTGCTACCACGTTGGATAGCGCAGAGGAAGCTTTCTATCACCCAAGAAAATTCTGCTGGCCATGCAGCTGTATCAGTTGGTGAGGTCCTGTGTGCTCACTTTGGCAGATGCTGCCCTTCAAAGGTGACAGGCACTCAGTCACAGCAGCCTCCCTATTTCCATTTAATAACCCTAGCAGCCCTTGATACTGTTTTGGTTCCCCAAGAACACTTTCCTGCTGGGAAGAAAATGAGCTCCCCTGCTGAGATAAATACCTAGTCTGCTTGGCTGTTCCATTTCTCTCTTTACATGAATAAAGATGAGTTTTGAATGCTTGTCCTAGAATATTCCCGAGTGAAATGTCAACATCAAAGTACTATCACCTTGAGAGACCTTATGAAAACTGCCAGCTCCTCACAACTTCATGACTGGCTGCCCCATCAGTAAAGAGCAAACATTGATTTTCAGGCCTAACAATGACAACTGCAAAATTAAACAAGCCTCCCAGGACAATGAGCCTCCTATCCGTTCCTCTTTCTCAGGGGTCTCTACTTCCCTGAAGAGCTCCCAACAGAAAGGAAGGTCCTGGAGGGCAGGTGTGGAATTGGAGTGTCTGGCCCAGCAGGTCCTCCACTGGCTGTCTTCGAGTTGTTATCCCTCTCTGCACTGTCCCTGCCCTCCCACTCTCCCAAAGTCAGCTCCACATTTTGCTCTAAGGTAAACAGGGAGATCTTTCTCTCTCTCTCCCCCCACCTCCATCTTTGGAAACTAATTTTGCCCCTTAACTCTGGGCAATGAATAATATTCACATTGTAATTTAAGTTTTGCAGACTTTCCTCTGCTCCAATCCCTCCCATCTGACACTTTAACACAACAGACATGAAGGAAACCAAGGCTGTTCACTTTCCCACTAGAAATGCAAGCTTACACCACCGTTGAGACCCGATTCTCAGAAGTTTCTCCTTTCTCCAGCCTCTTAAGGATTACCGGTCCACTGAAGTCTGTTGTTGTTGTGAGGTCTTATTGATTTGGGTCCTACTTATAGTGACCCTATTGCAACAGAATAAAATATTCCCCAACACTCTGTCATGCCCGGCACTATGTCAATGCTTCTCTGCTATTCATAGGGTTTTCAATGGCTAGTTATTTCAGGAGAGTGTTGCTGGGTCTCTCTGCTACTGAAGTCTAGCTTTTATAAATTAACTGTGCATTCACATTAGCTAGGAATGTACCAATGCTCCTTGCCTGAGCATTCTCTTGTCCCAAGGTAAGAAAGAAGGTCACACCTGGAAAAGTGCTTGCCAGAAATGCTGACCACTATGAAAAACAGACAAAATCCACTTTAATCAACACAAACTTTGATGACTTATGTCTCCTTTAGATCCACTGGACAGCAAGTCTCTACCACCTATGCAAATGAGGTAAGGTGTACACAGCCCACACTCCAGAAGAGGCTACTCTTTGAGGTACTGGACAGCTGAGGTGTCCACCTGTCTGGAACCCACATACCTTCCCTTTAAAAATCATACGTATATATGTGTGTGTATGTATATATATATATATATATTTTTTTTTTTTTTTTTCCTGCAATACTGAGGATTGAACCCAGGGCCTTACGCTTGCATACTTTGCAAGTACTGGACCACTGAGCTGCACCCTCAGACCATTTTTTTACTTTTGTGAGACAGGGTCCCGCTAAATTATGCAGACTGTCTCTGGTCTCGAACTTGCGATCCTCCTGCCTTTGCCTCCCAAGTCGCTGGGATTACAGGCATGCGCCACCGCACCCAGCTCATATAAAATATTTTTAAAAAGGCAAAACGTTTTTATAAAAGATTCTCCCCTAGGAGAAGGGGTAAGATGGTTGAATGATGACAGCCTACCATCCTCTAACTTGTCAGCTTGGTGGGAAGAAAGTGGTGTGTGTGTGTGTGTGTGTGTGTGTGTGTGTGTAGTACTGGGGGGCTGAACCCAGGACGTTGAACATGGTAGGCAAGTGCTTCCCCACTGAGCTGCACCGCTGGCACTAAATCTTGCTAAATTACTCAGGCTGCCTCTGGCCCCAAACTCGTGATCCTCCTGCCTCACCTTCCTGAGTCACTGGGATTACTAGTGTGCGCCATTGTGCCTGTCTCTTTCTTCCCCCTTCATTGTCACTTGGCCTCTCCATGCATCTGCTCCATCCATCCAGTGGCAGCCAACCGAACCTTGTGTGGTTATGGAAATGTGAGAGTTCCTTGGAAGCCATACTAGAGGTTATCTTTTATTTAATTGTCTAAAATTCCTTACATGGTTTCTCTTATTTGGTTTCTCATTCTTTCTATTCAGTAACATATTAATTTGTTGCTTTTTCTTTTTTCAGTACTAGGGGATTGAAGCCAGGGCCTCATACATGCTAAGCAAGTCTTCCACCACTGAGCTGCTCCCCTAGCTCATTTTTCGCTTTTTCTAAAATTTCGAGGCGGGGTTTCTCTAAACTGTGCAGGATGCCTCTGGCCTTGAACTCTCAATCCTCCTGCCTCAGCCTCCCAAATCGCTAGGATTACAGGCATGTGCTGTGGAGTCTGGCTGAGTTTGTTGCCTTTTGTTTAACAATGGCTAACTGCATTTATTAAATGCTAAGTACTTTACATGGATTCTCCCATTTAATTTTCATAACCACTCTATGAAGTAGATAGTATTTGCATCATTTTATAGATCAAGAAACTGGGACTCAGAGAGGTAAAGTGTGCACAAAGTCACACTATTAAGATAGAGTCAGGAGATAAACTCAAGTAATCCTAGAGTTTAGCCAATGTACAATTCAGCCTTCCTAGGTTGGTTTGGTACTTCTTATTTACATTTTAGGGTTGGGGTTTAGCTCAGTCGGTACAGTACTGCTCTGTGCTCTCTGAGGCCCAGAGTTCAATCCTCAGCACTGCAAAAATGGAAGAAGGACCTGGCAACCCACTCCCGAAAATAATCCCCACCCCAAATTAACCATTGAAAACCTTTTGAGGCTCACTGTGACTGACTTGACAGCACCTAACACAAACAAGCAACCTTTACATTTTAATTTTCCTGTGAGTTTTTGCTTGGACTCAGAAGGATACCCTTACATGTCTGTCAGGTTGTCATGCTGTGGGGACTTGTATGTTACTGTGAAGCTGAAAGCTATTCCACTGGTATTGGTATTTCAGATATCAGCAGGACCACCCAAGGTGGATAGGTTTCAGCTGATTTTCCAGGTTAAGACAGACTAGGGAGAAGACCCTGGCAGCCCACTCCCAAAACAATTATTATTAGTTGCCATGGAGTCAAGTCCAAAGTCACAGGGACCCTCATAGGGTTTTCCATGGCTCATTGTTTCAGGATTGCTTTGGGAGTGGATTGTTCCATCCTGCTCCCATTTTTGCGGTGCTGGGGATTGAACCTGGGTCCTCAGAGACTGTAGAGCAGTGCTCTACCAACTGAGCTAAATTCCAGCCCCCTAAAACAATTAGCCATTGAAAACCCTATGAACACCAGAGAAGTACTGTCAAAATAGTGCCAGAAAATGAGCCCCTCAGTCTGGAAGGCATTCAAGAAACGACTGGGGAAGAGTTGCCTCCTCAAAGTCAAGTGGAACTTAGTGATGGGAATGGAGTAAAGCCCCTGGGACCTCCGTTTGCTGATGTGGCATAACCCAAAATGAGAAAAAAACACCGTGGTTGCAATAATGGGCTCAAACATAAAGAGATCCTGTGCATGGCACAGTGCTGGGTAGTGTTTTCTTCTGTTGTATGTAGAATCTCTATGAGTCAGATTCTTCTAGATGGCACCTAACAACAACAAGAAAGATAAGTAGGGAACACTACCTGTGCCTCTTCTTTTAGCAATAAAGAAAGTTCTCAAGGCAACTAACAGACTTCGCCAATAGAGAGACACCAGGCTGGAAGGCAGTAACCTGGAGTTTTGGGGTTTGGGGTTTATAATCTCAGTTTTGGGGTTTATAATCTCAGCTTTCAACCTGGGCGTGCTTATCAGCTCTCCATTGCAACACTCTCAGTTGCTCCACCCCTGACTTGGGCAGGATAAAAGTTCAGTACACTGAGAAGACTGGGAAGCTATGCTTCCTTGTGGAATCCAGTTCTCCTAGAGATGAAAAAGCTCCCTTTTATAAAGGGAAAACTGGTCCTCAGAGGGATGAATTCCCTCAAAGACACCAAAGAAGCTAGTCCTAGGTAAGGGTCTGGGTTTATCCCACCAAGAGCAGTGACAAGCTGGCAGAGACACTCAGACACAGCTCAGAATTGATTGGGGGAGCAACAAGGAGGCGTTTCTGTCCTCTGCCCCTGTCTCCGCCCCGCCCTTGGCTTCAGGCCCCGCCCCACGCCAGAAGCCTCAACCTATCGGAGAGCCGTGCCTCGCCGGCAGTGACGTGCCCCTCTGCAGCCGCGGGATTCAAACTCCCGGAAGCGGCGTTCGCCTCGGAGGGTGTGCCTGGGCAGAGGCCGGAGCCGCAGCTCACCTCAGGTGCAGGGTGGCCCCGGGCGGTGACTGCGGAGGGTGGCGAGAGCTACCAGGGCCCGTAGCCCGGGGCCAGACCAGACCGCGCAGGAGGCGGGATCGGTGGGTAGCTCGCAGCTGTCGGACTCAATCTCCTCCGGCCCTGATACATGCCCCAGTGCCTGGCGCTCGTTTTCTGCCTGACATCCGGCTGGGTGCCTGTCGACCATCATTTTTGATTCCTCCTTTCGACTCTGCGTGAGTATTGTCACGTCCTTATGGTGAGGCTCCGAAAGGCCAAGTGACTCGGCCAAGGTCTAATCTTTAGTACAGCGTTTGCCGTTTAGCAAACGCTTCCGTGTCCCTTCTACAAACACTTTCATCTTAGAGGGGAGAAAACAAATGCCTCATTTTGCAGTTTTTTCGCCCTATCTCTCTGCTCAAGAGAGATGAAAGATGTTTGTTTGATTGTTTGTGACAAGGTCTCTCTTATGTAGCTCGGACTAATCTGGAACTCAGTGTGTAGCCCAGGCTGGCCTCGAACTCGGAAGCCTCCTGCCTCAGCCATCTGGTACTGGGATTGTGACCAAGTGCCACCATGCTTAGCTCCACATGAGATGTTCTGTGAAGGGTTTTGTAAGGTTTACCTTCTCTTGTAGAATACATATGCCCCCTAAAATGCCTGGTGCAGTTAACTGGATTGAAATGCTTTTTTGGTCACCTCCTGTTCAGCGTGATTGAGATCACTCAATCAATGAAAATTTCTAAGCACCCACTTTTAGGCTTTATGAATGACAAAAAATTTCCAAAACGCATCATTCCCAGCAACAATTCTTGAATTATTGAAAAAAACATTGGCCTGGCACTGTGATGCAGGCCTGTAATCTAGGTGGCTTAGGAAGTGGAGAATCTTGAGTTCAGGGCCAGAGGCAGCCTGTGTAATTTAGCAAGACCCTGTCTCAAAATTTTAAAAAAGGGGGGTGGGGCAGCTGAGGTGCAGCTTAGTGGTAGAGGCTTGCAAAGTATGTGGGAGGCCCTGGGTTCAGTCCCTAAGTACTGCCCCCCCTTGGAAAAAAGTAGTTTGGGGGCAAGTAATTAGGTACCAGGTTGCATGCGGGTAGGGCTGTATTCCTTCTTAGAATCCAGAGGGGAGCTGGGCTTGGTGGCCCACTCCTGTAATCTCAGCATTCAAGAGGCAGAGGCAGGAAGACCGTTGCAAGTTCAGGACCAGCCTGGGCTACATAGCAAGACCCTGTCTCAGAAAACAAAACAAAACAGGGAATTCACACAGAGAGGGCTTCTTGAAGAAGACGCCACCAGATGGGGTAGGTCTGAACAGGAGGACCCTGTGGGTGACTGGAATAGAGGATGCAGGGAATGGAAGTTGGCAGGACTAGGTGGTAAGGGAGATTGCTAGCAGAGCCTAGGCCAGAGGCTACAGACAAAACTAAGTCACTGCTCACCTTTCTAAAGGTTAGGAAGCAAGTGTCCCAAGTTCTATCAAGTTCTACCCATCTGTATTTTTACCATTCTGTCTGTCTCAATGATGTGGTAGTTTTCTGTCCTGTCAACACAGTATATCAAGTCCACAGTGTGACATCAACAGAACCACATAGGAAGGAACTTCTGTGGCAGCAGGATCTTGAGACACCATAACCTTGTATTTGTCTCAATGGATTTATTAGTTACCTTAGTCTTTGACCTTATAATGAGCAAAAATCTAGGATTTTGTTGTTTTGTTTATTTGAGATTGGATCTAGCTCCGTAGTCCTGGCTGGCTTAGAACTCGTGGCAATCCTCCTGCCTCAGTCTCCCAAGTGCTGGGATTACAGGCCTGCACCACCTGGCCTGGCTCAGGACCAATCTTTAGATACATGGTTTGTTCAGCTCAGTCTATAAATTTCTAGTATTTTTAGTCTTTCCAATTTCACATAGGATGCCCTTACGAGACCCTTTCCTACCACTCTAACTAGATCTCTCCAGTTTTTACTGATATGGCTTATCACTGTATTCTTTTTACTTTCTGTAGAGTATTTTTTGCAATTTGAGTAATCTGTGAATCTGTTTGTTTCCTTGTTATTGCCTGTCTCCTTTACTATGCTGAAAGCTCCATAACATCAGGGAACGTACGTGTGTATGTGTGTGTGTGTGTGTGTGTGTGTGTGCACTCTGTTCTGAAGGGTTGAGTACAGGGCCTTACACATGAGCCACACCCTCAGCCCATTTTTTTTTTTTAATTTTGAGACAGTTTCACTAGGTTTCACAAGCTGCCTCTAGCCTCAACCTTGCAATCCTCCTGCCTCTGCCTCTCAACTCACTAGGATTATAGGAGTATACCACTGCACCCTGCTACGTCTTTTTTTTTTTTTTTTTAAACACATTTATACCTAGGCCCTATTAGGGGCTATTTACCAATGTGCTTGGTAAATAGTAGGCTTTGTAGTAATTTTTGAATGCGTTAATGGTCTCATTCTAGATTTCTTAATCATACCACCATCATTTTTTTTCAGGATAAAAATGCAGGAAAATGTTTTTTAACCTCCCTAATGAGGAGCTGTCTGCAGCAGTAACCCTATGGTGTCTGATCCCATCAGATCTTGGGAGCTAAGCAGGGTGAGGCCTGGTTAGTACTTGATGGGAGACTGCCTGGGAACACCAAGTGCTATAGGCTTGGGAGAAGGACCCAGCAACCCACTCACAAAAAACAATCAGTCACTGAAAATGCTATGAATAGCAGAGAAGCACGACAATAATGTTTTGCCTCTTGTACATAGGGTCACTATGAATTGTACACTGACTCCACAGCACCTAACAACAACAGCGAAGAGCTGCTTTCATATACTATTTACATGTGCAGTATGTTTCACTATATAAAAGCCTATTAGAGTTCGTATTATGTTTGCCTCGAAATCATCATCTAGTATTGTTAGCAAATACTAAGCTTCTCCTTATTGTATTTGATCCCTTAGCCTTAACTCCTTCCACTCCCAACTCCCCTGAGGATTGTGCCTCTTTACCTATTAATGTCTCATCATAGATTTTCATCACCCCTTCCCACCATATTCTGTCAAATGACTTTTAAGATCAGCTGAATTGAACCAGGCGTGGTGGCACACACCTGTAATCCCAGCGGCTTGGGAGGCGGAGGCAGGAGGATTGCAAGTTTGAGACCAGAGGCAGTCTGCGTAACTTAGTGAGACCCTGTCTCAAAAAGTAAAAAAGACTGGGCTGGGGATGCAACTCAGTGGTCCAGCGCTTGCAGAGCATGCAAGTGTGAGGCCCTGGGTTCAGCCCCTTTGTTGTTGTTGTTGTTAGGTGCCGTCGAGTCAATATCCGACTCATAGCAACCCTCATAGGGTTTTCAATGGCAGACTGTTTCGGGATTACCTTGGGAGTGGATTGCCAGGTCCTTCTCCCATTTTTGCGGTGCTGGGAATTGAACTCGGGACCTCAGAGACTGCGGTGCA